>OZ014570.1:2145838-2643338 GCA_963966155.1 Clivina fossor | reverse complement strand
TTATATTATATGAATACACTAAACGTAATCATATATTCTTGATTTAAATATTTTATCTAATATGATTAGAAAACTTAAAAATTGAAAATAAATATTTATCTGTTTTTTCTGCGTATTATTTAGCAAATAAATTCGGTTCTAGAACGTTTTGGCCCCGACTAAGTATAATCCATTTATCCGTGTAAGTTAACATTTTCGCTTACCCTCATTGCAGTGAAGTTATCATATAATTATGATGTGGAAACTACTGGTGTTGTTACAATCTTTAATTCGTTTTAGGTCCGATAGGAGGAGTTAGTGGAATATCCGTTAAACATGCAAATAAACTATAAAACATCATTCTTCTTTGTAACAACAATTAACTCATTAATGGGTAGTTGCAGCAACCTGCCGTTATTAGCTTGTGTTGCGCTGGTAGTTCATTATAAATATTTTTAACTACGTAGGAGAGAATAAACTGATTTAGGTGCAAGTTCTGTAATAAAATTAATTTATAATTGACGTTTCGACGAAACTCAACGCTCGTCTTTATCAGGATAAACTGATGAAAATAACATTACAGTAAATAACAGATCATAGAACAGATCGGTTTTCTGTTCAGTTCCGAGTGATTAATTTTAAATTTTTTTTAATGTTTTTATTTGTATTAAAAACTTGTTTTCTACCATAATTTAAAACATTTATTTTTATATTTATAATAAGCATACTAGATAAATTGATACAATAATATAATAATTATTAATAAATTAAAGGTATAATAATTAGAAGTATATAATATATGATAATAATATAATTTATTATTCGAAACTTATATAATGTTGTATGTATGTTTTAATTATATATAATAATAAGATAACATATGTTAACGTAACAAATTCTTGTATACCCGATTTTTATTTATTTATAATTAGAAAAAATAAAAACTACCTCTGATATTTAAACTATTTAAAGATTATTAAAAGCAAAGTTATTAACACAAAATACATCTTTTTAAAAGTGATCCCTAGTTTTATTTTCAGTTTCAATAATTGAGTTACAAAAATTAAAGAACAAATACTTTTTCGCGCAAGACGATTTGCGACTTGCGACTACGCTACAAGACCCCCAAAATAAAAAAAAATAAAACGACAACTGACGTGGAAAGTAAGATTGTATGTTTCAACTTGTATCGAACCGAAATAAACCAATATTTTTTTGTTAAGTTTCGGTTTTCGTTCCAGCAAAAATAACGGTTTTATTTGGTTTTCGGTTCAGTTCCGGTTCGAAGCACTGCTTTTCATAAAATAAATAAACAGAATCTAATGCTGAAACAGTTTTTATTATAATATACTATTTTGCCAATGTAACACAATTCTGCTATAAAAACATAAAACTCCTCAATTTCACATGATAGATATCCAACATTTTCTATCAGCAAATATCATCCAATAGAAAACGCTAAAACTATCAAGCGCGTAAAAAAACAAACTGCGATCGTGTTCTAATGACGTCACAACGATTTCTTTCTTCAGCCGCCGTCGTGTGTGGTGTGGCATGTTCCTCACTAGATGGCAACAGCAGCGCTCGACGCTCTGAAAAGCTCATGCGAGCAAATGGCGAACGAAGAAGCGTCAAGACGTGTTTTGCTTACACATTTCTGTCATCAGAGCGCAACTTAGCCAACGATCTCGCCAAACTTTCATTTTCATAAATATCCGTTTTAAATTGCTTACCGCGTCAAATCTGCATTTTGCTTTCTAGATTTTATGCCAGGATATTGTCACACGCTAGAGATATTTTTTTTTTTGGCTGCGAGTTCTTGTTATAGTTGATTGCTTGTCAGGTCAAGGATAATATCGTGTCAAAAAAGATTAAATTAAATCTGTTTGAAAGTGTGTGAAATTATGTTTATTGTAGTAAAAAGTCTTTCAGAACTCATTATATTAAAATTTAAAAAATCAAGGATTAAGTTTCATATACATATTTTATTTAATAATCGACGTTTCGATATACTCTACGTATATTATCATCAGGAAAAATATACAAATGATATTAATTTTATAAATTAAAAAAATAATATTAATTATTAATTATAGGAAGGCAAATTTATTTAAATCACTGCCTTCAGTCTAACTGATGTTATTTTTTTCTTTATAAGATTCTATTGCTATTACTAATTAATCACTATTATTAATTGACAATTGCATTTTTTATTTTTACTGGAATTTGTATTTATTTATCGAAAATGTGTAAAGAATTGCAAGAAATAAAATGTATACCGCCCACAATAATAAGATGTTGTGTATTCGATCAAAGAACGATTACATACATACATACACAATCACGCCATGTACCCAAAAGGGTGTGGCACAAACTCTTTTCTTACAAATCATTTAACAAATATAAATAATATATATATATATATATATATATATATATATATATATATATACTATTTTACAACTGTTAATAAGATTAAAATAACTTGGCATATATTTTTATTTATTTTTACTTTAATTTCACCTTTAGAACTTTTGAAGAAAAAACCGTATATATGATTCAAAACAGAAAACTTTTTTTGTATTTTGTCTAGGTCACAAATATCTGGGCTCACCACAATAATCATTAATTTCTACTTTTCGTAACATAATATACTATTATTTATTTGTATTTAGTACATATTAATTAATAAACTTTACCATTTATTTTATTATAAACAATACCTCTTTTGTTTATGAAAATGTGCTTTTATTTTTTTGTTTTAAAATAAATTTTATTTCTATTTTGTATTAAACATAGAATATCATTTCTATTTTTGATAAATATTCTATATATCTAATATTATAAAATTTAAATAAACTGATTAGTAAGTAATTTTAAGTAAATGTCAAAAGTAATTTTGACAAAAATCAATTTTAAAACTGAGGTGAGAACAGAAGTCAATATTTTTGAATTTCTATTATTACATAAAAAACATAAAACCAAATTTATAATCCAGAAAAATTTAACACAACAGTATATTTCATGTAATCAACAAACAAAACAGAAACAGAGAAAATATTTCGGCATGACAATTTTGGTGGAGGTGCGCGCGCCAACGAGTGTAAAGAATGTAACAAAACCGACGCGACGCGTAATTAAACACACAAACCGAATTAAGTCAACGACTTGACTATATTAGCATTAGACATAACGCCTCTTCCGTATGATGTAACGTTAACGCACAGCCAGCACACGCAGAATGAAACGTTACGTGTACCACGTTTTCGCACTGGTTACGCAACCAACAAAACTGAAGAAATTTAAATTTATCGGGTTTTTGGCAGTAGATAATTTTTACTATTTTGAGTAGGAGAGATCGAGTGCGGAATAAATACGAGTGTAAAACTAAGAAAGAATGTTGTTGTAAAAGAACCTGTATTCTATGTATTCTCACCTCACTTTTAAAAGTGAATTTTTGTCAAAAGTATTTTTGATATTTACATAAAATTACTTATTAAGCAGTTTTAATTAGTTTATATTTTGACTAAGATGTATTAATAGAAGAGATCGAGTGCGGAATAAATATAAGATGAGTGTAAAATTAAGAAAGTTGTTGTAAAAAAACTGTATGGCATGTATTCTCACCTCACTTTTAAAAATAATTTTTGTTAAAATTACTTTTGACGTTAACTTAAAATTACTTATTCAGCAATTTTAATTAGTTTATTTGAATTTCATAATATTAGATATATAGAAAATATATCAAAAATAGAAATACTATTCATATTTGATAAGAGGTAGAAGTAAAAATTTATTTTAAAGTAAAAAAACAAAAGACCTTTCTCATAAACAAAAGATGTGGGAATACAAGTCTTTTTAAATTTTTATGTCACTAAAACTTATGTGAATGAATTCAATAAAATTATATATTTTATTATCTTAAGTTATACAAATGCTTATTGATAGAGTAAAAAATCTTTTAGAAATTATTATATTAAAATAAAAAGGCTTTACGATTAAGTTTTATATAAATTTTAATTAAAAATCGACGTTTCGACATTCTCTACTTAAGTCATTAAGAAAAAAATACAAATAGCATATAATAATAAATTATCGGAACATAGAAATAACTTACTAGGCAACAAAATAAGTAATTAGATTATAAAATTTGTAAATTATTAATTAAAAAAAACCAAATTTTATTTAAATACAGTTACTAGATTGATGTCATTTTTTTTCTTTATAAATCTTTATTGCTTCTCTTATCAATTTACTGTTAATATTAATGAATCTTGCAATTATTACAGTATCTTCAAATTCTATGTCATAAAGATTTTCTAACGCATATTATGCAATAACAGATTTATCTGGATAATTTAGACGTACTAACCTATTATACAAACATTAAAATATTATATACATTTAAGGTTAAAGAACCTTAAATTCGACTTCACCAACAAAAAGATGGTTTGTTGGTGCCCTACAACGCTAAAATTTATTCATAACTTTTCGTAAAAGCCTACCGGATTTTAAATCAGAAACGTGTATTAAACCAGACAGATAGACAACATTACAATATTTTTGGCGTGTTGTGTTTGCAACAACGCCGGAGAAGAAGAAGAAAACTCTCATCGTCAGAAACAGACAGTAGAGTAGATTTTGCGCCGAAGAACTGTCAAGGATATCTTAAGAGCTTTTATATTGTTTTTGTCATAATACGCATTGAAAAATATTAGAAGTATAACATAGTAAAAAATCTTTGAAAACTTTTGCCATTTAAAATGAAATTAAGCATTTCGTGCGTTAGAAAGTAACGAATATTATGTTGGCGCACATTAAACTGTAGCTAATTGTATACTCCCTAACTTTTCATTTGATTTTGACATTTTATAGAAGACAAAATCCAATATTTCAGCGAAAAAAACGTTAATTTTTTCAAAGCTATCTAGTATTTATATTTTTTTAAAATGCGATATGTTTACACAATTATAGTATACAAGTAACGTTTTTTTCTTTTCTTTCTTTCTCCACCTAAGCTGTATTATTTTACAGAGATTCAGTGTACGAAGAAATTATATACGATGTGTCTAAAAAAATTATTTACAATATGTTATATACAATGTATCTAAATAAATCATATAATCAATGTAACTAAATCATTTTATGTTCTTATATATATATATATATATATATATATATATATATATATATATATATATATATAAGCAATGCATCTCAAAATCATATATAGAATGTGACTTAAAAATTTATGTACTAAATATCTAAAGAACATAAAGTCTATTATTTTATATTTACGTACCCCGTAAATAAAATAAGAGAAGCAATAGAAATTTATAAAGAAACGGATAACATTAATCAGTGTGACTCAGTAACTGATTTAAATAAAATTTGACTGCATTTAATTAATAATTTATAAATTTTATAATCTAATTACTTATTTTGTTACCTAGTAACTTCTTTATTTACTATAAATGTCATTTGTATCATTTTTCTGATAAAGACAGACGTTGAGTTTTTTTTTAAGAAATCGTTTTAAAAAAACCGAGCACATGGTACCAGCCAATAATATCAGTACACCAATCAAAAAATCAACCTTTTCAAAGAATTTTATTTTCCGCTCAAGTCGTATTCGGAAAATTTCTTATGATTCGTACATTAATATTTAATATACCCTGTAGCACAAGTGTCCTTATAAAGCTAGAAGGATAAGTTACCGGACGAGTCGTAAACAAATACGCCAGTGTTTTCGCAGTCGTTCGCTACGGTCGTAAAACATTTTACAACCTTCGTCAGGTACAACAAACCTAGCAGGGCAGGAAGATAGTTACTGCTCTACGCAGCTATTTGTTAAAAGTAATTTCTCCGTAGAAAGCGGGGATGGCTTTTGTGTTTAGCCCCAAATGTCGATGGCACTGAATTTATTTTAGGTTAGTACTTGGTAAACGTAACTATAGTTGAGCAATTTTCTTAGATTATTATTATTGGTTCAATGATGTAATTTAATGATTGTGAAATGGAAGCAGAATTATTTCTTGTGGGAGAATATTAAAGATTTTATTAGATATTTTATGTTGTTAATAATAATTATTATAACTGTTTTATTGTAGAATTAAATTGGAGCTAACTTTTGATATTTATTTACTACGCAAATTTAATTAGTTTATTTGAATTTTATAATATTAGATATAAATATGTATATATATATATATATATATATATATATATATATATATATATGTATATATATATATATATATATATATATATAAATATATATATATATATATATATATATATATATATATATATATATATATCAAAAATGGAAATACTGTTCATATTTGATAAGAGATGAAGTAAAAATTTATTTTAAAGTAAAAAGTAATAACACTTTTTCATAAACAAGAGAGATAGGATTTCGGGCAATTGTTATTTTTTATTATTAATATTTTTTAATATTAAATTACCATATTGCCTATGCAGTAAGATGTCATTATGTTATTAGTAGAATAATGACATTATTATACAGTAGTTAGTTATTATATACACTTCTGGTGGCAGTCTAGACATAACTACAACGTCAAGTGTATTTAATCTGATAATTTCGGTGGTCATATTTTCAAGACTATTACGTTAAGTTAAGTTAATTGACAATTGCATTGTTTATTTTTGTTTGAATTTCAATTTGATTATTGAAAATGGGTGAAAAAGTACAAAAAAATGCAATATTCAGGGTCAAGTTAATTTAAGTGACAATTTCATTGTTTATTTTCGCTTGAATTCAAATTTAATTATTGAAAATGTTTGAAGAAGTGCAATGTGTGCCGTCAAATTTTTCTGAAATTTTATATTCGACCAAAAAAAAAATTTTTTTTACAAATAACGTAACAAATATAAATAATATACATATAAAATTAAAATAAAAATAAACAATATACATATACATGCTATTCTACAACTGTTAGTAAATTTAAAGTTACTTGACAGGTATTTTTATTTATTTTTAATTTAGTTTTGTTTAAATCGTTTAGAGATTTTTTTTGTAATTTTAATTAAAATTTAAGAAATTATAACCGTTATAAGAATTGAATCTTTGAAATTATGTATAGAATGTTACACAATTGTACCATACAATGAATGGGTAAGTATCAAGCTCAGTGCATTCTGGGAAAACGGCGTGTAAATTAAAAAATAAAATTAATAAAAAAAAGTGTCGAAAGAAAGAGAAGCGTGAAAACGTAAGAAGAGAAAAAAATATTTGCCAATTGAATAAAATAAATGGTGACGGTTTGAACGTTGAACGCTCCCATAAATCCGAATGAAATTTATCAGAAATTTTATATAATGTATCGTAGTTTCTTTGTCTTTTTGACCATTTTGATTGCAAAATAAATATGGTATAGTGATTGGTACGGTGTCTGTAACATTTTCAATATATATAAGAGTCCTTTATAGCCTCTAGATGACGAATCCGAACTTAATTTATGAGGATGTATAAGTGTGCATCGTCAGCTCGTTAGCTCGCTCGATTGTTAGATAAAATTTTGTGATCGCATCTCTTCCTAGGTGATCCAACCTATTTTAATGAAATTTTCAAAATAGGTTTATTTTTTGACCAAGATGGTCATGTGATTTTATTTTTTCCAGCAATGCCAACTTTCCGAGAAAAAATTATTAAAATATTTAAAAATTTCTTGTAACTACATTGTTTATCCGATTTTAATCAAATTTTCAGAAAAGATAAATTATAATTATAATTTTAATAAAATGCCGTGTTGACAACTTTCCAAAAAAAAAAATACAAAATTTTTAAAAATTTATTATGGCCACATTATTTATTCGATTTTAATCAATAATTTTTAACGCATACATAAATTTTATAGTTTTAATAAAATACAAATAAAATTTCTACATAATGAAAAGTGTTTGTGCTGCACCCTTATAAGTACACAATATGTGTACTGCACATAGTATGTGTACATATATGTACCTAAAAAAAAATTGGAAGGAAAACAAATTATAATGCAAATTAAAAAAAAATATAGACAACTCAATTACAACACACCGTACACCAATAGGACACCAATATTGGGATAGTCGAGATACTTTGGAAATTAAATCAAAGCATCCAGCCACCGAAAACTCTAAGGTCTGATTAAAAAGTTCTGAACAGAACACGTTAGAGTTTCGTATCTTTAATTGCATAACGTACTTATAAAACTAGAGATTGGGGGGGGGGGAGGGCGTGTTTTCGATTTTTAGCTTGCGGAGCCCCGCCAACCGTTTTCTTCTTAACTTCCGCCACTGATTTATTGCATCTTGATACTTGAAATTCTATTACAGATTGGCACTTAAATACCAAGAAGATCAACTTCATACCATACATACCCGAGAGTTTTATTTCGATATAGATAAGGCTTGACTGAAAACTACTGAGGTTTTACTCATGTCAGTTTATTTTATAAATTATATTTAAATATTAAAAAAAAATATACTACGTTTTTAAAACGGACTAAAAAGTATAAAATAATCTCTCTTAGCCCTCAAACAGATTTATAACCACATATAGATTCCTGACTCTCATACAGATTATTCTGCAAATTTGTGATTGTAAATTTTATTGAAAATATTATTGCATTTAACAAAGTAAAGAATCTTTTCAAACATTATATTGAAATGAAATAAAAAGCTTTTGATTATAATTGTGCATTAATATTTATTAATAATCGACATAGTCAATGTACTCAACGTACGTTTTCATCTGGTAAAAAAGATACAAATGATATTTACAGTAAACAAAAAAGAATATAGATACAAACTGATATCAGTTTTTTCTGATAAAAACGACCGTTGAATTTCGTCGAAACATCGATTAGAAATAAATTTTAATACAGAACTTGAAACTAAAGCAGTTTTATTTTAAAAATTTATAAATTGTATGATCTAGTTACTTATATTTTGTTACCTAGTAACTTGTTTCTAGGTTCCGTTTATTTACTGTAAATGTCATTTGTATATTATGTTTTTCCTGATAAACACGTACGTTAAGTTTGTAGAATACGTCAATTATTAATAAATATTTATACAGAATTATAACTCAAAGCCGTTTTATTTTAATATAATGAGTTTTGAAAGATTTTTTACTATGTTAAATTAATTTTCCATAATTAGTACATCGCAAACATATAAAATCTAACACACCCACACGATCGCATAAGCCCCTCATAAAAGATTATCATAAATATCTAAACACAACAGAAATATCTTTACTTATTTACGGCCGCGAAAACTTTTCCAACTTTCCAAGCAAATCCAAAAACAAGCAAACAAAATCTGCCCTAGGTACAACATGGGGCCTCGGTAAACGATAAGGTACTAGGCGAATACACTACCCCCGCCCACCCCTTAGCTCATCGTGTCGGTTCTTAATTAACGGTTTAAAGATTAATTCGCTGGAATTTTGTAAGTTTAATGTCTTGACCCAGTTAAAGAAGGCATTTGGCGTGCCGCGGTGGTTGGTTTTACCCTCACTTTTCATTCGGCCCGTAGGGGTGCGGAAGGGGTGAGGGAGTGGATTTCGCTAGCGCCCGGTAATTTAGGGTGAAACCGCGCGTAAAATAGCCCAAGTAAAAGCAGCTTGCCTGATGGCGCGGTTTTAGAGATAAGCATTCCCTACCTTGACCTTAGCAGGAATGGATGATAGTGATGCGTTAGTGAAAAGTGCAACATATGCTAGAATTGCTGGTGATAGCGTAATGTTTTATACAGAGCTGTGCATGTACTTAAGTACATGTACTTTAAATTGTACTTAAATACATATTTATTGTACTTGTACTTGTATTTAAGTACAATTTTTCATTGTGTAATTGTACTTGTACTTAAGTCCAATATTTTTGGAATTGTACTTGTGTGTTACAAGTACATGGACAAGTACTTTTGCTTTTCAGGTTTCAACCTGCAAAATTTCGCAGATCTAGTTTGTCTCGTATTCTCGAACTAAGCAATTCACTGTATTTTTTAGTTATAAAATCATTTCATTGGTACGGTAAGTTAGTTAAATATATGATTTATTATTAAAATGTTGTATCAATAAGCCGAACAATATGGACTTTTCTGGGAACTGTGTAGTACAAACAGCGGCTGTATTCAATGCTATTAGTTGTTTTTCTTAGTCGTTATTTTTTTCTTAAATAAAACGTTTTACACCCCGAAACGACACGCTTTCTCGGACGAAAATTTTGAAAAACTTGTATTATTAAAAGCTAATAAAATATAGGAGTAATAATTATACTAAATGTAAGTAAAAAAAAATAAACTAAATGTTTTTTCTTCAATTTTCGTATTTTTATATGTACTTGTACTTATACCTGAAATTGCAAGTACAAGTACTGTACTTGTACTTGTATTTAAATACTTTTAAAATGAAAGTAATTGTACTTAAGTACATTTTTCAACAAAGTACTTGTACTTGTATTTAAATCCTTTTTTCTTGTACTTGTGCACAGCTCTGGTTTTATATTACATGAATTTGTGTATTTGGGTAGTTTATTGTCTATGGATGATCGCTTTGATTGTGAGATTGAAAAGAGAGTTACTGCTGATTGTAAAGTTTTGGGTACATTGGATACTTTTGCTAGAAATGTAAATTTAAAAAAAATTGGTTTTCATTAATTAAAAATTTATAAATTTTATAATCAATTAGTTATTTGTTACCTAGTAACTTGTTTCTATGTTCGGTATATTTATTATACGGGTGATTTATGACGTCGGGGAAAAATTACCCCAAATAATTCCTATGAGTAATCTAAAGAAAAAATTTCAAATAAACATATGTTCAAAAATGCTTTCTAACGGAACTGTAGCCGTTAGAAGTTTATAACATGTAACATCAATCGCGTTAGCCTTATTTATTACATCAGAAAAAGAAAACAAATAAACTTACTTACTCATGACTTACTGGCTCCCGACAAAAATTGTCTTCGATTTTTAATTATTGTAAATTGTTTATTATATATTTATTTATGTGTGTACAAAAATTTATAATCTAGTAAATTGGTTTACTAGTGTTTAAACAAAATGTTAGAAAATCAATTAGTAATTTTACAATTATTCACAAGTTTATGACTTGTTTTTTTGTTTCTTGATATAATAAATAAGGCTAACGCGATTGATGTTACATGTAATAAACTTCTAACGGCTACAGTTCCGTTAGAAAGCATTTTCGGACATATGTTTATTTGAAATTTTTTTATTTTGATTACTCATGTCATAGGAATCATCCGGTGTAGTTTTTCCCCGACGTCGTAAATCACCCTGTATATGCCATTTGTATAATTTTTTCTGATGAAGATGTACGTTGAGTACATCTTTAACAGGCTTTAACCAAATCAATTTTATTGTAATAAAATGAGTTCTAAAATTTTTTTTACTATGTTAGAAATATAAATGTTCTCAGAGAAGCTTCCTTTGACTATATGCAATGGTAATATAATAAAAACATAGTAACAGGTTACTAGGTAACAAAATGCAAATAACTATATCATGAAATTTATAAAAGATTATTGCCAAAATTTAGCCAAATTTTATTTAAATTACAAATGCATTTCTTGCACTTCTTCACACATTTTTACTGCCACCAATAATGTATATACTAACTACTGTATAATAATGCTCATTATTGCACTAGTAACATAATTACGTTTTTCTACATAGGCAATATAGTAACATAATACCAATATTTTGATACCCTTGAAGAAAAAAAAACATATGTTATAATAAAGTTTGTTAATAATAATAAAAGAATATATTTTAAAATGCAACTAATGAAACAATTTTTTTAAACGTTTGTACAAGATCATATAAATATTAAAGTTACCGTTTAAGAATAAAATATTTATTATAGAGGGTAGTAATGGTACGATACAGGGTGTTTGCGAATAAATAAATCGCATAAAAATTTCATTATCCAACGCCTTTAGATTGATCGCTAGATATTGAGTTTAGATCATGGTCTGATACATGGTTTGAAATTATAGTTTGGGCTTGGAAGAAAAAGTAGCATGATTTTGGTGGTGCTCTAGTTAATATTAAAAGGATTTGAAAGATATTCGACTCGCAAAAAAAGAAGGTTTTCTGATATTGATCTTTTTCGATGAGTAAAAATGATTAGACATAAATTATTCATTTAATTGAGTTGTTAATAAATTATATAACATAGTAAAATATTTTTCAGAATTTATTTTATTAAAATAAAACTATTTTTGGATAAAATTTTGTTTATTTATTTTATAAAGACGACGTTTCGACTAAAACAAAAGCCTGTTTTTATCAGGTTAAAATTTTTACTAATAATCTAATTACTTATATGTTACCTAGTAACTTATTACTATGTACTGTTATTTACATAGCAAAAAGTTACTTAAAATTAGTAACCAATTACAAGTAATTATATTATAAAATTTGTAAATTTCTAATTCAAGTGAATGATATTATCTTTTTCTTTATAATCACTTCAATTGCTACTCTTATCAATCTGCTGCATTTGAAATTTATAAAGAAAAATATTTTTAAATGAAGAAAAATTGCCTAATAATTTAATTAGTTTATCAAAATAAATTAATAAAAATACTATAACTTAATATATTTATAGATACATACATACACAATCACGCCATGTACCCAACAGGGTGTGGTACAAACTTTTTTCATCATCCCGAAATCAGTCGTCTCCAAACATTCCTATCCAAACAAGCAGCTTTCGCTTCATCCACATTCATAATTCCTCTCATACATGCTCTTTTATTTATACTACTTGGAAAGTTTCGCTCACGCAAAACACTCTCAATCATACCACTCCAACTACTCATCGGACACCCACGCAAACGTATACCATCAAAATCATTCAAATAAATTTTTTTAACCAAACGTTCATTAGACATTCGTCGATTATTAATAAATATTAATACAGAACTATAACCTAAAGCCCTTCTATTTTAATATAAGTTCTGAAAGATTTTTTACTATATTTAAACTTATGATTATCAGTTTAAAACTATTATTATTTATTTGAAAATAATCAATAACAAAAATACCAATTGCATTGTTCAACTTCAATCGACGAATCTTATCAAGTGACAAGCATCAATGGCGTGGACCGTATCGACAAATTTTCAAAATTGCATTCCAGTTGGGCCATTTGGTACTTTGGAAACGGTTTCCGTGGCACACACACACATACACAGTTTCATCTCGAGATTGCAGTTATTTTCGTTTTATGTGTTCGTTTGTAGAAAGACATGTAGTTTGTTCGCATTACGAGCAGGCTATGAACACTCCATTATAGGCTCTATAAAAGGTCTTAATTCTTTTTAGGGTTAGAGGGGGAGGGTGTCATCTCTTATAGTCCTTAGGGTCTGTTTGGACTCATTATTGTTCCTAGAGCAGAGCAAGATGTATTGTTTTGACTTATGTTACGAGTATTGCATTCCAATTGTGAATTAGGAAGATATTTTAAATTTATACGAGGGTTGACTTTTATATTTTGGAATTGTGAGAATTTACGTAATACTTATTATATTTTTTTGTTATTACATGTTTTGTGGAGCAAAATTAGATCTTTGTGATAACAACAGAAACATTTATTTTAACACTGTAAAAATTCATTGAAAAATTATTATATTACAATAAAACGGCTTTATATTGTAGTTTTGTATTAATATTTATTAATAGCCGACGTACCTACTCAATGTACGTCTTCATCAGGAAACATGATACAAATGATATTTACAGTAAATAAACAGCACATGGAAACAAGTTACTAGGTAAAAAAAATAATTAGATCATAAAATATACTACTATAAATTATTAATTAAAGTAAGCTAAATTTTATTTAAATTTAAAGCAAATATTTTTTTTTTCAAAATACAAAATTTACAGAAAACAACTACAGAAAATACAGAAGAAAACACACAAGATTAAAAAGAAGAAAATAATTATTTAAATAAAAAAAAAATATTTCACATTTTTAACACGGACTAATAAGTATAAAATAAGTTCTCCTAGCTTCTTACAGATTTATAACCCCATACAGATTCCTGAAAAACGTGGGGCATAACGACAGCTACTCCCTACACTCTTTATTATTATCTATTGCATGCGCTCTATTTTTTTACAAGTATTGTCATGGTTATTAAAAATTTACAATCACAAATTTTTAGGACAATCTGTATGGAGTTTAGAAATCTGTATGAGGCTATAAATCTGTATGGGAGGGCTAGAAGAAATTATTTTATACTTTTTAGTATGTTTTAAAATCGTAATATATTATTATTTTTTAATTTAAATAATTATCTAATTTAATTCAAATAAATCTAATTACTTTCTTTTCATTTGTGTAACATTCTTAATGTTGAAATTTTCAATACATCATTTGCGATGTAGCAAACATATATTAGACTCATACAACAAATCTTCCATATCAAGTTTGCAGACAAAGAAATTCCTCTTTCTCCACGATTCATGCATACATATTTTCTCTGTAAAGAAGCAGCAGTATAGTTGGAAAGAAGAAGAAGAATAAGAAGAAGAAGAAGACGATTTCTAAGTAGTACTTGTAACATTTTGATTAATTCCTTTTGCACAATAGCTAGTCGCTGGAGCGGTGGTGCTGGCAAGAAACGTAGCTCATTTTCACTTTGAGCACCAACCTCAATATTAATGCGCCCTGCACTTGTGTTTACGCGTTTACAGCCGCTACAACCAGTGTAAGAATTCTAACAAGGTGCACCCCATATAGTCACAGGACTCACGTGAAAACACTTCATATTTATATATAAAAAACATATTGTATATAGTCACATTGTACATTGTTGAGTATATTTATTTCTAAGACACATTGTATATTCATATATAGAAAACTGACAGTAAAATATATATGTATATATATATATATATATATATATATATATTTAATTAATGGTAGCCAAATTATATTTAACACAGTGCCTTCACAGTGAAGAAACTGTTACTTATTTGTTACTTAGTAACTTGTTTCTATGTTCTGTTTATTTACTGTATTATTTTTTCTAATGAAAACGGACGTTAAGCTTATCGAAATGTCGATTATTAATACAGAACTTTAAACTAAAGCAGTTTTATTTTAAAAAAATTTTCATTATTTTTTCTTTTCTGATTCCCTCACAACTATTTTAGTTATATATTTTGAAAATAGAGTTGTACTATAGGTCTTATACAAGGCAATATACAAGTTACTAGATGACAAATAAGTAACTAGATCATAAACAAAACAGAAAAAAAATTATGATCTAGTTACTTATTTTTACTTAGTAACTTATTTTTGTTTTCTGTTATTTACTGTAAATTAAAATTTATATTTTCTTTTCTGATAAAAACGGACGTTTAGATTGTCGAAACATCGATTATTAATAAATGTTATTAATTAATATTGATTATTAATATTAATTAAACTATATATACTCCATTGAGAAAGTTAATGCACTGAAAACACATGATTTTGACGTTAAATATTATTGCTATTTTGAACCTTATATACTGTACATCTATGGACTATTTTTCAAAGATTATAACTCGCCTCTCTTCCACTAAGTTTATGAATGAATTTTGTAATCGGCCATTAAAAAGTGGGCGTGGCTTACTGTGGCTGCCATTAGAAAATAAGCGGGGCTTCTGGCATTTATCGATTTTACCGTCATTGATTTTACTTTGTAGATCTATCGCGGCTTATTGTGTGCTGAGTAGGCTATTGTTGATCGAAAACGGAATACAATGTTTTTTCCAGTGATGCAAACTTTTCGAGAGAAAAATTACTAAAGTTTTCAAAAATTCATCATGGCCACATTATTTATTCGATTTTAATCAAATTTTTACAGAAGATATCTTTAACGTCTACATAAATTATATAATTTTAGTAAAATACAGTGTTCCGAGAAAAAGTTACTAAAATTTTAAATAATTTATTATGACCATGGTGATAATGTCAATATGGGTTTACCCATATACTTCTAATCTTGTTTAAATAAAATTTGGCTTTCTTTAATTTATAATTTATAAATTTTATGATCTAGTTGTAGTAGTAGTAATTTTCTATTGGTAATACAATTAATTTTGGATTAGAAAATCATTCTTATAACTTTCTATTCACACCTCATATCCTCGAATAGCGCTTTCGCACGCCCAAAATATGCGATGTCTATTGTGAAAGTTTGTAGCAAGCACAAGAAGCTTTTGTGCTAAGTCACATCAATCTCGGAGCGGGCCGCCATGTTTTATAGTCAGCGCCAACTGTAATGCCGGCTGCAGATTGCAGGGTCACTGAATAACTAGAGCACATATATATATATATATATATATATATATATATATATATATATATATATATATATATATATATATATATATATATTTTATTATTATGCTGATAAACCAGTGTTTTGTTAATTTTTTTGTTTTTGCTGAAGGATAATGGAGTATGTGATGATTATAATATACTGTAATTATTTATTATTTCATACTAATGACATTGAGAAATCCAGTATTAAAAGTAAACACCATATTACATAGTTGAATAAACTTCATTATTAATAATTATAATTACGTTACTTTGTACATTTCTGCTGACAATATACTTTCCAATTTTTTTCAATAAATATTATCTACACCTTATCTTACCATCTATAATAATATTAAAACTTGAAGCAATATCCAATCAATATCACAAAATAAATGTTCGAATAAAAAAAGTCCGAGTTATTTCGCGGAAGAAGAAAAAAAGCTCCTGGTCGCATCTAATTAAAGAACTTTTTTAATGCGCACTTTAGTTTCCACTGTGATAAACTTGTAAAAATAACTCGATGTAAAAGCAAGCTTTCACAAGCGAGACGAGAAATTCTGCATTCGTTAATAGTTCCCATCGAGAAACTTTCTTTCGCTAAAATGTTGTGCCCGCAAATGAAATGACGCGGTTGCTGAGCGAAAAAATAAAAACGAACTGTACTTCGTCAAGTACTGAAAGATTTGTATAATTTTTTTGTGCGAATCTTTCTTTCAGTTCTTTTACAAGTTGTGCATCAATTCGAATGAATTATTTTGCTGTTCTGCTTTTGTAAAATAAATGTTGTTTTTGTATGTTAAAGTTTGTAAGTACATAAAAATAAATTAATTATAATAGCCCGTATTACGAGCTCGATTTTAAAATTGGTTTTAACTAATAACGATTTTAAAACAACGTAACTGTTATAAGAGCAGTAAATTTAGCAATTTTGACAAAATTTCATAATTTTTAACAAGATTCAATAATTTTCAATAATATTTGATAATAATTAACAAAATTATTCTATTTTTAACAAAACGGCAAAATTTTTGTAAAGATGTAAAAATTTTTAATAAAAATTTTCTTCATTATTTGATAGTTTTCATAGATTTAATAATTTTATACTAAATTGCAAATTTTTATCAACATTAATCAGTCTTTTTTAAATCGAAAAAATTTGAGCATTATCATGAAAATTGCAGTTGTTGATCATTTTTCAATGTTTTCGCGTGAGGCGCAGGCAAAGGCTACATTGTAAAACAAACCGAAGGCGAGTGTAAGAAATGAACTTTTAAAGCTATAAAAAATTTAATTTAATTGAAGTCGCTGTTGGCACTCGGTGAAACATTATGAAAAAATGTAAAATAAAACACTCGGTTTATTGTTATTGTGAATATTTAACTATAAATAATGATATTTTTTCTATAAAAAATTGTAAAATAAAGATATCAAAAAATCTTACATATCATTTTAGAAAATATTGAAATTGAAATTAAAATTATTATTAATATTTGGTAGAATGTAGCAAATATTATATTGGCACACACTAAACTGTAAATAAATGTACCTCCTAACCGACAGACAAATAGATTTTACTACAAAGTCGAAAATGCTATATGAGAAATATTATCAATATTTTTATGTCATTTTGAGTTTTAAGAAGATGATTTTGGAAAAAATATTATTCATATTTTTCAAATCTACTTACAATTTATATTTTTTTAATGCGATATTTTTACACAGTGATGTATGTTTTTTTTTCACTATATAAGCTGTATTATTTCACCGAGATGCAGTGTACGAGACAATTATATACAATATATCTAAAAACAAATTATATATAATGTATTTTTTTAATATATAGATATGCAATGTATTTCAGAAATAATTGTACTTAACAATACGATGTGTCTAAAAATAAATTATACAATTAAAGTTATTAGCGAAAATTCAATGTGATAATTACAGCTACAAAACACCTAATTCATTGCTAATATCTTTAATTGTCCACGGGGTATATCAATATTACAAACCGAAATAATGTATTTCAAAATAACGACCGGTCGCAATTAATTCTCGTGTTTCATAATAGTATTTTCGACGTATCAGACGATACGGATCCGTTACTCGTAATAGTTTAGATTGCGTCCGTGGCGCGCGCTGCTAAACGCGAAATTAGATTAGCGACTAATTGACAATGACGTTTATGTTCTGCTACCATTTTATTAAATTACGAAACACTGTATACAAATACAAACTGATCAGCAAAAGTAAATCAAAAACTCGGTGTGCAATTACCCCACAGTTGCAACGGGATATTGTTTGTGTTCTCTATCAGAAATATGAGATTATGTAGTGTTAGTTTTGTCAGCAATAGTAGAAAATGGTATTTGGTTTGTTCATTGGTATGTAACAATGACAGATTTGATGGTAAAGACTATTTTATAGTAAATTACATACATACATATTTATATAATAATACTCAATATGTTGAGATTTTATTTTTTTCAGAATTTGTCTATGGTTAATTGACCAGTGAAATGACTTGTGAAATGTTGGAAAAAATAGAAATCTCAACATTTTGAGTATTATTATATTAATTTCACAAATACACTATTATTATTATTATTATTATTATTAAAAGTAGCTATAAGCTAATAAAAGTAGCTACAAATAGTAGTCATAATGGTTTAGTTACTATTTATAAGCTACTTTCGACAAATTCTGAAGCTACAAGCTACAGCTACTTTTATTTTTTTGTAACGCAGCTACAGCTACAAACTGAGTTTGTCGAAACGTCGGTTATTAATAAATATCAATAGAGAACTTAAACCTAAAGCCGTTTTATTTTAATATAATGAGTTTTGAAAGATTTTTTTATAATGTTAATTATAATACATCTGCCAATATTTTCAAAATTTAATTTCCCAGCAATATTTGTCATTTTCATGAATCTCTATTTGTGTATATTCTTCAGATTAACGAGATTCAATTCCATTCGCGAGGGAAAAGATATGAAAAACATTTTGACTAGAATCGTTTTAAAATTGGAAAGAAGAAAAAATAAAGAAAACAGGAAACGGAAACATGGAGTGAGAGAAAGAGAGAGAGAGAAACTGCAGAAGCTGGGAGTGGTCCGAAACATTTAATTTCAATGTGTCTGATGTGCTGCTCTCCTGAAATTTCAACGATATTATTCTTTTGCAGACAAAATTTCGTTTCTTTCTTGTCTCGAATTTTATCTCCTTCTCGCCTACCCCCTAGAAAAAATACAATACAGAAATTTCCTTCGATAAACATGAATCAGATGGGTTGAGCAAAATTGCTTTTAATTTATTTTTTCTTTCTCTGCTATTGTATATTCTTTTCATTCGACATTTATCATATCTGGTTAGGAAATCTTTATTTTGTTTTGTATTTCTTGCAATTATAATAAATTTCTAACAGATTTTTCGTATTACAAAATTATTGTTTTTTACCAGTAGAAGATTCATTTAAGTTTATAATTTTATTTGATTGTCATTCGCAAAATTAAGTATTTCTTTTCCCGAATATATGATTCTCGAAAAATTTAGCGGTATATATGGCATTTCTTGCTCTTTATTAATTAAATTTAAATTCACGCAAAAATAAACAATGCAAATGTCAATTAACTTAACTTGATTTAATAATTTTTAATACAGCAATCGTAAATGTCAAATCAAATACATATTTCTTTCATCGAATATGTTATTTCTGAACACCCTGGACAATGCACATTATATTTTTTTCAATTTTTCACACATTTTCAATAAGCATATTAAAATATGAGCGAATATAAATAATGCAACTGTCAATTAATTTAACTTAATTAAAAAAAATTTAATATAGTCATTGAAAATATCTAACTAAATACATTTGACCGTATTTCTTTGGTTAAATATGCAGTTTCTGACCACCATGGACGGTGTACATTGCATTTCTTGTACTTGTTCTCAAATTAAAATTCAAGAAATGCAATTGTCAAATAACTTAACTTGACATAATAGCCTTGACAATATGACCGCCGAAAATGTCAGATTAAATACACTAAATCGAGTAGTTTTGTTTGGTGCTGCCACCACTGGTGTATATAGTAACTAACTGCTATATATACATTATTGTACTAGTAACATAATGACTTCTGTCTGCATAGGTAATATGGTAACGTAATATTAATATTATAACATACTTGAAGAAAAATTTTTTTTTTAAATAAACATCCACCCATTAAGAATATAATCCGGTTGCAAACCTTTTGCTTAACACAATTTCCTTTCCGGACGCTAAAAACAAAGTTTTCCCGAAGAAAATTCAAAGGTTTTGTAGACGCCCTTTAAAGCCTACCCTACGCAATTCTATAACAAAGATTTGTTAGTGAACAATTAATGTACTGTATACCCTGTCTATGCTGGAGGAGGTTTGAGGAGAAAGAAACGACAGCCCTTCGGCAGAGAAGAGATGTATGGACATAGTACAGGTCCGGTTTTAGGTATATTTGAGTCGATTCTATGAAATTTCATACAATGATGAAGATAATCTTGTAATTTTGAAAATTTTAATGAAATATGTTTTATCTGATCCACTTTGAATTAGTTCACACATTTTATTGTGTGAAATTGTTTTATAAATTTTCTGTTAATATTAATGGGTTTTGTAATTATTATAGTATCTTCTAATTTTACATCATGAAGATTTTCTATCGCCTGATATAAAAATAAAATATAACTGTTTTAGGTTCAAGTTCTGTATTAAATTTTTTATTTATAATCTACGTTTCGACGAAATTTAATGCTCGTAAAGTTGAGACGCGAGTTGAGCTTCGTCGAAACATCGTTTATACAAAAATAAAGAAATGAATAGAGAACTTGAACTTAAAGAAGTTTTATTTTATATTATATATTCAGTTCTGAAAGATTTTTTACTGTGCATGATGCACTATGCAAGACTTATCAATATTAACAGTAGATTAATAAGAGAAGCAACAAAAATTTATAAGATAAATTACTGTGAAGGCACTGACTTAAATAAAATTTGGCTTTCATTAATTAAAAATCAAAAATTTTTATGATTTAGTTACTTGTTTGTTACCTAGTAACTTGTTTCTATTTTCTGTTATTTTTACTGTAATGTCATTAGTATTTTTATCCTGCTGAAGACGAGTTTTAAGTTTCGTCGAAATGTCAATTATACAGACCTTTAAGCTGAAAGATTTTTTACTACGTTAAAGTTGTTTAATTTTAATATAATGAACATATTGAATAACATATTTATATAAATATTTATCCGGGCCCTGCATTTGCTAAAGCCGGTCCTGATAAGCGAAAAAAAGGGCAAGACGACGAAGGACATAGTTGAGGGATGAGGACAACCACGTCCAAGCGTCAAAGTGAGATTGTTTACTTTGCTGTAAAGATAATTGTATTTGTCCGGTACCGCGCCCGGAGGGAAGCAGAGAGAGAGAGAGAGAGAGAGAGCAAAATATCCTTTGACAGGAACTCGGCGTCCAACTTAATTTGCTAGCCCCGGTAAGGACTGTACAGGACCATACAGTACTAGTAGTACAGTGTGGTTTAGAGTAGTATAGTTTACACTCTGTTTCGAAATTTCCATTTTGCAAATGGCGTACGGGGTATAGAGTTAGTGGGTCATGGATTAATGTACTTCTGCATAGATATACAATTGTTAGTCTATCTGTGTATTATTAGAAGATATTAGTTGAGCAAGTGCTATAATATACCAAGTGATTCATAAACAGTTCTAAACTCTGAGTATTCTATTTTTATTTAACTATGTTTTATTATACATATAACTAAAACATACATACGAATAATAAATTATACTATTATCATATATTATATACTTTTAATTATTATATCTTTAATTAATTAATTAATAATTATTATTTATATTACAATATTTACATCAATTTATTTAGTATTATGCTTATTATAAATATAGGAATAAAATGTTTTAAATTATGGTAGAAAATAAGTTTTTAATACAAATAAAAACATTCAAAAAATTTAAAAATTAATCACTCGGAACTGAACCGAAAACCAAAATAACCGTTATTTTTGCTGAAACAAAAACCGAAGATTAATTAATTTAACTTAATAATTTTCAATATAGCTATTGGACATATGAAATTAAATACACATGATTGTTGAATAATTAAATCTGATGGTGTACATTGCATTTCTTGCAGTTCTTTACGCATTTTCAATAATCAAATTAATTGCAATTGCCAATTAATGTTATTATTAAATACATATGACGTTGTAGTTATATCCGATGCTACTACTAGTGGTGTATATAGTAAATAATTAATGTATACTAATGTTTATTATTGTACTATAGTAACACAATGACTTTTTTCTACCTAAGCAATATAGTAACGTAATATCAATATTTTAATACGCTTGAAGAAAAAGTTATTATTTGATATATTTTCCGTAATAAAATTTTAAAATATTGATATTTATTTTTTTATTTACGATAAAAGCAATAATATGGTTGAACATTTTATGTACTTTTTTTATTCATTGTATTATATTTCTGCCATTTTGTTTATATACTGTATATGATATTTATTTTTTGGGTATATGGCGTGATTATGTATATATTTATAAATAAATAAATAAATAAATGATTTATTGCCCAACAGATAAATCCATTAACATGACAAATACAGTAGTATACAATAATAAACATTTAACATAATACAAAATATTAGTATTTAGAAATTAACTGAACTTAATATGTAATTTAGGGTATTGCAAAACGTATCAGTGTTATTGACATACGTATTAAAATTATTACACATTACAAAAACATTATATAACTATCATAAGAACACGACTAAACAAATGAACTGAAACACCCAGAAACCTAGTATTTAATATAGACCAATAAATATTTAACGAGAAATACAATAAAGAATAAAATAATTTACAAAAATTACCTCAAACACCTTTCAAACATCTGTCACACAATTTACTCCACAATTCAAATTCCAGAAACAAGCCTGTCGCAGACCGTAAGAATAAAACATCCAGGGCAAACCATTTGAAATTAGTCCAGTTAGAGTCTAGCTGGGTGTCGGGTATATAATCTCGCGTCCCTTTGAAACGGTGGCAAGACGGCTTAGCGTCGGTCGGCGGGTCCATCCCGGGCGTCCCCACGATATGATCTGACGTCAGTTGCGCGAGCAAAGCGGTAACCGCTATTCGGCCCCGGGAAGATAAAGTGCTTGGGCTCTCTTATCTTTATCTAAATAGGGTTGTCTTGACATCATTGTAAATGGGCGTCTGTGATACTTGGCCGTCGCGACGTTCCGTTTTCGGGGTCGTCCAAGATGGTGCAGATGGACGCGACATGTAAGATGGCTCGATCGCCGCTACACTTTAGGATTACAATTTGCGACAGATTTGGACGGGGGAAAAAAAACGGCTGGGAATATTGTGAATTTATTTTTTTCGTTTAAATTTTTGTTCGTAACATTTGTTAACGTTTTATTATTGGTTATCTACACTGTAAAAACTTTATGTAATTTTACATAATAAATAAAAATGTAATCTTACTGTGGCCAAAAGCTTTCACATGCTTTGTGAATGTTATTTTTTCTAAAAACATAATATTACGTAAATTATCACAGTAAAATTACTTTTACTTTTTAAACCTATGTAAAATTACATAAATTTAAGATATGTTTTTTACAGTGTAGATTTATATTAGACTAGAACTTGTAAAAACCAATATATACATGATTAATGAAAATGTAATAGCCCAGATATAGTTAATTTATGATTCAGTTGTCCCGGTTCGATCTATAGATAAATATTGTATCAATATAAAACGGCTTTAGGTTATAGTTCTGCATTAATAAATATTAAAATAGAATAATTGTGGTATGATTAAAAGTGTTTTGCGTGAGCGAAAGTTTCCAAGTAGTAAAAATAGAAGAACACATATGAGAGGAATTATAAATGTGGATGAAGCTAAAGTAAAAAAGAAGTAAAAAAAATATATAACAAAAATTGTTTAGATTATTATTTACACATTTCTGTTACATTTTGTCAAGAATTGGTTTAACTAATAACTTTTAAAATTTTATAAAATATAATATTTTGTTAGTTATTTTCACATTTCAAATAATTGTATTCAAAATTTTATAACAACTCATGTAATATTAAGTTTAATTTGTTTGTATTTATTATTAATAATATTTACACATAAATAAAAAATAAATATAGGTTGCAATATTATATTAAAATATAAAATATTAATTTACAACAAAACATAAAACATATTCTAGTTTTAAACTTTTAATAAAGTTTGTTAATTATACATGAATTTAATTATGTTTTAACAAAGTAATTAATATTAAAATATTTTTCAAACAAAAAAAATTTTTTATTTATATTTCAAAGAAATATAATTACAGTTTATTTATTAAATATTTATTTGTTAATGTAAAATTTGTTAAATTTATTTAAACAAGAGATATACTAAAACAACAATTATTTCTGTGTGCTTTAGCAAATTTGAAAACCAGAAATATGCTAAAATAAAATTTGGTTTCGTTTAATTAAAAATTTATAAAATTATATAATCTAATATATTACAAAAATCTTTCAGAACTTATTATATTAAAACAAAACTGCTTTAGGTTAAAGTTTTTTATTAATATTTATTTATAATCGACGTTTCGACGTACTCAACGTCCGTTTTCATCAGGAAATAAACAGAACATAAAAACAAGTTACTAAGTAACAAAATAATTAACTAGATTATATAAAAATAAAACTGCTTTAAGTTAAAGTTCTATTTTAATATTTATTTATAATCGACGTTTCGACGAACTCAACGTCCGTTTTTATCAGGACGTATCAGTATCTGATAGATACTGAAATTAATGCAGGACTAATCAATATTAACAATAGATTGATAAGAGAAGTAATAGAAATTTATAAAGAAAATGATAAGATCAATCAGTGTGACTAGTAACTGATATAAATAAAATGTAACTACTATTAATTAAAAATTTATAAAAAAAATATTTTTATGATCTAGTTACTTATTTGTTACCTAATAACTTATTTCTTTGTTTTGTTTATTTACTGTATATGTCATTATTAATAAATATTAATACAAAACTTAAATCTAAAGTCGTTTTATTTTATGAAATGAGTTCTGAAAGATAATGTTAAACGAAAAAATTATTTGTGTAAGTCCAGCACAAAAACATTTTAAATCGATCAAGATGAATTATTATTCTTTGATTTTACAAAAACAAAAAACAAAACATAATTACTGAAAAGTTCAGCATTAATAAGATAAAAGTATGATTTGAAAGTTTTTTCCTCTCTGCATTTCGTTACTTGTACTATTCGCGTTTTTCAAAATTAAAACGAAGAAAGATAGCAAAATATTCACAAACATTAAGTACACCCCCTCCCAACTCCTCTTGAACACAAAACTTTCTTCTAAGTTGGCTGTGTGATTAATTAACATTGAAACAGAATGAAAAATGAAGGAAGTGTTTGAATTAAAATGTAAATACGAATCACAACCAAGCATACTATAATTCTGTTTGATTGTAGTAAAGATGGACTACTCCATTAAAAGAATCAGTTATGTTAGATTTTTCCATATTTATTAAATTTTCCGTTAATTTACTTTATAGTTTTCAATTGCGAACTTAATAAAGTTAGTTAAAATTTAGATTTTTAAGTGAATCAGTTGTTTACTTATTAAATTTCTCAACATTTAAATTTTCTTTTAACTTAAATTTTATCTTTCGAGTTGTGTACTTCCGTATATTATTTCACATTAACATTTGCGATAATTAGAAAGTTAATATTTGCTTAACGTAGTAAAAAATCTTTCAGAATTTATTATATAAAATAAAACTGTTTTAGGTTCAAGTTCTGTATTAAAATTCATTTATAAACGACGTTTCGACGAAATTCAACGCTTGTCTTGTGATTGTGAATATTTAATAGCTATGACAATACTTGTAACATTTAAAACAGAAAACGTTGGGCTCAACGACAGCTTCTCCATACAGTCCTTACTATTATCTATTGCATGTGCTCCACGTTTTTTGTTTTAAATTTTACAAGTATTGTCATAGCTATTAAAAATTTACAATCACAAATCTGTATGGGGAGGCTAGGAGAAATTATTTTATACCTTTAGTTCGTTTTAAGAACGTGGTATATTAAAAATAATTATTTTATTGGTTTTATTTATTTTATTTTCACTTGTTTTTCCACCACAACCACAAACCAAAACAATTAGTGCTGTTTTCCTGTTACATACCATCGAATCCGAACTATTCAACTCCTGAAACTGAATTAGAAGCGGAACAGCTAGCGATGTACGCAAGCGCGAAAGAGCAAAATTAAAAACAACTAGACGAAAAAAAAAACTGGGATTTTCGCCAAGTTTTCTAATAAAAAACGGATTAAACTCGTTGAAGGATGTAAGAAAGCAGAAAAAAAAGAACATCGCGCGATGCAGACAGTTGTGTCATGGCAGATGTTGTATCCGGGATTGTAAGTCGATTCGTTTTTGTTCTCCTGCCGAAAATTGTTCGGCAGTATTTCGTTTTCTCGTCTCGGCAATTTTTAGTTAGTTCTCTAGTTTTACATTACTGATTTTATTTCGCATATTTCAAGAATAAACTATAAAAAAAATTGGTAATAAGTAAGAATTTTTAAAAAATATTGAAAAGTTTTTCAGAGTTTTTAATTAATAATTAAAACAACTTTAGCTTTATTTTCTGTTCAAGTTATATTTGACTAACGTTTCGACACAACTAGTGTCTTTATCAAAGCTAAATCTGATATATAATATACAAAAAATAAATAAAAGACAAGATTAGAAATATATGGGTAAACCCATATATACCACTTTGACATTATTAGGTAAATACTAAGAAATAGAAATAAAATTTTTATATTTTTTCACCAAAAATTAAGTGAGCATTATTTAAAAATTAAATTTTATAATTATAATGCATAATAAGTAATAGATAGAATTCAGTCAATTAAATATTTTTATTCTTTTTTATGCCAACGTTTCGGCAATCACTATTACCTTCTTCAGTGCTCTACAATAGCTACAAATATGTATTTTTAAATACGTTCACGTTTTTCGTTTTAAATATTACAAGTATTGCCATGGCTATTAAAAATTCACAATCACAAATTTTCAAGACAGAATCTATATAGGGGGTCAGGAATCTGTATGGGGTTATAAATCTGTATGAAGCTAGAGGAAATTATTTTATACTTTTTAGTCCGTTTTGAAAAGATGGTATATTTTTTTTTTTATTTAAATAATTACTTTTACTTTGATGAAGATGTACATTTATACAGAACTATAATCTATAGCTGTTTTATTGTCATATAATGCTAAAATATTTTTTACTACATTGTAAAAAATCTATGTAAATTTACTATAAATTTTACTATATTTTTATTGTAATGTTTATAAACTATTATAAATTAACCAAAAAATTATAAAATTACAATAAAAAATATAGAAAATCTACCATAATTATCAATGTAAATTTACATTAATTTTTGACAGTGTATATTAGAACTATTCATATTTTCACAGTTATAAAAGTAACAGTTTTTCTTTTTTATAAAATCACTGTAGAACGACCCAAATTTAACTAGCACGTAATAAGTATAATTTATTTCGTGGAACTGATAAGTGAAAAAAAAAGCGAATGTGTTTGTGACAGAATGTGGTTGCATTGAAACAAAGACTGATTGCTGTTACAGTTCTTGACATTTCGTGGACGTATTTAGTCGTGCGTAGGAAATAGAGACGAAGTACTTCCGGTCGAAGGAGTGTCGATTGATCACGACGCGGGCCTACCTCACGAACAAACACACCGAATAAAAAATTACCCCACAACCGACCGAAAGTCAAGAAAAAAAATCAAGATTAACAATTTCTTTTATTTTTTTATTTTTGTTTAAAAGAAGACAATTTATTTTAATTTTATAAATTACAGTTGCAGTTTACTAAATATAGGGTAAAAATTGAAATAAACCTGTTTTAGGTTGTAGATCTGTATTAATATTTATTAATAATCAATGTACTCGATGAACTCAACGTACATCTTCATCAGGAAAAATAATACAAATGAAAATTTAATACATATTCTCTTCAATCTTTGAGTATATATATATAATATATATATATATATATATATATATATATATATATATATATATATATATATATAATACGAGTATTATTTCATAATTGAAACAAAGCGAAATGATTCAAATATCATTTTGTAAATGTTTATAACATTTCCGGCCGTATTGCAATCGTGCTGAATTTTCAAAAAGCTTAAAGCTCACAGCACATGCAACTCAATATTTGATGAGTAGCCAGTGGTAGAAGTAATACACTCCAAAACTACCCCGTCCCCGATTTGAAGTATTTATTTTTCGGGAGTTAATTTTAGTCCTAGTCTATCGGTTAATGATGGGCTGCTGCCTCTCAATTCTGTGGTCGTAATTATTGTGTACTAAACACTCCAAAGGGAAATCGTAATACAAACGATTGTGCAGGACAGTGGCGTACTAGAACACATTTTTTTGGGGTACATATTATTTGTTTAGTGAAACTGCTTAATTTTTTAATACTGGTTGTAGATACAATTTAATAAGTATATTGTGGGGGTTAAAAATTGTATATTTTATAAATAATAAGTAGTAGACAAATTAATTAAGTTAAATTTTTTTATTAACTTCTATATCAACGTTTTGGCAATCATTATTGCCTTCTATATTTATATATAATAAATATACAGAACAACTGAACAAAAACATACTTACAGCAGAATATATTTAGCTGATGTTACATGTGTGGAACATAATTAGTATTTAATAGGAGTATTACATAACGCAATATATACAGTACTTGATCAGAAAATTAAAAAAAATATTGTTTATTATAATTTATTGTTAAAATTATATGTTTTTGTTTAGTTGTTCTGTATATTATCATATATGTCAAAAAAACCGCAACACTCAAAAAATCTGAAAAATTACCAGTTTTTCAGATCGGTATAACTCGGTATAAGATTTTTTTTTTTAATATTTCATCAACAATCTATTTTATGATTGAGAGTGAATGAAAGTTTCCAAGTAGTATGAGATAGGTTAGATGAAAGTTGCTTGTCTAGATAGAGATGTTTGAAGGAAACTGATTTTGAGATAGTGAAAAAAGTTTGTGCCACACCCTTGTGGGCGCATAACTTGATTGTGTTTGTATATATATATATTAATTCATCAAAATAAAAACTAGTGTACCATAAACTCAACATGCTATTAATAATTTTGTTTAAAACATAGACATAAATAATTATATCCGACTGAAATACTTTTCAAATAAACATTTTTTTTACAAACAAAATGGGTATTATGAAATTAGTATATTGTACAAAGCCAATATTGACTAATAAATATAACGCAAAACAGGTTTTTTTTTAACGGAATAAAATAAACAACATTAACATGGTACAGTGATTTTTACTGTTAATTAAATAAATTTTAATTTAATTAATAATATTAATATGTAAATAATATAACCTGGAGTCTGACAATTTATTTTCACATATGTAATATGTATTTTATTATAAATAATTTTTAATAATATGATAAATGGAAATTGTCATATAACAAAATTTAGAATGCATGTTAAAATCTCTCACGGAATATTTTAAAATATAAATTGAACAAATACGAACATATACAGGCTGTTTACAATCTCCTCTGTATCCTTTTAGGAGGAGAATAGTACAACTCAAAATCACAACAGATAAATCACCATCATAATTTGATATTAGAATATGTTTCTTTTGCTACTACTGCGATTTTCCGTTAAATAACACAAAAAGCGGATTTAATGAAAGTTAGCCGATCTTTTTGAAATTTTGCATAGAGTCATAATTTGAAATTCTAAACAACTTTTCTTAAGAACATTATGCCGTATTATTGACCAAAAAGGCACTTTACCAGAACATAAAATAGTTTTTTACATTTTTCATGGCCGTCTTGATTTGTAGAAAACTAAAAATATGCTTAAAATAGTTTTCAGACAAAGTAGGGCGGAATCCCAAACCATGAAAATTAAATTCTTAATTTTTTTTGCCGATTACACCTATAGTGAACTCAATCCGGGGACGCTGTATAATATTATAATGTTATTATTATTTAATCATTTATAATATTACATTTATTAATTAAAAATATTATAAATAAAATTTGCATGTATTATGTAAATTATTCTGTTTATTATTATAAAAATATATTAATTAATAGATAAAATTATTGTGTTTTTGCGTTAAAAATTAATTAGTATTGTTTTCAATTTGTATTATTTAAAATTAAAATGTTAATATTAATAAGTTCATCTTTGTATTATGTTAAAATATGCAATGAAATACACTGTAAAAATTTGATGTAAATTTACATATTCTAGAAAAAAAAATTGTAATACTACGTCAATTATTACAGTAAAATTTACAAAATACTGCCATCTTACTGTTAATAGTTATGTAATATTACATAAATTTATATTATATTTTTTTACAGTAAAGTTTTGAAATAGACAATATTATAAGACTAAATATCATTTTTTCTATTTAGATAAAATAATAAATAATCAATGTATTAATTATTAATAATATATATATACATAAATGTTTGATACAAATGACATTTTCAGTAAATAACAGAACCTAAAAACAAATTACTAGGTAACAAATTAATTAAATTAATTAATAAATTAATTAAATAATTTTGTTTTGTTTCGAAAGAACTGTAGTAATTGCAAGACCAATATTATCAGTCGCTATAAAAGAAGCAATAGAAATTTATAAAGAAAAAGATATAACATTATTAATAAATATTAATACAGAACTTAAACCTTAAATAAAAGTATAATTATCTGTCTAAATAATTTTTAATCTAGCAAATTAATATTTTAAACTTGCATATTTTAGTCTAGCGTAAAATTTCTAGAACTAGCACATAAAAATACAATTTATTTGTTTATCATTTAGATATAATTTCTAAAAGAGAACATATATTTTTCGCGGTTTTTATACCTTATTTACTTGATATATAAGTATATATATATATATATATATATATATATATATATATATACCTGTACATGAATTAAACATACAGTATGTGTGTGTACGCGCGCGAAAACATCTTAAGTAGATAATAAAATAAAATTTAAGACAGTAAAGTGTTTTTAAAACAACTTTATTATAAACATTAACAATAAGTAAGTTTCACATTACGAGCATAAAATGCGCATTATGTAATAATATTTATATCGTTCAGACAGATATAGCTAGACGTACTCTACAAAAACACCTTTCACAGTTGCATAGAACAGGCCCGGACTACACTATAAACTATTTTGGATCTAATTAATTTTTGGGGCCTTAAATATTTTTCAATAATTAGCAAACCTAATAGATACATATATGAACTCCTTCGGCTAATAGAATTGTCTCATTTTTTGTTTTAAGAATAAAATTTAATTTCTAAAAACGGTTATATAAGTTTAAATAATTATAAAAAAAATTATTATAAAATATCTAAATCATGTATTCGGATCTTTTTATATATATTTTTAAAAATTTCGGTAATTTCACATAAAAACCCAGAGCAACTGATTTACACCAGTATTTACAGACTTCGCAGAAAAAATGTTACATTATGTAAATATAAAAAGCGTATATTCTATGTAAGTTTACTTACTTTCTTGGTAAAAAAAATCTATATAATATAGTAAATTAATTATTTTACTAAAAATTACTAAATTATATTATTTTTCCAGAAAATTTATAGAATCCATCGTTTCGCTAAAATAATATGTAATTTTTTACTATGGTTTTTTTTTGTAAAATAATAACCTTTTTTTTATGGTAAAAGATTTTTCACCATATTAATATATTCATGTTTTTTTAAAATATATATATATATATATATATAAAATAAGCTGTATTATTAAAATGAGTGTACGGGATGGTTATGAAAAATCTATTGTCTGTTTAAAATATCATGCGTTTAAAGAAATAATACATTTTTTAAATGTTTGTTGTTAAATGGAATAAATATTGGAAAAACATTTTACAAGCTGTATTATTTTATCGAAATGCGAAATAAGTGTGCGATAGTAAATATATACCATTGAAATATATATTCAATGTGCGTCAAAATTATATATACAATGTGTCTCAAGAATTGTATATACAATAAGATTTTATATGTAAATATGCAATATGTCTCAAAAATAAAATTGCTCAGCCATATACAATGTGTCTAAAAAATTTGTATATACAATGTGTTTAAAGAATCATATATGCATTGTGTTTCAAAAATCATATATACAATTTCAGACAGCAGTAGCTTGTAACAAGTTAAAAGTTTGTACAAAAAATATTGTTAGATGTTGTACTCCTCCTATAGCCGGTTCTGTAATGAGGAGGGATATAAAATGGAGGTGCTTTTTTTGTCAGTCCCCCCCCCCCAACATGCGCCGTTCACGCCAGCGATGATGTCGTGGCCGCCTGCGATAATAGAGATATATTATGCAAACTCGTAGAGAAGTTATGCGCTGGATAGAAATTGCAGTGTAAGCGGGCGTCGCCTACTTTTTAAAAAGCTTATTAAAAGTTAAATAGTTCGGTATGAAAATTCTAAAGTGCGAGATTATTAGGTCAGAAACATGGCAAAGGGACGCTCCCATCTACCTTGAATCAACCTACAATTTTATACCAAATTCTAGCAATTTGCATATATTATTTATTTTATTCAAGTACAAATTAAGCGGAAATGTGAAATATAATTATTTTATAATACATATCTATGAATTGTTTTTTTTTCAATTTATTTCTTTCAAATCGTTTAAAAATATTTGTTTCATAATAATCAAAACAAAAAACTTATTTTTTCTACAAGCGTATTAAAATATTGATATTATATTATTATATTTTCTATGTGGAAAAAAAAAGATTATGTTATTAGTACAACAATGTATATTATGATACAGGCTATTAGTACACATCAAAAAGAGTTGATAAACCTTAAAACGTCTTAGTTATTAAAGTCGTCATAAGCAAGATGATAATTCTCTTAGTATATCATCATCAGGAAAAATATATAAAAATGACATAAATAATAAATAAACAGAACATAGAAACAAGTCACTAGGTAACAAAATATAGTGGTGTAAATAGAAAAGATCGGGTACGAAATAGATTAGTGTATGATGAGTGTGAAATTGAAAAAAATGTTGTAGCAAAAGTTGGTGTTAGTCAGTTAAGATGGTTCGGACATGTTAAGCGAATGTCTGATGAACGTTTGATTAAAAAGATTTATTTGAATAATTTTGATGGTATACGTTTGCGTGGACGTTCGATGAGTAGTTGGAGTGGTATGATTGAGAGTGTTTTGCGTGAGCGAAAGTTTCCAAGTAGTAGGAATAAAAAAGCATGTATAAGAGGAATTATGAATGTGGATAAAGCAAAAGTTGCTTGTTTGGATAAGAATGTTTGGAGGCGACTGATTTCGGAATGATGAAAAGAGTTTGTGCCACACCCTTTTGGGTTCATGGCGTGATTGTGTATGTATGTATTTATGTAGATTATAACATTTATAAATTATTAATTATAAGAAGTCAGATATATGAATTTAATATGATCGTGGACAGTTTTGAAAATAAAACAATTTTCTATGAATTCAACATAAATTATTGTAATTGCTTAATTTTTGTATATATTCACTTTTCGTCTAATCATGTTAACAGAGCCGTCTTAACAGCATTATGAACCCTCTGGACAAAACAACTTGTTGGGTCCCTACAATAACGACTCACAGAAATGAAATATACATGACTTTATATTACATAGAATTAATTTAAATGTTAAATATATTTTTATTAATGGCTATTCAATTTACATACACTGATACAATGGGGCGCCTATACTTATGGGGCCCCCGGGCAAGAGCTCATACGACTCCATCTATTCATCAAACGTCCATATTTACGTTATAATTTATCTGGAAATATAAATATTTATCTAATACTGACAGCCAACGTTTTCAAAATATGTAAATCCACATTTAATAACCTCAATAATATCAAATCGACAATTGGAAACAAATAAATATAATTCATTAAACATGTAACAATCATAAAAAAACAAATAACAAAAACAAAATAATCAAATCCGAACGAAAAATCATGTTACAAACAGAAAACAAAAGAGAGCTCGACCAGACAAATTGGTCGAATGAAATTAAAACAAAATTACGTCGACAAACAAATGCAGTCGGTACCGAAATTTTGATACCGAAAACAGAATTATACGCGGACCGCGCACAGTATGAGAATTTAAACAAGTTTCCAAATTATGTCCAACAGGAAAGCGTGACATGTTTTCGCCATTTGAATAATTTAATTTTTCGTAAAAACACGTGCACCACATTTCGGGGCAAACCGAAAAACTGGGAATATAGCCTCGACTATTTGGGACCCAGGAATATTTTTGTCAACATTTTTCCGTATTGCAATGCTCGCCTTGTAATACTTTTTTTTTGTTTTATTTACTTTGTATCGATATGTTACAATATTGTTAATTGGCTGGGTTTGTAAATGAATTGTTTACTAAAAATGAATTAATTTGATAGATTTTACAGAAAAAAAAAAAATATTAATATTACGTTACAATATTACCTATGTAGACAGAGGTTATTAAGTTACTAGTACAATAATGTACATTATTATACAGCAGTTACTTACTATATACACCATTGGTGACATCTCCCAAATTTATAAATTTCATGATCTAGTTACTTATTTTGTTACCTAGTAACTTATTTCTATGTTCTAGTTATTCACTGTAAATGTCATTTGTATTAGTTTTCCTGATAAAGACGGACGTTGAGTACATTAAGTACGTTGATTATTAATAAATATTAATACAGAACTACAACCTAAAACCGATCTACTTTACTACAATAAGTAATGAAAGATTGTTAATTCGCTGTGTTTTTTACTGGAATTGTTTACTAAAATGAATTAATTTTATAGATGTTACAATTTTTTTTTTTTTTGAATAATTGATTAAATACAATTGTTATAGAAACTAGCTAATGTTTGTATTCCGAACAGACCTGACAGGTGATTCTTTTACTTGCGCGAGTGCAAGTCATTGTTTTCTATCTTTTTCCCTATTATTTATCAGAAATTCAAATTCCTTTAATAATTTTGTAAATCCTATTCAGAAACCTAACCAAACCATCACATGTGACTAGACAAAGATACTAGAGTAATATGCCATGAAAAGACAAAGAGCTCTATCACAGCAGAAATCAGAGTAGATGGACTAAGAGAAATCATGATGGAATGGTCATATCAGCTGCATTCTAACATCAGATCAACCATAATATAGATGAAAAACACAATAATTTGTTATACTAGTAAGAGAGAGAGAGAGAAGTTTTATTTAGTTAGCAAGTCTATTTTAGAAAAAAAAAGATGTCACGTTACAAAATGTGAACAAACACAATTTCTATTTTTTTTAATGTACATTATAAAACAATGTATGTGTTAAGTATGCATTGGTAATATGTATCTATAAAGTTAAAAAATATTCAGGATCAAGTTTTCTATTATTTAAATTAAAATATTACGTTTCAATATACTCCACGTATATCATTATTAGGAAAAAATGACATGATTCAGACATCTTGAGCAAATGTCTAATTTACATTTGGTTAAAAAAATTTATATAAATGATTTTATAGCTATACGTTTACACGTGGATGTGAGATGAGTAGTTTGAGATGGTATAATAATTCAGAAAGAGAGTGGCTTGCGTGAACGAAAGTTATCAAGTAGTAAGAATAGAAAAGCATATATGAGAGAGGAATTATGAAAGGGAATGAAGCTAAAGTTGCTTGTCTGGAAAGGGATGTTTAGAAGAAACTGATTTCGAAATAGTGGAAAGAGTTTGTGCCACACTCTTTTGGATATATGGTGCGATTGTGTATTATTTACTTACATCTATATTTATAGATAATTTGATATCCCAGCATATGTATACCTTATGTCTATCTCTGTGTGTCTGTGTGTTAGTTACTGCCTCAACACCATTCAATCTTCCTGCAGAGTCCTTGTTCATGTATATGCTGAACTGGGACATCACGTCTAATCCAGAATAATGTGAATCATTCCTAGAAACACACTGCAGGGCGCGCGCATTTGGCTGGACATTTCAAATCAGGAACACATACAACTGATGTGGACCATGTTGAGTTCAGGGGGGATATATTGTTCTATCCAACCGTTTGCAAGGATGTGTGGAGTGTAGAAGGGCTATATTGCGATGGTATGTAGGTAGGATCAGGTGTGACACAAAACTTATGAGACTGGATTAAATTGGTATATTTTATGTGAAGCAGACACTACACTATAATAATGTCATATTTTGGTACTGCCACTGGTAATGTACACAGTAACTAATTACTGTATAATAATGTTTACATTACTAGACTGGTAACATAATATCCTCCTTCTACATAGGAAATATAGTAACGTAATATTAATATTTTAGTACTCTTGAAGAAAAAGTTATTTTATTTCTAATTGTTATAATATAAAAATAACTAATTGTATTTTTTTTTGTATTTTACAGATTTTGTGACATCAAAATTGCAGTTGAAGGTAAGAATTTTTTATTTCATATTCAATAATTTTTTTATGTTTTTTACAATATTATTAATTAAATTGTTCAATATTCAATAAAATTAATAAACTGTATATGCTGATATAACAAAAATATATTTACAATAAATAATTAATAATAGACGGAATTTAGTCTTATATATTTTTATTAACTACTAAGCCAACGTTTCGGTAATCAATATTGTCTTCTTCTGGGCTAGCAGAACATAATTAGCTGATATCACTGTTATATAAAAATCATTTCAAAAAAATCAGTTTAATAATAAATGTCTTATAAGTAGGTAATATTTACAATGTTTAGAAATATTTGTAAATAAATAAAATTAAATATATATAAAAAAATATATATATATATTAGACATTTAAACTAATAATTCTATAATTAGAAACATAATAATTTAAATGAATAATTTGGGTGGAAAGGTGGTTGGTTGGGTTGTTAAATTTAGAGGTTAAAATCTCTTAATAATTAAATTAATAACTAAATTAAAAAATTAACAAATAACATAAAAATAATCTATAACTTAAAATAAAATTTGTTAAATTGAAAATTAATTACATTAACAAAGTAAAAGATTTTTCAAAACACATATTTAATTAAAACGGTTTTAGGTTAAAGTTCTGTATTAATATTTATTAATAATTCGTTTATTAATAATGAACGTACGTCTTTATCAAGGAAACTGATACAAATGACATCTACAGTAAATAAACTAAACATAGAAACAAGTTACTAGGTTATAAAATACAAGTAACTAGATCATGAAATTTTTGTAGATTTTTAATTAATGGAAATTAAATTTTATTGAACTCAGTGCCGTCACAATGATTGATGTTATATTTTTTCCTTATCAATCTGCTGTAATAATTGCAAGACCAATCAATATTAACAGCAGATTGATAAGAGAGAAGCAATAAAAATTTATAAAGAAAAATATAACATCAATCACTGTGAAGGCACTGAGTTCGATAAAAAGTGACTTCCATTTATTAAAAATCTATAATATTTCATAATCTAGTTACTCATTTGTTACCTAGTAACTGTAAATGTTATTTGTATCAGTTTTCTTGTTAAAGACGGACGTTGAGTTCGTCGAATTATATTTAATTCACAATATTATATAATAAAATTAAATTACAATAATATCCAACTGACTAATTATATTTTAAATTATGTCATTATCACATTATTGAAATTAATAAAAATTTTAATACGCAGACAAATAATTTCGAATATTAATATTCATAAATTAATATTCTAAAATAGACATGATTGAAAATTATTTATTTACAATTTGCCAAATACAATAAACGCTAATAAATTTAACTTTATTATTTTATTTTAAAATTCAAATTTATTTTAATTTTACAAATATTATTTTTAATGTGTACTCAATGCCAACGGATTTATTTTTATGACCATATTTATTAAATGTGATACGATACAAAATACACAATTATAGAAAATAATACGAAATAATATAATCAATTTACGCGGCCATTTTGAAACAATTGAAACAATAACTCATTCAATGATTATAATTTAACTACATAGAATAATAATGTTACATAATATAGAATAATTACAAAAATATGCAATGTTTATATAGGGTGTCTGCCGTAAACAGGGTTAGTATAAAAATAAAACGGTTTTAGGTTCTAGTTTTATATAAATATTTATATATATATATATATATATATATATATATATATATATATATATATATAGATATAAAATAAAACCAAGCATTACGGATGCCATCTACGGTGTATGACGAAACGTCTGCAACGAGAATAGATCGGCCACGGCATACCAGCCCAGAATTAATATTATATAGTTTTCAAAAGTAAGGATAGTGTATTCTCGTCAGTAGTAAACGTATACAATTGTTGTAAAATGCAATATTCTCGTGGCTTAAACTATATTAACAGTAATCTGATTAGATTAAACATTCTGTATTTACCAAATAATAATTATAACACACAATGTGCATATAATATCATATTAAAAAATATTTTGGAGCGCACTAGGGTGAAGGGTGGTGAGAAAGGGGTGGGTTTGTTATTATTGTTATTATATTAAAAGTAATAAATTAATTCATCGATACTTTAATTAAACTGAGCCATTAATCTGATATAAATAATTGGGCTTTTACGCGTATTGGATAGCGAGCTAACGTAACGTAACGTAACATAGAGAGATATATATCGGCTGTAATAGTTAATCCAAAAGGTGCGTATACAGAGTTGGACTAGATAAAAAATTAGGCCAGGAAAAGTTGCAGGATAAGCTAACTTTACATTCTAAAATTGTTCAAATACGTTATGTTTTTATATTTTTTTATTCTAATTTACTACATGGAAATAAGATTACAGAAAAATAAAAATAAATTGTAAAAATGACACATATAAAATTAAATATAATTCTTAAAAAACGATTTAATAAATGACGTTTTTTTACAAATTGATATTTTTAGGACAATCAATTCGTAAATTTTTGCAAAACTTAGAGATCAGTTTTAGTTTTTTGACTATCGTCGGTCACGACTCACCGGAGACAACCCGGTGCCCTGGTGGGCTAGTTCAACCCTCTGCAATTGCAATTACGGCTCGGTAATTTATGCCAACCAGAACGGAAAATGTTGCTGTTATATGTTTAGGAATGTTATCTAGTATAACATAGGATTATTACAGTATCATAACGTGATATTAAACGCTGATTTAGGCCCTATTTCGATATTTACTTTTCGTTAGGTAATTTGTTCTGGAAATTTATTGATAAATAATTGAAATAAAAAGCTTTTTATAGTAAAGATTTTTTTAGAACTCATTATATTAAAATAAAACGATTTTAGTTTCTAGTTTTATATTAGTAATCAGCTTAATCTAAGTACTCAAAGTACATCTTTATTAGAAAAAATGATACAAATGATATTTAGAGTAAATAAACAGAACATATAAACAAAATCGTTATATAATTTATAAATTTCGAAAATACTGTAACAATTGCAAGACTCATCAATATTAACAATGGTTTGATAAGAGAAGCAATAGAAATTTATAGAGATAGCATCAATTAGTGAGACTGATATTAATACAATTTTGCTTTCTTTAATTAACAATATATAAATTTTATAAACTAGTTACTTGTATTTTGTTACCCAGTAATTTTATCATGTTCTGTCTTTATTATATATGTGATTTGTATTATTTTTTCTGATGAAGATGTACGTTGAGTACGTCGAAACGTCGATTATTATTACATATTAATTTAATACAACATACTAAAAATAAATGAAAATGCATGCTACATAATTTTAATTTTAGTAATAATTGTAGAATATTATGTATATGTATATATTATTTATATTTAATACGTGATACAATAAATTTTTTACACTTCTTCATACATTTTTAATAGTCAAACTCAAATTTAAGAAAAGATAAACAATGCAATTGTTAATTAATTTAACTTAAATTGATGTAATTGTTTTTACAATATGGCCGTCGAAGATGTTAGTCTAAATACACTTGATGTTGTAGTTAAATTTGGTGTTACAACCAGTGCTGTATATAGTAACTAACTGCTGTGTGATAATATCATTATTGTATTAGTAACATAATGACCTCGTGAGGCAATATGTTAACGTAATATTAATAAATTGATATGCTTAAAAAAAAATTGTTTTGCTTCTCCTTATCTAACCTAACCTAAATTCGTATATTAAGCTATTATCCTGCGTCCTGCTTTCCTGCTACAGCAAAGCACAAAAACACACAACCCTCCGTAAAGCCTGAAGGTCGCTTCAATCTTCTACCATTCTCTTTGTCAAACATTGGCAAGTCCTTTTTGTTGTCCTGTTTATGTATGTGGTCTCAAAGGATACGACACTATGTTTCTAGTTAAAATCTTTTAATAAATAAAAAGCAACTAACACGGAACAAATGAGTACGCGCAGGATACGGGACGGAGGACATATGGTTTTAAGGCGCCAAAAGGATAACGGAGATATTATGAGAAGGTTTCAAAAGAAGCTGTTAGGATTAATGCATTATTTAACATGTTGATAACAGTGCTATAATTATTTCGGATCGTAAATTGATTTGAATTAATTATGATAAAAAATTGTGGTAATAGTTTAGGCTTGAAATATATACATATTTAAAAGAACATTTTCCTTTTAGAACATAAAGGAAACAGACTACATTTTTTTAATTTTTATTTTATCCGCTAGAAACTGAGACATCTTTAATTTATATTATTTGAAATACATCATATATACTAAAAGAAATTTTAATTTTAATTATAGAAAAAATAATTAACAAATTAATAAGAATTTGTATTAAATATCATAGTAATTTATTATATTTTGCTTGTTATTTTTATAAATTACGTTAAATTTACCAAAGAAAAATAAAGTAAAATTAGCATTGTAAATATAAATTTACATTATACGTCATTGTGTAAAAAAAGTTAAATAATCTAAAATAAAACTGCGTTAGGTTAAAATTTTGTATTAATATTTATTTAAAATCGACTTTTTGCAATAATTTCTATAGGTAACATAAAAACAAATTACTATAGTAATTTATCTGTTTAGTATTTATGTTGTATTATTTTTTCTTGATGACGATATACGAGAAGTATATCAAAACGTCGAATTTTTATTAATAATTATATAGAACTTAATCTAAAAGTTTTTTATTTTAAACTTATTATGTTATTTATATGTATTTTATACATAATATTTTACGTGCAGTATACTGAAACATTGAATTTTAATGTAGAATTAAACAGACCTAAAATTTAAAGTTTTTTATTTTAATAAAAAAATTTTTATTTTGACAATAATTTTTTTATTTTTATTTTATATAAAAAATCTCTAGTTTAATTTTAATTAATAGTTTAATTTTCCTCAATTGAACAAGCTCAAAAAACTGCATTATTCATCAACAAACCTAATTCTAAATTCCTGCAAAAAAAGCTCTCAACCATTCCAAACAACTTTCAAATATTTGTCGACTTTTTTTTTATCAAACCGTTAAGCCAGTTTACATCAAGGGCATATATTGACGCAACTGTCCACTTAATGTCCACCCCTCTGATAAGAGCTTAAAGCTGACACGTCATCTACCCCCCGGAACCAGGATGACAAGTCAGCAATTCGAAAGCTTCTTGCAAAGAAGGGAGGGGTGTTGAACTTATTGGATAACAATTCCGTAAAGCTAACTAACGCAAATGCTATCATTGTGCTCAAATATAGTTGTATTTATCAAGCATATTCTTTACGAGGGGAAAAAATCTATCTTTGTGTTTGATCGTGTTGGCTGAGAAATTGGTCAGTTAATTTTGTCGCTGACAGTTTGACAAACGTGCTATGAATGCGAAGTTATGTTAGGTTGGTGATTGGTGCGTAAATATAAGGATTTCAAGACTATATTATGTTACGAGGAGTAGAAATCGATTATTATTGTGTTGAGCCTAGATATTTGTGATTTTTTTAAATTAAAATTGAACACTATTTTTTTGTAATTTTGCTATTATTATTTTTACAGTGTAACTAAATATTAATATAAGCAATATATTATAAAAGCTTAAAGAATAAATCTTATGAAAGTTGAACGACCTCTCGAATTGATTTTAGTATATAAGATGACAGTATATAGTTGAACAAATACAGAATATACCTCCTTTAGAGGAACATGACATTTTAATATCATTAGACGTAGTGTCCTTGTTCACAAACATTCCTCGTGAATTTGTTACTGACATTGTTATTGCTAAATGGAACACTTTTAAGAATTATACAAATATGACCCAGGATAAATTTTTATTAATTCTGAACTTTATTTTCAACAATAGTTATTTTACATATAATGGAGTTTTTTACAAACAAATCTTTGGCGTAAGCATGGGCAATCCTGTAAGTTCATCGCTGGCCAATTTAGTTTTAAACCATATATTAGACGGATGCATTCCTAATTTACCGTACAACGTTAAATTTATTAGAAAATACGTTGACGACCTCATATTGATTGTCCCTAAGATGTTCACCAATGACACGCTTAACATTTTCAATAACTACAATCAATCTATCCAATTTACAATGGAAGTTGAACAGAATAAAGGTCTCTCTTATTTAGATGTAACCTTAGAAAGATCGGAGAATGGAATTTTGAGTAAATGGTACAAAAAACCTGCAACCTCTGACAGATGTCTCAATTTTAGGTCACAACATTTAAAACAACAGAAAATGAATACTGCGTATAATTTAAAAGATCGTGCACTAAAATTAAGCAGTCCGGTTTACCACAGTGAAGTGAAAGAAAAAATTTGTGATATATTAATGAAAAATAATTACCCGAAACTGCTTGTAAATTTTATTATGAACAACAACAGATTAAGTAACAGTAACAAGATTAACAAAAATGAAAATGTTAATTACTGTTCTTTAACATATGTAAAAGGGTTATCAGAACCATTACGGAAAATATTAACCCGTGACAACACACAAATCTGTTTTAAATACAACAAGACAGTTGAGGGTATATCATCAACAACCAAACATCCGACACCTATACTTTCACAAAGCCATTTAATATATGAACTGCAGTGCAAAAATTGCCAAGCTACATATACCGGCCAGACTATGCAATATATTAAGAAACGCATCCAGCAACATAAGAATGATGTTAAAAAGAACGCAGACAAACCAATAGCGAGACATTGCATCGATTTCATTCATCAATTCGATTTTGATAATATCAAAATTCTTGATAAAGAAAACGTACTAAACAAAAGGTTAACAAAAGAGATGGTTTATATAAAAATTAATAAAAATAATATTAACATACAACAGGACGTGGAGAATTTAAGCGCGTCATATGGTAACATCTTAGAATTTATAAAAAATCAAAAAACCTGAAACATCCAGTTTGTTTTCAATTATGTTTCAGTCTGTTATATACAACGGTTGTGTACACATCAATTTTGTTTTTAAATTCTTGACATTTTTGTATTTATATTTATTTTACTTTTAATTTATTTATATTTTATTCCTGACTTGTGATTGTATTATTATTTTACACTGTGACAAATTGAATAATTTTAATTTAATAATTTTATATATTGTACCGAGCTGCGATTGAAACCATATAAATGTTTAATTTTTGTTCAAACATATTAGCGTAAGTAACTTTTTATTGTAAAAAAATATTTTTGTACTTATTCTGTTGTTGGTTAATTACTAATAAGTTACTTTGTCATAATATTGTAGATTTGCTTGAGGAAGGTATGCTGAATATACCGAAACTAGTCGCATGCTAACAAACTAGAGCATTTTTATTTGACCTTTTTCCTGTCATCTTATATACTAAAATTAAAGAATAAAGTTGCAACATTCAAAAATCAATATCATTCTAGCACTAAAAATTTGTAATAAAAAAATAACTCCAATACAATTATATAGTTTTAGATGGACTTATGAGGAACTTGTTAATAAGATAAAATCTTTATCATTTAAAAATATATAGAACGTTTCGACTTTGATACAAATCATCATTAGCAATTAACATTCAATATGAAATTCATATACACTATATAATTATATTAGAGAAACATATAAATTTATACATACCAGGTTTTAAGGTTATATTACATTATAAAATTAATTAGTTATCTAGGTTAAATATTATCAAAAATAAGTAGATTATAAATTTAAAAACATTTTTGAAATTCGAAAAGCATTATTAATAAGAAATACATTAATATTTATATATTATTCAATATAATTAGTAAAAATAAAAAAAATTGGGTCAATATAAACAAACAACAAACAAGGTTACGTAAATACTCTATATTGAAAAAAGAGTATGTACATATATTTACAATCTCGCGTAATATAACATGTAACATCGCAACAGAGCACATGTATTCTAACTGGCTGTATATTCCTGTCAAACATAAAAAATAACATCCAGTATATATATATATTACAGGGCGGCCATTTTCCACCCAAACCAATCACGTATATACTATTCCATAGTTTACTTCGATCGCCAATATATAGGTATAAAAATCGAACAACTACGTAATAAATATGCCAATAATATACGAAAAGAAGAAAATTTATTCTTATGGACCGTGCAAGAATCCTTTTCAAAAACACATTAAACATAAGTACAAATCATTTTTTGGGACACGTTCATTGGGGGGCGGCGGTCTCTAGGAGCGCCCCCTTAAGGATAAAAGAATGCCGGTTGGTCATGCAAACGCACCAACATGTTTCGTAAGATGAATGCTGAGAAGTATTGTATTGGTTGACTGTATTTCCGGGGGTAGTATATCGTTTGCTGAGACAATTTGAAGAAAAATTGTCGTTTTTATTGAGAGCACGAATGCGGGCCACGGTGGAATGGTGATGAATACGGCACTGCAATTGAAATTGATATTATTTTGTTTTACAACTATACATATAGTAGAAAGAATGCCCAACACTGTAAAAAATCAGTATAAATTTACATTGATATTCACAGTAATTTTTTATATTTCTAGTAAATATATACAAAATTTTTTATAAAATTACAACAAAAAAAGTAGCAAAATTACTGTGATTATCAATGTAATTTTACTACTGATTTTTTACAGTGAATCACATACTACAGTCAAATTTAAATATTTGTCAAATATTATTTACACTAAAATAAAGCAGCTTTAGGATAAAGTTCTACATAATTTTTAATTATAATTTGACGTTTCGATCTACTGCACGTATATGATCATCAGAGAAAAATATACAAAATGACATAAATAATAAACAAACAAAACATAAAAACGTAACAAATTTCAAGTAACTGGGTTACAAAAATAAAAAGGCTTTAGGATTTAGTTCCGACTTAAATAAAATTTGACTTCCTTTAATTAATAATTTATAAATTTTATATACTAGTTACTTAATTTGATACCTATAGTAACTTGTTTCTATGTTTGCAATGTAAATGTATTTTGCATAATTTTTCCTGATAAAGTACGTGAAGTACATCAAAACGTCGATTACTAATAAATATTAATACAGAATTACAAGCTAAAGCCATTTTATTTTAATAAAATGATTTATGAAAGATTTTTTTTAAATAAAAAAGCTTTAGAATGAAGTTCTGTATAAATTTTAATTAATATTGCAACGTTTCGATATATTGCACGATTCGTCACTAATTATTTTTAATTTTTAAACAGCATTATTTTAAAACTTATAAGTGGTGTGTTTGTCACTGTTCCAGTATGATTCTCACACAGAGCCTGTTAGACATCATAGGCGTGGCTAACATACGGAAAAATAGGGCATAACTGGTTTTATTACCGGAATATTGTTAATAAAATTATTGATATTATTGGTTATTGCGAGTATATAACTTTTTTTCATGCTTTATTGACAATTTACTCTTATGAATCTTTCAACGAATCAAATATTTGTATAGTAAAAATAAAACTGCTTTAGATTAAAATTCTGTATTAATATTTATTTATAATTAACGTTTAGATAAAACTCAACGTTCGTCTTCATCAGGATAAATAATATAATTGACATTAGAGTAAATAACACAACATAGAAACAAGTTACTAGGTAACAAATAAGTAACTAGATCATATAATTTATAGATTTTTTATTAATAAAAGCCAAATTTTATTTAAATCAGTAATTGATGTTAATAAATATTAATACAGAACTTAAATCTAAAGCCGTTTTATTTTAATATAATGAGTTCGGCAAAACGTCAATATATTATTAATAAATATTAATATAGAACTATTACCTAAAGTTGTTTTATTTTAATGTAAGTTTACACCAATTGCTTACAGTGTGATAAAAAGGACAAAAATTTTAAAACAATTCTATTATATAAAACAATTTAAATATTTTAATTAAATAAATATCTCGTTCTTAATCAGCATTCACACTCATCATAAACTCCCAAAAAAAAAATAAAAACTTCTTTAAAAGTTACAGAATTTTAACGACTTTTTCCAACAAAACATCGAAAACACTAACTTTTCTCACGAATTAAGATAACTCGCTTGCGGCATATTTTACGATAAATAAAAACACCATCTTGGCCGGGGCCCCCAAAAGAATAAGCTGAAAAACTCTTACAAAAATAAGAGAAAAGATGGCTTCAGTTGCCCTAGGGCAACAAAACGCGTCCCTGTATTATGATAAGTAAGTTTTTCTAATGTTTTATCGATTACTTGGTCCTATCTACATTACAAAAAATATATCTTAAATTTATGTAATTTTACATAGGTTTTAATAGTAAAAACATTTTAATGTAATATTGTTACATTTTTTATGAAAAATTACATTTACAAACCATGTTAAATTACATAATTTTTTTGCAAAATTACATAAATTTTTTATAGTGTAATTTCTGTCGAGATGTTTGTCGTGTACGAAAATAATTTTGGGTTGGTCAGAAAATCGAATGTTTTTTTTTATATGCCTGGTTCTTTCAGTGCTGAATAATGTTGGGTATAGTAGGGGTAGATGACTGAAATCGCTGAAAAAGGAATGTATTTATGCTTATGCGAAGCGACTTAGAATATCTTTGAGTCAGGCGAACGGGGCGTTATTATTTATGATCTTATTGACGGAAGGAAAAAATACACTATGTGTTTACTGGACATAAACAAAAATGGATTTTTTCCTGAAATATATTTTTATTACATTCTGAAAGGTATCAAACATACAATTTTTTCTTCAAGCATATCATAATATTAATATTACGTTACTATATAGATATAAAATTTTATATAAATTTTGTATCATTTATCCTGATAAAAACGGACGTTGAGTTTCGTCGAAGCGTCGATTGTTAAATAAATATTAATACAAAACTTAAAAAAAAAGCAGTTTAATTTTAATATAATGAGTTCTAAAAAAATTTTTAATATACCTCATTTTTTATTATATCAACTTTTTTGATTTTTTATTTAAAATTAGCAACATACTTCAGGGTCCATATTCATTGTTCTATAGTAAAATATTTTTCAAAAAACGACTCAACTATTAATGAAACTTTCATCAAAATCTGTCCAGTTCGGCTTGTACTATATACCAATAATACATAATATACCGGGTGTAGAAATGAAATGTGAACCATAGGGATTTCAATATTATTTTTTAAATACGGCTGTATCTCTTTCCCTATTGACTTTAGAGGAAATATTTAAATACAAAACTTGTTCAAAATGTGAAAATGCATGGTATAGAGTCATTTTTTTTTACATAAATATTAATATTTTACGATATACAGGGTTAACCACTAAAAAATGAGCTATAACATTGGGAAACGGGAATGGTACCGAAAAATGCGGAATAATGAGTTCTATAATTAGGTGAAAAAATCATTGTTCTACGATACTTGGTTTAGGAGAAAAAAATTAAAAACTGATTTTCGAAAAAAATGCCAATGGTCCCCCCTTATCAACTTTTCGAAAAATCAGAAAAAGGTGAATAAAAAATTAAAGAAAAACAGGAAAAAAAAGTGTCTGATACAAAGAGTAGGATAAAAGAGTAGACAACGAAAGCTAGTGTTAAAATATCCAAAATCTTTTTTATAGAATTATAGAACTCATTATTCCGCATTTTTCGATACCATTCCCGTTTTCCAATGTTATAGCTCATTTTTTAGTGGTTAACCCTGTATATCGAAAAATATTAATATTTATGTAAAAAAAAATGACTTTATACCATGCATTTTCACATTTTGAACAAGTTTTATATTTAAATATTTGCTCTAAAGTCAATAGGGAAAGAGATACAGCCGTATTTACAAAATAACATTGAAATCCCTATGGTTCACATTTCATTTCTACACCCGGTATATAGTTATTAGAATACAGACATCGTAAGCTCTGTGCTTTTCCAACTTTAATAAAATCCTTTTTTAGAAATTTTTAAGGACACACATGCACACAATAATACCCAAATGAAATGTTTCACGCGATTACTTGCTGTGACCAGTTTGTCGTTCGTGCACATTTTAAAATTGATGGTTGACCAGATTTGATTTGCGATAAGAAAGCCAATAAATAAATGGAAATAACTCTATACCACTCTATTAACCTGGTTACACACGTACTTCAAAAATATTAGGTTTATAATCAACATTTTTTATTCTTTGTATAAATATTAACTGCTTAATTTATTTTCACGTTCAATTATTATATTTTTAATACAAAGATCGCCACGTCAGCTATATAGGTCTGACAGATTTTTATCTATTTAGTCTATCTTTTCAACTTGTTTCAAAACGAAAAAACAATTACAGTCCTAGATAATAAAAGTTTCGAGTGAATTACACCATCAAGAGATAACTTCCTTATGCTTAACTCCATAAACAATTTCCATAAAAACGGCGCAACATAAAATAGCGTGCAAAATATCTGGCCCGCTAGATGTCAGAGCGATCGCTCAAGCAAGCCGACGTGCATGGCCTACTGTCTGACAATAAGCTCACATTATTAAAATAGGTAAACCCCGTTAAGACGTAGCCGAACTGTATATTCTGTTTTATATGTAAATGAAAATAAGAATTCATGCATATTATCGGTATTTTATCTTAATGAGCTGCAAAACCGGATCTGACATCAAAGACAGGAAATTATCCGGAAACATGCTGATAGGACGTTTGCCTCCTTCCCCCACGCCAAATAGTGTGTGTGTGTGTGTGTGTCGACAGATGATTTACGTAGCCCTATAAAAATGATTCTTTTACCCAAAGAGGTTTAGATTAAATTCGTGCCTAAATTGAAAATTTTGTGCTCCGTGTCGCGTTTTTGTTAGAAAATTCTGCTCGAAGTACGTTAATTATTACTTTGTTTTTAAATTACAATTTTATCATTAATAGTATTTTAAAAAAATATTTTTTTCTTTAAGCGTATCATAAAATTAATATTATGGTATCATATTTGCATAGAAAGAGGTCATTATGTTACCAGTACAGTAATGATATTGTTATACAACAGCACCGAACATAACTACAACATCAAGTGTATTTAATCTGACAGTTTTGGCGGCCATATTGAAAAAACTATTACGTCAATTTATGTTAATTGACAATTACATTTTTTATTTTCGCTTGAATTTTAATTTGAGTATTGAAAATGTGTGTAGAAGTTCAAGAAAAACAATGTGCATCGTCCAGGGTGGTCAGAAACTGCACATTTAACCAAAGATAGGCGGTCAAGTGTATTTAATTTGATATATCTGACGGTTACATTAAAAATATTAAGTCAAGTTAAGTTAATTAACAATTATATTATTTATTTTTGCTTGAATTTTAATTTGATATTGAAAATGTGTGAAAGTACAAAAAATGCTATGTGTACCGCCAAATTTTATCAGAAATTGATTTACATTTGATTATATTATGCCATTTCTAACATATACACACATACGCTTTAAGAAAAAAAAAACTTTTTTTCCACTTTTAACAAACAGTTTAACATATGTACATTTATAAAAACCCAACTGTCTGCTTCAATCTAACATCAAATTCGTTTAAAGGCAAAACAAAAAACTGGAATATACACACACAAAAAAAAAACATAAAAATACAAGACGATAGTCGAACTATATCTCCAGAAAAATGTAGACCAACAGAAGAAAAAAAACAGACGAATGAAACTAAAACGAATGGGAATAAGACGAAATACGTAAAGAAAATAAATACAGAACCAGTAAAGGAAAAACATAAAAAGGCCGTTAAGAGGTCGAGACATTATTAATTTATTTCAGTGTATATATATATATATATATATATATATATATATAAAGAGAGAGAAAGAAAGAGAGAAAGAGAGAGAAGAAAGACCAGTCTCCGAAAATTTGGACATGTACGAGCATCAATCTTTTTGCTCGTTTGTCTTCAGCAGGACTCCTCTGTCTCCTGCTACAAGAGGCAGAACTACCTAAAGATCTAGCCTCAATTGTTTTGCAAATCAAGATACGTATCTTGTCTTAAATAGGTTTTTTTTTGCATTGTATTAGCGATCGGTATTCAAATGAATATCATAATCGAATGATTATAGTAGTACAACTAGAACAAACGATTGTATCTATCTGTCAGTTATATTATCAAAATTACAATGTTTTTCATACAATATTTGAATGTATTTTTTTAATAACTAAATATTATAATAATAAATATATTTTAAACTTTTGTTATGTTAATATTTTAATATTAATATTTTAATTTTTATTAAATAAAGTAAAATTATTACAGTATTTAACTAAATACATACTTTTAATATTACTTTTTAGTTATATAAAAAATTAAAATTAAATATAATTATTTATAAGTTATATGTTGGCATTTTTTTTCCTCCCCACTTCAGTCAAATTAGCTCCTTTAGTATTTATACTTCCATGGTTACACTGTAAAAAAATTATGTAAATTTTTTAGTGTACCACAGGTTTATAATCATCATTTCTTAACCAAAAAAAATTGTGTAAATTTATTAGTTGACCCAAATATTCTACTTTCATTCATTTTTGTTCAGAAATATTCTTTAGTACAATTACCAATCTTAAATTCAAATTATTCCAATTTATCTAATAACAATAATCAGTCAAAATTAATAATCTCACTAATTCTAGTTTACCATCGTAAAACAACAAAAAAAAAACAAAAGAAATTCATTCTCGTTAATTAGTTTCCATGCATAAGCAACCAATTCAACTCACGTTGTATTGCGTGTTAAATTTCCAACATGGCAAGGCGTTTTTCTATTCGCAAATTTTTCTCCTCACAAAACCGTGACAAAACAGATAAGTTTATAGGTCGTAAAAAAAATTGAACGGACGCTTTTCTAATACACGAAACATTTGCGCAGAGTCCAAACCCTTGGCTATCTTCGATCTCCTGTTATTTAAAGTTAATAATGAAAATAACGCAATTTGAGTATTATTTCGCGTGCGCACGGAACAAAACTCGACGCTTTAATTAAGTGCTGTAGGTGAATATAGTTGGTTACTGTTTTACAAGATTCAGTTGATTTAATAGTTTTTGTTTGAGTTAAAATATTTTTACACGGCATAACTTTTGATTCTCTTCTGTTTTACGCCTAAATGCACAGCAAATGCTAAATAAATGTTAATTTAATATGAAGTAAGATTGTTTGATTATTACTGAATATATTATGTATTGTTTTTCGCATATTTACAACATCTACTCCCTACACTCTTTACTATTATCTATTGCATGCGCTTCACGTTTTTTGTTTTAAATCTTATTATTGTCATAGTTATTAAAAATTTACAATCAGAAATTTTTAGTACAATCTGTATGGGGCTTGTAGAAATTATTTTATGCTTTTTAGTCCGTTTTAAAAACGTGGTATACTTATATTAAAAATAATTTTTTTATTTAAATAATTATTATATAATATTATAAAATAATTTTGTAAATTAGAATAATATGTTACGGTCAAATGAAAATTTTCATATTTGATCATAAAATAATAAGAGAAATTGAAAAATTTGAATTTAATTTGCCATAAATTATTTCGTTTAATACGCAAATTAATTATAATATAAATTATGTGACAATATTTATTATATTAAATATATTTATAATAACTTTAACATGTTTAATGTATGGAATTATTTATTTGATAAATAAATCGCATTGGACATTAAGCAAATTTATTTACACGTTACAAAATTTATTTATATTATTCCAGTTATTTACAATTGCTAGTTATAATAATTTTGCCATTTATTGTTGTTAAAAATGTATTAAACAATAATAACTTAAAAATAAAACGGCTTTAGCTAACAGTTCTGTATTTATATTTATTAACTATCAATGTTATGACGAATTCAACGTACGTCTTCATCAGGAAAAATGATATAAATGATATTTACAATCAAAAAAAAAAAACAGAACATAGAAACAAGTTACTAGGTAACAAAATAAGTAACTAGATTATAAAATTTATAAATTATAATTAAAAGAAACCAAATTTTATTTAACTCAGTGCCTTCAGAGTGATTGATGTTATCTTTTACTTTATAAATTTCTAATACTTCTCTTATCAATCTACTGCTAATATTGATAAAAGAAGCAATAGAAATTTATAATAAAAAAAAAGTACTATATAAATCACTGTGAATTCCCTGAGTTAAATAAAATTTAACGTCCATTAATTAAAAATCTATAAATTTTTCTGATCTAGTTACTTATTTATTTACCTAGTAATTTGTTTCTATGTTCTGTTTATTTACTGTAAATGTCATTTGTATCAGTTTTCCTAATAAAGACAAATGTTGAGTTTGTCAAAACGTCTATTATTAATAAATATTAATACAGAACTTTAACCTAAAGCAGTTTTATTTTAGTATAAAAAGTTCTGATAGATTTTTTACTATGTTAAATATGGGTAGTATTTCTTTTTTGATATTTTTTTATTATATTTTATATTATAAAATTTAAATAAACAAATAAAATTGTTTAATAGGTAATTATAAGTAAACTTCAAAAGTATATTTGACAAAAATCACTTTTAAAAAGGTGAGAATATTGACATTTTAACTTTGAAATAGAGTAAAATAAATAAAGTTGAAAGTTTCAGCTGTAGGCACTTGGTGAAACATTTTTAATAAAAATAAACAATAAAATATAGTGAAACTTACACCAAGTGTTTTATTGTTTATTTTTATTTGAGTAAAATAAAAATTAATTTTCATAAAAGAAAAATGTGTCACTTTTTTTGCCGTAATATTAATGATCATATACATATAACATTTATTCATATTCTTGTTTATCACGCGTTTTCTTTTTAATAAACATGAACGCTTTTATACGCTGTTTATTAAAATCACGCTGTAACCATCACCTTTCATTTGTCGCTCTTATAGTTTCCACATCATTAAGCCCACCTACTCATATATATATATATATACAGTTACACCAGCGATACAGTTGGCCAATGCCCGAAACAACCATTTATTTTTCCCTCTACACAGTGTTCCATTTTTGTTGGTTTATTTGAAATAATAAAAAGTTGTTTAAAATTTTTAATTAATAAAATTTTTTTTAAAAAATTATGATCAAGTTAGTTATTTTGTTGTATACTAAATTGTTTCTATTATCTGTTTATTTACTAAAAATGTCATTTGTATCAATTTTCCTGGTGAAGACGGACGTTGAGATCAAAAATGGTAGAACCTAAATCCATTTTATTTTATACAATAAGTTCTGAAAATTTTTGTATTATGTAAAATTAAATATTATTTCTAGTATTTAAAACCTTGTACCATTAAACTGATATCGGCTGGGTCTGAGTGATTCGGAACTCACTATAAGCTGTAGGTCTCTTGCTTGGCTGTGAGCTAACGACCTGCACCATTGACAAAACAAGTAAAAATTATTAAACAAAATATATGTTCAGCTTCTCGAGCATATAGCTTTCCTATGTTTTATATACATACATACATACACAATCACGCCATGTACCCAAAAGGGTGTGGCACAAACTCTTTTCATCATTCCGAAATCAATCGTCTCCAAACATTCCTATCCAAACAAGCAACTTTTGCTTCATCCACATTCATAATTCCTCTCCTACATGCTCTTGTATTCCTACTAAGTAGTAGGAAAGTTTCCAAGTGGAAACTTTCGCTCACTTTCCTATGTTTCAGAGAGAAGATATTAGAATACTATGAACTTAGCTACTAAATTTTGTAAATTTAACAACGATTTCACTGCACAGTCAAAACTGAATGTATAAATTCGTTTTAGTTTACTTGTAGCAAACACACTAAATAGAAACACTTTGTACAAAGGGTTTGCTTGCTGCGTGTATTCCATATTCATCCAACGGACTAGTAGTCCAACCGTCCATTACTCACAACAGCACATGCATCCCGTGATCAATCAACGCTCCTGCTTGCCTGCTACCCGGTTTTTTTTCCTGCCGCGCAAAGCTTTTGCTACACGGAATCAGATAAGTCCAAGGGAGCGGGCGGGGTGTGACGTGACCTCCACCCTACCGCTGCCCCCTTCCGTTAATAATCTCAGCGAACAATCTGTTATTAAGTGGCATTGCATGACCGCTCGCCTTCTATGCCGATGTCAATGGTGACGGATGGCGCTTCGTCTACCTGCACGAGGCCAGCAGGATTGCCCGTGATGTTTGCAGGAAGCGAAATGAGCGCCAAGTAATGCTAAATTTTAAAGGCTAGTAGAAAGTTTTCCTGCTGGGTTTAGAAGTAGTTAAAAAAATTTAAAAGAAATATTATAATAGTAATTTTCAGGCTTTTATGGCCGATATTCAATGAATTTATTGAATTTTCCGGGCTGGTATGCAGTGGTCGATCTATTCTCCGTTTCTGCTCCGAAATCTGGTATATATACCCTCCATCATCTTCTGCAGGTGCCTTTATGCAATTGGCCGATTCTGCCTGGTCTAAATAGCGTTTTTTTTTAATTATTTTTTGTGGTTTAAGGAAAATTGAAATTTTAATTTATACAAATTAATATTGAAAAAAACTAACTAACTAAGTGCGTGACTGTTACAAAATATTTCCATAAAACAATACTTTCTTTCCACTTCATATTAAAAAGCAAAGCAAAAAAAAATTTACCATGAATTTGAATTAATAAAAATCATCAAATTACACAATTCATCCATCTCCATTAGCTACATTTATTCCTGCAAAACCCGTCAATCATAAGGCTAGTTATTACATATTTAATAATGAAATAATTCAGTTACCGAGAGAAAAACATGTTAGTATATTTCTGTGACAAGCAGGTATAAAATATCGATGAAATAAAAAATAGAAGGAAAAACGTAGCTACTCATGTTCGTGCTCGGTAACATAAGGTACTCAGTGGAATAGAGGCAAATACGATACTTTAATCAATACGTCTAAACTATCCAGATAAATCTGCTATTGCTCAACATGCCTTAGAATATCTTCATGATGTAAAATACGAAGATACTGTAATAATTATCTAACACTGAATAAAATTTAATTTATATGCGTTAGATAAAAAATATTTAGATTTTTTTTAAATCTTGAGTTAATAAATCTTAAATAATTTAATAACATGTGTAAATTGGTAGTGATTTGATATTTATTACTCACATAATTTTTTTTTTGTTAAAATCAAATGTTTACATAACGAAGTATAAAATAAAATAATATTTTAGCAAAAATTACAAAAATATACGATGAAAAATTCGACAAATATCATACAAACAACAGTATCTTTAATAAAAATTAAAATAAAAAGGAAATAAATTTCGAGATTCCTAATGAAATAATTAATAGAAATTTTTTATAAGATAATGTAATTACTAACTGATTTAAATAAAATTTAACTTTTTTTAATTAACAATTTATAAAAATTGTATGATCTAGTTACTTATTTTATTACCTGCAATTACTAAGTTGTTTCTATGTTCTGTTTATTTGCTATAAATGTCATTTGTATCTTTTTTCTTGATGAAAACGTATGTTGAGTTCGACGAAACGTCGATTATTAATGTATATTAATACAGAACTATAAACTAATGCAGTTTTATTTTAAAATTGAGAATTTTTTGTTTCACTAGTGGGATGTGCTTTGCGATTACGATGTTAATTGTAATCTTTTAAGAAGTAATGTTTCCTTGGCTATTTAATTTATATATGAATGTTTCTCTTCGGAAAGCCTTGTGGCGTGATATTGGTATATATTCGAATTTGTCACTGTTCCACTGCGGTCCTTATATAATAACTATCATGTATGAAAATTGCATCATTTTCCCGGCAGTTCCGTTTCACTCTATCATTGCGGACGAGTTTAAATTGTCTACGTTCTTGAATAAATTTTCAATAAAAGTCTATCGTTTTTCAATAAACGGAACGTGTGGCTAGGAGGTACTACGAGTTGTGTTTCAGGGAAATGGTGTTTCTACAATGTTGGCATTACTGCTGCGAATAAGTAGTTTCTAATTTTGCGTTTGCAATGTGGGGTCATAGAAATATTGCTATGGGAGAATGCTAATTTAATTTTATCAAAAATATAGCGTAAATATGAACATTTTACAATTGGTTCTTTCTAATGTTTTGAAAATAAAATAATGTCTCTGTATTGAAAAATCAATTGCATAAAGCATTGTTATTTCAATAAATAAGCTAATTAGACATTTGGATTACTAATAAATAAATAATTTTAATTTTAAATAATGTATTTATAAATATATATATATATATATATATATATATATATATATATATATATATATAATTTTGTATAAAAAATTGTATAAATTTTTGTATAGAAGAGTATTAAAGGTATGTTTCTACTACTGATATTTCTCTGGGAAGTAACAACCTTCTGTGGGAGGAGAAATATTCAAAGGAACCTAGTTATTTTACGACTAGAAATTTGTACTCGTAGTTTTGAAACTTATTGAAGAGTTATATCATGTACTTTACAAGTTTATGTACAAAGAATACTCATGATACGTTTTCAAAGTGGTACAGTTCAAATAGAGTACGTACATTTTATTACCGTAAATATACATGTTGATAATAATCGATTTGTCTGCTAAATTTAAAGTTTTTCTCATGCTCAAAACGCTCCATATTTTATACATTTACAGAACGAAAAACTTTAGTAAATAATGGTAATTTTAAGTTTGCATTTTTAAACCGCGTTGCACAGAGTACTGTAATTTAATCAACGAGTTAACTAAGCAATTCGATTGTCAATTGTTTTCAAACCGCCTTACTAATTGGTTAGTTTAAATAAATAAAATAAAATAAATCTTTATATAGCTATTGCTATTGTATTTTTTCTAATTAGTTTACAATAACAAACATTATATTATTTATATGAAATATATATGACATAATATATCATATTACAAAATATTAGGTCTCATGAATGATTTTAATTTCTTTTTAAATGCAATAGCATTTTGAGAATTTTTTATTTCTGAATTTAATTTATTGAAAATAGTTATGCCTTTATCAAAAATAACATTCTGGCTAAAAGTTGTGTATTTTCTTTTTTTTTTATATATATTGTTACAATTTCTGGTATTATATGAGTGACTACTGAGACAAATTAATTAATTGATTAAGAAGAGACATAAAATATTTCAAATATAACATTTATTCCAGCAAATTCTTAAATTTAATAAAAGTAACAATCAAAAATCTTTTAGAACTAATTATATTAAAATAAAACGGCTTTAGGTTGTAGTTGTAATATTTACTAATAATCGACGTTTCGACGTACTCAACATACATCTTTATTATGAAAAATGATACAAATGACATTTGCAGTAACTTGTTACAATATTCTGCTTATTTATTGTAAAAAATACATACTAAAACCGTTTTGTTTCAAAAGAATAATGTTAGAAAACAGAAAACACCTGAATAAAATCTTTTCCATTATAGTCAAATAAAATTTAGCTTTTTTTAATTAATAATTTAAAAATTTTAAAATCTAGTTATTTTGTTACCTAGCAACATGCTACTATTTCGTGTTTATTTATTTCATATGTCATTTGTATTATTTTTTCTGATGAAGTATGTTGAGAACATCCATTATTAATTAATGTTAATACAGAACTATAACCTAAAGCTTTTATATTTTAATAAAAATATTTCATATTAGGGTTATATTTAAATCTTTTAAATTCTTTCAGAAAATGGAAACTGTTTAGAATGTCCATATAGTTCTAGTATATCTGTCTGATTTTTAAACTGTTATAAACCCCATTCAAAACTCACATTGTCCTATTGTGTCTTGACATTTACATAGAAAAATCTTACAACGTCGTCACTTTTTTTTTGCCCAAAACAGCGCGCGTCTGCTGAAAGGTGTTAGCTACGAAAACATTTCAGTATATATTTGCATGAACAGTTTGCTTTAATATCTATTTTTCTGCCCCGTTTAAGAAAATATCAAATATGCACTCTAGGGAACAAATGCAGTGACTTGACAAAGTATCTTGAAATTAAAATGTCATATAATGTCATTAATTTTATATCTTTTCCTCTCTCCCTTTCTCTTTCTCTTTTCCTTTGTATGTCATATCAACAGGGTGTTCTATTTTGTTTTGTTTCGATATTTAATAATAGGTTTTCATAGTGCTATTGAAACTTGTAATATATCTTCTTTTGTTTTTGTACCTGATCTGAGAAAAAATTGATTTGTCGTTTCGATCAGATTTGGCCCGTGTTTTACTAAAAAATATTTATCTTTGTTTTTGACCTGGAAAATCTACTGCAGATGATATGTGATTAATGATGATATTTGGAGGTTTTTTTATTTTTTGTTTATAAAAATGGTCATACATCTTTTTCGGATTGTTGCTGAACTATTCGTTCAGTTTCTCGATCAGAATACTTGGATACTTTTATTACTAGTAATATATATATATATATATATATATATATATATATATATATATATAATTTGCTAAAATAAAAGTTAGGAATATATTTAAAAAATTTTTTTTATTAAAGTTACAGAATTAATTATATATCTTTTAACAAACAAACAAAAAATTAATAAAAAAATGTTCAAACAATTTTTATCAATTTGCAATACAAACAATTTGCCTTTTAAATTTTAAGCATTGCATATTTATTTTCAATAACATACAAAAACATGTAAAACATATTCAAACAAAATATAAAACACAACATCCAATTTTTTATTTCGTATAAACAACGAAAGGAAAAACATGACAACAAATTGTCAATAAAAACCTTACTGATTTTTTATTAGATTTATCCATTTTTCAGCCTGTTTTTATTTTCTTGCAACAAGATATAATACAAACCGCAGAATTTGTGTGTATGTTTACACATTTTTACTCAAAGGGTAATACCCAACAAATACAAACATATCTTTAGTTTTCCGCGTACAGAAGCACCAAGTATTTGTGTGTGTTATGCGCAAGCAAACATTCGTTTGATTTGGCATCAGCCGAAAAGGTTTGTGGTTGGTTCCGTTACCGGTTCAATGGTGAACGTGCTAACCGGTAACCAGTTTGCAGGAAAGAAAAATTTCGAATCTTTTCATCAAATATGAGAAATGGAAAATAAGCTGTCGTACTATTCAAGTCTTGGAATACACATATCAAAAACTCCGATTGATATGCAGTTACAATTTTTGTTTGATATAACATAACTTCAAGTTGTAGTTCTGTATTAATATTAATTAATAATCGACTTACTTAACGTACGTTTTTATTTTTCCTTATAAAGACGTACTTTGAGTACGTATATTATTAATAAATATTAATACAGAACTACAATCTAAAGCCGTTTTATTTTGTTTGATATTTATTTTTAACTTTAACATAGTTGTGTTTTCATTTATATGTTATATAAAGAGAGATTAACTATGGAATAATATTAGATATAAATGTTAAAAATATTAAAACAACAGAGTAAAAATCTTTTAGAATTCATTATATTAGAATGAAGAGAAATAAAACTGTTTTAGGTTTAAGGTTTGTATTGAAATTATTTATGATCAACGTTTTAACGAAACTCAATGCTCGTCTTTATCTGGAAAATTGATACAAATGACATTACAGTAAATAACAATACATAGAAACTAGTTACTAGATAACAAATAAGTGACTAGAATATAGATGGTTATAAATTTTTAATTAATGAAAGCCAAATCAAAACCTTTACAGTAATTGATATCGTCTTTTTTTTATAAATTTCAGTTGCTTCTTTTATCAATCTGCTGTTAACATTGATAGGTCTTGCAATTATAATTGCTTCGGCCTCAAATATCTAAACTTAACACAATATAAATCGCATTCTACTTTTCGTAATATAATATACTATTACTTACTAGTAATTAAACTAATTTTAATATTACATTACTAAACAAAATACTATCAACATTTTAAACATAAAATACCACAATCTTTTATTATATAGTAAATATGTCACAGGACCGAAACAGCACTATATATTCGTATATTTACTCTACAGCGCGAATACGAACTATAAACAGAAGAAAATTATTTTCCAACCGCGAAAGTTTTATTTACCCGCGTGCGACGCGAACACGTTAGAACGACTGTGTTACGGGCACAGTGTGTGAGTGTGTGTGTGTGTGTGCGAAACACTGTCGCCTCTGCCGCTAAACAAACAACCAAATGCCACCAGCCCGGAAACCCGAAAAAAAAAACCGAACAAACGATCGGCTTGGTCCCCGCGCTGCCACCAAAAAAAAACATCGTCTTAATCCACACCTGTGCTCCGTCGTATATTATCGCCCCCAGCTAACACGTACGAGGTCCGAGAGAAAAGTAATCGAACTGATTTTATATTATAAGAATAATCAGGTGCGGGGAGTCGGAGTCGTGGAGTCGAAGTGTCGAAGAATTTTGTCGGAGTTGGAGCAAAATAAATTGTAAAAAAATGACGCGGTTAACGAACGACATTTCGCATAACGAATGATGTGGATAGGGCAATCCTCGAATTGTGCGATGAAACTTTCAGTGGCATTGCTACATCAGAACGAAATGTAGCAAAAACAAATATCTCTAGACAGCTTTCTAGTAAAAAGAAATTAGATATGTTACTAATTATTTCGATTTTTTTATTTTCTGCAAATCTAATTCTCATTCCAGGTTGGTTCATTCCGCGATAGAAGAAAAGATGAAGATGAATCACACTCTTTAACAATTTATATGTAATTTTCTTTGAATAAACGTTACATATAACGTTTTTTTTTTTTGAGTATTTTCTTTTTAAATTATATTTTTTGAGTATTTTTTTCAGCATGGAACGCATTATCGTATTTTACATTAATTTATATGGTAAAAATTGTTTCGCTTAACGAGTGTTTCGCTTTAAGAGTAAAACTCAGGAACGAATTATGCTCGTTATGCGAGGTTCCACTGTATTACTATTTGAAAATATAATGCACTACGTTGTATTTTTTTGATAAATAAATTCTCACCTTACTTTTAAAAGTGATTTTTGTCAAAATTACTTTTGACGTTTACTTAAAATTACTTATTAAGCAATTTTAATTTGTTTATTTGAATTTTATAATATTAGACATATAAATATATGTATTATATCAAAAATTGCAATATTATTCATATTTGATAAGAGGTAGAAGTACATTTATTTTAAAGCAAAAAATAATAGCAGTTTTTCACAAACAAAAGAGGTGGGAATACGAGCTATTATTATTGTGAATTTTTTATATTATATATTATATATTTTCTGTAGCTAATTTAATATATTAAAACATAAAAATCATTATCAAACTAAAAGTTGGAGTCGGAATCAGAGTCGGAGACGTAGTTTACCGATTATTTTCTCCACACTCTTGGGAATAACAGTAGCATAGTTAGTGGCTCCGATTCTATATCTTTAAGCTGCATTGAGAAAATAGCATTAATATGATACGCCCTATATTTTTTACCACTACCAATTGGTCTTGAGAAAGTAACAGCCAATCCATGATGGCTGATAACTTAACATGAGCTGAGTTACTTCGCCATTAAACAATAACAACTAAAATAAAAATACTTTAGATTTTAGTTCTGTATTAATTATAATTAATAATCGATGTTTTGACGTACTGTGCTTGTATCATCATCAGGAAAAATGTCATTATTAGCATATGTGAAATAAATAAATAAATTATTATTAAACAGTAATAATAATATAAAAAAACTAGTCCTATAACTTTTCCAGCCCCCCACCTTCTAGCGTGGTACACACAAACAGTTTTCATTTATTCCACAGGCGTCTGCGATCCCAAAAATGTTTGTGTTTGACATGAACTTTGTGTCTAACGAAGCGGGCAAGACCCCGTAGGAAATCTACTCTCCTCCGCAAAAGCTCTTCAGTGGCACAAAAAAAAGAAAGATAGAAAAAAAAAACTGAAAATTCTTAGGGATGATGCCGCCGGATAACTAGCAGGAACGGGGAACGGCAAAATGGCGTCAATGTGACGCAGGAAATACGACTGAAGGGATGGTTTGCAGACATGGGCGTCTGTAACGGGATATTTGCTCTACTTTGGGATAAAGTACAAATTTTATAAATTTACATCTTATATCATTCATATTTATTTACACCAAACACTCAACAACCCAATTAAATGGCGCAAATTATAAAATTATAAATTTTTAAAATCTTTTACATTAATTATATTAATACTTAAAATAAAACTGCTTTTGGTTATTTTGTAATTAATAATCGACATACTTAACGTACGTTTTTATCAGGAAAAATAATATTATTTTTCCTAATGAAGATGTACGTTCAATTTGTACAAATAACTAAATAGTTAAATAATAATTATTATTATTAAATTAAATAAATATTAAAAAAAAAAAAAAACTTCAAAATTAGCTTAGTATTAGTTGTGCGCTATTCTAAATAAATATTATTATTATTATTATTATTATAACTTATAATTTATGAATGTAATTTTTGTATTGAAAAATTGCCCTCTCCCAATGTTTTTTACGGACGCCTCTGGTTGTGAATCTATAGCGACGTGCCGGTGGTTTACATAACTTCCGACTGAATTTAGTCGCGTGTGCCGGTGTAGGTGTGTGAATTTGAAATTTAGGGATTCGTTTGTTTTTTTTTTTTTTATTATTTTATTTTCGTTTTTCCATTTTGAGTTGCAGAACGTCGTTTACTGATTTGCAGTGTGCTATGGATGCTAGAGTTTGTCGACAGGCTTTTGTTTGATATTTGCGATGTTTGTTTGTTTGCAGATCTAAGATAAAAATGGCTGTATATGTAAGTTAGAACATATTGGGAACAAAAGAAAAACGGAATTAGTAATGATTTTTATAAAACTATTTTCGGTAGTTCTTTCAAAGTTATTATAAATGTATTATCAATTTAATAAGTTAATTATTATTTCTGTATAATTTTGACATTTTTTCAGCAGACAAAATTCAATATTTTGGCGAAAAAACTATTAATTTTTTCAAAGCTATTTACTATTTATGTTTTTTTAAATGCGATATTTTTACGCTATTATAATAATTAATTTAAAACTTGCTTAATTTGAATGCTCGGTTAGTTATGCATAAGCTTAACCAGAACACAAAGTACCGACCCTAAGTTTACTGAACAGTTTCACAATATCTACAAAATATTTTCAACAAAATAACTTAAGTTACTTTAGAAATAAAAACACAATCACGTTTGAAGTTTGATGTCAAACGATACGTCGTCATATTTAAGAAGGCACTAGATGAACACTGCTGGCATCCAGTGAGCTTTGAGCTTTTGCTGATAAAAGCTCACACACATATTACCTACATAGGATATAACCTCCTGCCGTTTCCACGACAACGTACTACTGCTCTATATGCAGTGATGACATTTCTTCAAAATGGAAAACTACGAAGTACATACATATATGAATTTCTATATATATATATATATAAATTCTGTTTTATATTTTGTTACTGTTTTTCTCGGTTACCGTTCTATTTACTGAAAAAGAAGAAGAAATAAGTTGGCTGTGTTTCTCGATTGGATAAGTTTAGTATATATAGTCTTTATTTGTCCGTTTTTTTTTTCTTGTTTTTTATTTATTCTTTAGAATATTTGATGTAAGTTATTTCAAAATGGTTCCAGTCTTTGAAAACAAATAAAGTTATATATTTATATTCTTAATTACACATGACGTATTATATATTAGGTTATAGTATTTTTGTTTTTGCTTAAATCGCCATTAATTTATTTTGATAAACTAATTAAATTATTAGTTATTTTCAAATGAAGAAAAATGCATTGACCTTCCTGGGATTTAAACCCGAGACTTTTTGCTTTCGCGACAACTGTGCTATAAACTCTTTGTTTTCTATATATAATGTGTATTTTATATATGAATATGCAATCTGTCTCAGAGTAAATAACAATATATAGCAACAAGTTACTAGGTAACATATAATAAACTAAGTAAAAAAATTTGTAATTTTATTTTACCATAAATATTCTATATTTCTACCTCAAAAATTCATAATAATTACATAAAGTAAAGTAATAAGTATGTAAAATTGCTCACCATTCAGCAAATTACATCACATACTTAATGTAGAAGTACATATTGTCGGTATAACTTATTAAATTACGATTGCATATTAATATTTGTAATAATTCATCAAATTATTGAGACTTAGTTCATATTTTGTGTAATAATATTTATAAAATATTTTAAATGTAATTCATTTACTTCAAAATACATTTTCATGTAAATTAAGAAATGTTTATTATTATACCAACAATAATATTACAGAATTAAACAAATTTTATTTATTTATGGAAAATTCCTGATAGCAAATTTACTGAAATTCTGTAAAAAAACTTTACTAAAAAAAAAACATATGTACCTTTCCATCCCGTTGGTAATATTATATTATTACATAATGTTAGTATATAAGTTCCGATATTATGTATTTTTAAACAATTATGTTAAAATATTAATTATACCTAGAAATACTAGGCATCTTAATGTTTCATGATTTGTAGATAAAATTACATAATTTTCTTTATAGTGTATAACAGTATAACAGACCATTAGCCTATACAAAAAAAAATCTGAACATTTAAACAATTATAAAAAAAAGTTGAACATCAATACATCATCCAATCTGGCAACCATATTTTTTCCTGCTCCCATATATTTATATGTCCAGTCCAATGTGACATTCTTTCTCTCTAACAACAACTGCAACACCAAGCGAGAACGCACACTGGATCCGAAAAAACAAATCATAATTTATATGAAACCTAGCAAAATGTTTCGGTCCAAATTAAAAACGCATAATTTTCCAGGCTATCCGATCGGGTTAATTCGTTCACCGTCGACATATTTCACGCTGTACCTTCCACCCCCTCCCCCCACATTCTCAACCTAACTCCCCCACCAACCCCCCGCTCACTGGTGTCAAAGTTCAACGATATAAATCACTCACTTGTGTGACGGATACGATGTTATTATTGTGACAGCGCCAAGTCAAGCTGACTGTATTTTTTTCCTATTTCGTTTTTGTTTTGTTTTTTTTAACAAATGAATGCAAATTATTTTGTTTTTATTCGATTCGTTGTTGTTTTACACGGATAATTTGGATAGATGGTGGTGTCCCGGTGAATATATGTTTGATGTTCACTTGTCAATGATTTTTGTGAACGTCAAATGTTTTTCGTCTGCAGGCTAATGGAAATTTATTTTTTGTGTTGTGGGCGATGCAAAAGTTAATAATAATAATAATATTTATTTTATGTTAACACATTAGAAAGTGCTTGCACAAGTCAAAATATAAATAAAAATTACAGTGCTACAAATACAAAAAAACTGTTTAATTTTTAAAATAATCAATAAATTCTTTTCTAGTAAAAGGAGCCAAATCAATAATATATGTCTTTAATTTTATTTCTAAATTGTTTTTTTTTTGTTTAAGCATTTATATTCATTTGGTAAATAATTATAAAATTTAATAGCATATTGTCGTAAATATATATGGAAAAATTAATTTTGCATGAATGTAAACAGTTTTTGCCAAACTCATACAAATACATGGTGTGATTGTGCAAGTATGCACATCCATACAAGAAGGATTTCTACAAAAGAAATAATATTTTTGAAAATGTTACAGATACCGTACAATACCTCTTTTCCTTGCAGTCAAAGTGATAAAAGTCTAAATTTCTCATTTATCTGCAAATCACGTATAAACACGTATAAATATATCAGTTAACTAGAGGCAATTTACTAGCGAAAATCGTTTTCAAACATATAAGGACCTCAGTTGGAATAGTGGCAAATACACCATTTTATAAGTTTAATGGTAATGTCATTTAAGAACTAGAAATAATCAGTGACGAATAATCAAACTACAATTTTAAAAAAATATCCAAATATACTGGAATACGTGATTGGATATTTTTTCTGTTATTGAAAACAAAAAAAAAATAAAAAATATTTAAGCACAGTACTTAAATACACTATTCGAGTAATTGTAATTGTATTTAAGTCCATTTTTCGAAGAGTAACTATATTTGCATTAATTTTTTTTTTTTTTTGAAAACGTTTATATTAAAATCAAACGGCATTAGATTATAGTTCTGTATTAATATTTATTAATAACTTTTCGAAAAACTCAATGTACGTATTCATCAGGAAAAAAAAATCCAGATGATATACATGAACATAGAAAAATGTTACTAAGTAACAAAATTTTATTTAAATTAGTGCCTTCTTTAAACATTTTTATTGCTGCTTTTATGTTAATTTACAAGTGCAGTACTTGTATTTAAATACATTTTTTTGGCAAAGTGTACTTGTGTACATTTTTTTTCTGTAGGTACTTCTGCCCAATTTTGATTCCAAAATGTCACATTTGTCACTATACTACTGAGGCGTTTATTTATTCGGTTTCCGAATTAATTTCCGTTGGTAAACGTTCGCCGTTTACCGCTGATATAGCAGAGGCAAGCATTGGTCGAGCAATGATTTTTGCCAATGGACAATTTTCAAATAATTAGACAGAAATGAACCAATCAGCTATGTAAATTTTGTTATTAGATTATGAAGTTTACTAGAAATGAAATATTATTGATGATGTATTTGCAAATACAAGAATTTATTGATAGATTTATCTATTTTTGTTTGTAAAAATATAATAGTAAAATTAGTAATTCAATAAACTACTGTTCTAATATTGAGATTTTTCCCAAAAAGTTACTCAATCATGTGAAATTTTTAGAAAAAATCTTAAGATTAGAATATTATTATATTAATCAAGAGTTTGAACAGTTATATTTTTCGTTTCAGTTCAATTAAAAATATATACATTGGTTCCATTTCGGTTTTCTTTTGGCAAAAATAACGGATTTTTCGGTTTTCGGTTCAGTTCCTAGTGATTAAAAATTAACAAAGTTGTTAAAAATTTATTATGGCTACATTATTTACTCAATTTTAATTAAATTTTTTGAAAAGATTATCCTGGTGTCCATATAAATTATATAATTTTTAACAAAATACATTGTTAAGTAAAAAAATATTTTTTTTAATACTATGTATGTAACGATGTCAAAGTAGTCTATATATGGGTTTACCCATATACTTATAATTGTGTTAGTTTTAGAATTAATATTTGTGAAAGTGTTAAGGTTAATGTTAGTGTAAGTTTAAGTTGGTCTGCATAAATCTATCTTTTGATGTTAACGAATTATATAAAAATAAAAACAGAGAAGAAATATAAATTACAAAATTTTTACAATTCTATTTTGTATCGTAAATTTCTCGGCTCTTATACTACAACCCTTATTCAAATCCATGTATATGCACCCCTAACCTAACCCTACTACTACCAGTGGCGGCGACAGTGAAATACAATTTGGGGCCACATTGACTAAACCACATAAACATTTCAAAGCAATCGACAGGGCGTACATTACCCCCTTTCTAGTTCGTATATACAACCATACAACCAATACTACACACTCAACTTGTAGCCTACAAATCTCCAGTCTGTATCATAGACAAATATAACATGTATGTAGACAGCGCATAGGGAATGGAAATTTCAATTGTGTTTATTTTTTAAATTTTATTTTCTGTTTGAAATGTAAAGGCGAAGTCGGAAGTAAGTAGATATTATTGCTATTATATAGAATATTCTTATTTTTTTGTACAGTAATTATATCTGATTTTACGATTTTTTTATAATTTGAACAGAAATAAATGCGTTTTTTTACATATTACAACGTAGTCACCAAACAGCATTGTATTAACTCAACCCGGCTTCTTGGAAAACATTGACTTTTTAGCAAAAGTACCCAAAACACCTAGAACCCTACAACCAGCATTAAATCTTTTATAATTTTAAGAGCAAAACGACCATTATTAGATAATAAACTACCCAAATACACAAATTTATACCTACTCAAAACGTGCACCATCAACAGATACATTACATTGAGTCGTCAAGTCATCTAAATGCATTTAAAACTAAATAATATATACATAATGTAATTTACAGTTAATATTTAATCTTCGGAACATTTTCTTCAAATTCTAATTTATAATTTTTAACAATTGATTTCGTGAAATTTTTACTAATTAACTTAACTTACAATGACAACACTTGTCTGAAAATTTTTATTTAAAACTATTGCTGAAAATGGGCATGCTACAATGACCGAAACGTTCAAAAAATAAATAAGTAAATTATATATATATATATATATATATATATATATATATATATATATATATATATATATATGTTGAATTATTATTAAATTAAAAATAATACACCTGATAAATTAATTTCACAAGATTGCACCAATCTAGACCGTCCACCTTATCTATGATCTGTATCCAAATACCAAGGCAGGTCAGAAACAGAGGCCACATCGCGTCTGAATAATGAACCAGCAACCGCTAATTAAGACTGGCCTACTGGGATCCACTGACACCTGTCAATAGCTCCGGTTGTATCCGGTTTGGTGACCAAGCTCGACGCTGGCGTTTCCGTTGTAGTGGGATATCAGTGGTGTATGTGTAAGCGACGACAGCGCCGCTTGCGTCGCGCCCGGGCGCGGGAGACAATGACACTAAACGAAGCGTTAAAGTTTTATTACTAACGAATGGATGACAGTTGTATACTCGTGGTTCGATTATGTATGTACGCGAAATTCTGGTCTGTTCTGTTATGTATTATTTGCAAAGGGTGTTAATTGACTATTACGATTAAATGTGTCTGTGTTTGCATATCGAATCGATTTTTAATTAGTTTTCAATTGTTGTTACTTACCACGTTATAACTCTAACAAAAAGTTATGTAATTTTATCAATAAATCATGAGACATTATAATGCCCAGTATTTCTAGGTATAATTACTCAACTGCTGTACATTTAATACGTAATTGTTTAAAAATACATAATACCAGAACTATTACAAACATCGTTTGAGTTTTGGTGCCTACGTTAATGTATGGTAGTGAATGTAGGGTTTGGTTGCAAAAGCATAAACGGAAAATGACTGCTGTGGAAATGAGATTTTTACGTGGAGTATGTGGTGTAAATAGGAGAGATCGGGTACGAAATAGATTAGTGTATGATGAGTGTGATATTGAAAAAAATGTTGTAGCAAAAGTTGCCCCGTGTTAGAGTCAGTTAAGATGGTTCGGACATGTTGAGCGAATGTCTAATGAACGTTTGGTTAAAAAGATTTATTTGAATGATTTTGATGGTATACGCTTGCGTGGACGTCCGATGAGTAGTTGGTGTGGTATGATTGAGGGTGTTTTGCGTGAGCAAAAGTTTCCAAGTAGTAGGAATAAAAGAGCATGTATGAGAAGAATTATGAATGTGGATGAAGCGAAAGTTGCTTGTTTGGATAGGAATGTTTGGAGGCGACTGATTTCGGGATGATGAAAAGAGTTTGTGCCACATTCTTTTGGGTACATGGCGTGATTATGAATGTATGTATGTATGTATGATTATAAATAAATTTTAATACAGAACTTGAACTTAAAGCAGTTTTATTTTATAATGAGTTTTGAATTTTTTTTGCTATATTATATCTACGGATATTTAAATCAATATATGAGGTCAGAATACAGATCGTGGGATATTCTGTACATCCACAGCCATACAATCTGAAACCCAAATTCAGTCAGCCAGTAATAGGCTGTAACAAACCCTACACCCTCGCACGCTTATATGCAAAAACACAAATATATATTATAATATTCTAACAGGCGTGGCGCGAACATAATAATGTAAAACAATCGCGCATCGCGCTACAGCCAGCAAAGATTTCCGGTAAAGCCGGGGGGGGGGGGATGTGAGTTCAAAAGTTAGTTTCCGGCTGTGCGCGCGCCAACTTCTTAAACGCCAGTTCCGGTTTTCCGGAATAAAAGCCGTTTTGCGTTTCGTAACAGAGCTCCGACAGTTTTGTTTCTTATATGGCTTGACTTCGGTTGGTTCGTTTATAATAACTTCTTGCGGTTGATGAATAATATATATCTGGGTGAGGAAGCAAGCAGTTCTTGCGCTGGCCCAGTACAGCAATCGGATTTCTTACGATAGAAAGTACAATTGTACTAACAATAAGTACTATTGTTGAAATAATTATTTAAATAATTTTTTTTCTTTTAATATACGACAGTTTTAACACGAACTAAAAAGTATAAAATAATTTCTCCTAGCCCTCGATATAGATTTGTAACCCCCATACTGAAAAATGTGGGGCAACGACAGCTACTCCCTACACTTCTTACTATTATATACACTGTAAAAAATGTATGTATTTTGTGAATGTAATTTTTCATAAAAATATATTTTTATTTATTTTTAGTTTGGTTTCGCTTAGAATGCTTGAAGAAAAAATCGTAATAATATCTGATTCAGAATAGAAAGTACTTTTTGAGTTTTGCTTAGATTGTTTTGCCTCGGCTACAAATTTCAGGGCTCAATACAGTAATCATCGCTTTCTACTCCTCGTAACATAATATACTATTTTTTGTCTAGACTAATTCGCAATAAAAACACTATAATAGCAAATGTTTTCAGCAAAATCCATGCATAAAATTAATTGTTCATCCTTCTGCGCGCATACATTGTGTCCTGCATGTGTGTGTGTGTGGGTTAATATAATTATCTTAATCATAGCGCGCAATCGCAGCGTGCTTTGATTTCTCGTTTTAATATGCAACACGGATGGAAATTGCGCCAGTAATTGTTTTTCAAAGCGTAATTTTGAAATACGACCAACGCCAACTGGGATTACCATCATCACGATATTTATTTTTTGTTGTGTTAGTCAATTTTTTTCGCATGTGTGTGTGCGTTTTGTTTTGTATTTTGTTGACCGATGACGGCCGAAAAACAATTTTGTGGTTATTTTTTATCTCTTTCTGTCTCTCTCTCTCTCTCTCTCGCTCTTTCGCTGTCCGTTCATGGTAAAGTGATTATTTTGTAATGCGATTTTGTATGTGCCCGTTTTGTCAGATTTACACACAAGTTTACACCAGGTTTTTGGACGAACATTGGTTTAAACTATTTTTGATCATGCGTGTAAATATTGATAAGTATGCTTGTTCGAAAATAATTTTGTTGTATTTTTACCATTTTGACTAAAAGGAAAAGTGGTATAGTTCTAGGTTCGATTCATGTAACATATTCAAAAATTATATATAGGTAAGGTATATATATATATATATATATATATATATATATATATATATATATATAAATTTGAAAATTCTAAAATAAAAAGTATTGTAATTTTTGTTTGTTAGGTATTACAAATTAAATTCTCATGTAAGATTCTTTGTCAAGCCTTCGGTGATATTTTCCATTTTCTTCGGGACCTAAAAATGTATTAACTCAACACCAGTACAGTAAGAATAATTACAATAAAATCAAATAACTTATTATAACTTACATGTTCTTTTTAGAAAATTCAAAAACAAATACCTCAAAAAATAGTAATCATAGTAATCATAAAATTTTCAAATTTTATGATTGCTGAGTTTGAAAACAATATCACATTTTCCTTGCAGTCAAAGTAGTAATTAAAATAATACAAAAATCATTAACGGTACAAAATAAATAAACGGAACAAAATTCAAAAATAACTTTTAGCGGAAGTAAAGTTGGTTTTTCAAACATTTTATTTTATAATGAACCGCAGCTAAACACAGCGTATCAAATGTAAATTTAGTCATCGGAAACTTGTCAACAAGAATGTAAATATTGCATCATTTAGCAGCAACTGTTTTATAATTCTACGATGAGAGTTGGGGAAACTCCGGCTGCCTGAAAATGCGGTAACATCGCCGGACCGAGAGATAGAGACGCCGAAGAACATAGATTACCTGTCTTATACACCGTTGCGAGACGAAATGTTCATGTCAATCAGAATATCAGATGAACAAGGTAGGAAGTTTCTCCGAAACACAACATTTTGAATAATTAACGCGGAAAACTGCCACAACCAAGTGACAAATGTATTTGAATATTTCGCGTTGTCAAGTTTGTTTTGAATTTTTTTTTTATACACAGTTTAATATAATGTAATTAGACTGTTTTGTATATAACATCGGGGTCATTTAGTAAAAATTAATATCAATATTTTTTAAAGGGTTATTCCCTTTTGTAGCATCGGTCTTTAGGTGTTTTCACTTTTCTTTTTTGGAAACTTTTACAACAAATACAAATACGGTTGGAAAGTGTATATATTGAAGTTTTTAGCAGTATTTTTTTTTTCAAAAAAATAAAATTTTCACTTAAAAAAATGGCGTTAAACTGATCAGGTCAAAATTTAGATTTGCCAAATGGTGGCAGATAAAACGCGCGTTCTACATTTCTGAAACAAAAACAAATTAGATGTTAGTACTTGTAACACATAACTTTCGTTGGAACCTACAAAATGTCTAGTTTTTACATTTATTTTCAAAATAACAAATTTTTGAAAGAAAATGCTTAAAATTTAAAATTTTGAAAAAAAAATACCTACTGCTGAAAACTTTAAAAAAATGTTGAAAAACACCTAAAAAATCAATACTACAAACGGAAATATTTTTTTAATCTAAATCAAAACTCTATGTCTAATATAATAATAATTTATAAAGTGCATGTATGTCTGTTCAATATACCAAAAACTCTGTTATAAATTTTTAATTAAATAAAATTTGAGTTCCTTTAATTAAAAATTTATAAATTTATTATCTAGTTACTTATTTCGTTACCTAATACCATGTTTATATGTTTTGGAAATGTCATTTATATCTTTTTTCTTGATAAAGACGTACGTTGAATACGTAGATTTTGTCGATTATTACTAAATATTAATACAGAACTCTTACCTAAAGCCGTTTTATTATAATATTATTAAATACTTAAATTAAATTTTAATTATAAAAATATCCAATAATTTTGTAATTATATATTATACATAACACAAATATGAAAACCTTATTGCATTTATTTATTTTTACTCTTACGTTTTTCAATTACCTCTTTATTTAGTAAAATTCACATTTTGATGTTACCTAACTCTAAATTAGCAACGCAAATATAGTTCTATTAATGGGTCAAATCATAAAACGGAAGTTAATAAATTGACTTAGTAATTAGTATAGCAAATTATTAATTAAGTTTATGAATAATTTCTGTTCACATTTATTATAAATTTTACATTTTAATTTAAAATATATATAAAACAGTATGCAGTTTACTATTTATATTTAATTATGTAATATTGTTTGATATAATATCGATTTATCGTTATACACAGAGTTTACCTTCCGATACGCTTTCACGACACTAGATTCACTATACCACATCAGCACAAGCACAAACACATCCGACACTATTCACTGCGCTGACCAGACTGAGTTTTATCCTTCTGCCGGGTTCTTGGGGGCGAAGAGGGAAGGACGCTAGCAATCAAACGTTACACCACCTCCTACCAGCTGAAGCCTACTCCTGGAGGCTTCTCGAATTTTCAACCGGGCTAGGTCCCTGGCTCGTCGGGCTGGAAGCAGACGTCGGGGCGGCGCGGTTCCTGCAGTCGTTGTTGAGGGTGGTGAAATCGTCACGCCTTGGGTATCCCGCTCCACGGGGGTGTCTTCCGTAGAAGTTGAAGTACATGGTAGCGTGGTTGCTGGCACGTCGTTCGGTAGCTCCTGCATAGACATATCATCTGGCGTCGTGGGCGGCGATGGTAACTGATCTGGCCGGGGAATGGTAGGTACCTCCTCGGCCTCAACAATAACTTCTTCCCTCGCATTTGGCGGAACCCGGCTTGGCTCCCGATCCACGACCTCGGTGACAGGATCCGGCAAAGCTATGGAGCGCCTCGGAATATTCTCCTGTTCATTGTGTTGACCGTGCCAGATTCTCTCGGACTGATAGTACGTGGTACGAGGAATCCGATGGGCCCAATGGTAAATCTTAATATTAAAACCCTTGTCCGCAAAGACCCTGTTTATTACTTCCTTGACACGGTCCGGTTCTAATCGATCGCAACCGCATCCGATCATTGGCATGGCTAAATGTTTTACTCGATGCTGTTCAGCCAGCTCACGTAAGCATACAAGGGAAGCTTCTAAATCTTCATACTCTGGTAAAGCATTACTAAATTTCTTGGTTACCAAGTAATACACATATCGTCCTCCTCGTCGAAGATATGCTACTCCACCTGTTTTTGCCTTTTGGCGTAATAGTTCTTCCTGTCCTCCGAATCGCTTTCTAAATTGCACAGCGATCCCTGCACCCATGTGCATATCTTCAGCTACACAATGTACCAGTGCGTACCTTTGTGATGCGGCAAATAAATTATCAACCACTTCTGTGACTTGAGTAGGTTGATGAGTCTGGTTATCCTGTTTACATGGCCGGCCTGGTCGCCGGGCCGCTCGCTCCTGCTGTGCTTGTTCCGGTCCCGGCTGGCGAGTACATTCCTTCAATCGGTCGTGGTGCACGACCATTCTTTTTCTCGGAAACGCCGTGTGTTGTACCCTATATGTACTCATGCCGATGTCCTTGATTATACGATACGGACCCGTCCACGGCTTATGCAGCTTTACAGTTTCACCTACTCGCGGAATCGGGTGGTGCACCCAGACTAGCTGACCACATTCATACTTTCGTTCACGCGTATTCTGGTCGTAGTATGTTTTCTGTCGAAGATGTGCCGTATTTAAACATTCTCTAGCCGTCTTATGGCTTGTCTCCAGTGAATTCCGCAGAAAATTAATATATTCTTTCGCGGAATAAAAGGACTCTCCAGGCGGTAGTCCGTATTGTATATCAGCCGGTAACTTAACTTCGGTACCAAACATTAACATGTTTGGAGTGTGTCTGGTTGACTCATGACGGCTCGAACGATATGCCAACATAACGTGCGGCAACTCCACGTCCCAGCATCGTTGACGCTCACCAGCCCAGTGGCTAAGCATGTCCAAAAGTGTCCGGTTGAACCGTTCTACCATTCCGTCAGACTGCGGCCGGAACGGAGATGTTCTTGTTTTCTTTACTGATAGTAATCTGCATAGCTCGGCAAACAGTGTAGATTCAAACTGCCTACCTTGGTCCGTGTGTATCGTCTCCGGTGTGCCAAATCGACATATAAACTCATCGACTAATTTCCTCGCAATTGTTTCCGCTTTTTGGTCGGGAAGTGCGTATGCCTCCGTCCATTTTGTAAAATAATCGGCTACCACCATAATATAAGTGTTACCAAAATTAGTGGTAGGTAATGGTCCTAGGATATCAATTGCGACGCGTTCCAATCTTCTACTTGCAACATATGTCTGTAGTTCTGCTCGTGGTACGGGAGCTGGTGTTTTTCTGCGGCTACACTCTTCACATTCACGACACCAATTGGCAACATCTTTTTCCATACCGCTCCAATAAAATCTCTCCTGAATGCGTTTTAACGTCTTTGTTACGCCCAGATGGGCACCCGAGATTGCTTCATTATGATAGTCTTGCATAATTTGGCTTGTAAGTGCTTTCGGAATCACCACGCGATATTTAAGTCGACCTTGAATCCGCTCTGTTATACATAATAGATTTCCATTCAGCTTTGGTTGTAATCGAAGAAGACGCTTCGGTAGTTCTGACATTGTTGAGTCGTTCACGTTGCCTGATTTTATTGCGCGAATCATTACTTCACATTCTGGATCTTTTCGTTGTTCTTGCGCAATGATAGTTTCCTCAGTCTCAGTTTCCACCTCACTTTTGGGTCCCACGCCGCTTAACACAACCTCTTCTCCCCCCCTTGAGACCGGCAATGCTCCGCATTGTGTGCAAGGGTGTCTGGAGAGAGCGTCCGCGTTCCCGTGCTGCTTTCCCGAACGATGTATGACGTCCATATTAAATTCGGCTAAAATTTCTAGCCATCTGGCTATTTGGCCCTCAGGCTCGCGGAAATTTCTAAGCCATATCAGGCAATTGTGGTCTGTTCTAGCCAGAAAATGGTTTCCGATAAGGTATACGCGAAAATGTTTACACGCGTTCACTAATGCTAACAGTTCACGACGAGTCGTGCAATATTGACGCTCCTGTTTTGTTAAAGCGCGACTATAATACGCGATTACACATTCCATACCGTTCTGCACTTGACTTAAGACGGCGCCTATGCCAGTACTACTTGCATCAGCATCCAGAATAAATTGTTTAGATGGTTGCGGATATGCCAGAATTGGAGAGTTTATCAAAAACGTTTTTAACTTATTAAAAGCACTTTCACACGCTTCGGACCATACATATTGTTCCCCTTTATTTAATAGTCTGTGAAGCGGATCGGCTATTTGTGCGAAGTTTTTCACAAACCTACGATAATATGAAGCCAACCCCAAAAAGGCACGTAACTCGGTCAAATTGGTGGGGATTGGCCACTCACGCACAACACGTATTTTAGCTGGGTCAGTTGAGATACCCTGTTCGTTCACAACATGTCCTAGAAATTCTACTTCCCGCGCGAATAATTTGCACTTCGACGGGTTCACTTTTAACCCCGCTTTTACTAACTGCGAAAATACCTCGCTTAATCGCTCTAAATGTTCCTCAAAGTTTTTTCCGAACACAATTACATCGTCCAAGTAGACTAACGCGGTACGCCAATGTAGTCCGTCTAGCACTAGATCCATAAGTCGCTGGAACGTAGCTGGCCCATTACAAACCCCGAATGGTAGCACATTGAATTGGTATAGGCCTGAGCCGATAGAGAACGCTGTTTTGGGTTTATCTTCAGGTTCTAGTTCGCATTGCCAGTATCCGGATTGAAGATCTAGTGCTGAAAATAGTGTGGCTCCTGATAATGAGTCCAACACCGTATCAATGCGAGGAAGCGGGTAACTGTCTTTTACTGTGACATTATTTAGCTTCCTAAAATCTACGCAGAATCTGAGAGATCCGTCTTTCTTTTTAGCTAGCACAACTGGGGAACACCATGGTGAAGAAGAGGGACTGATGACATCGGACTCGACCATTCTTTCGATTTCATGTTCAGCCTCTCTTCGGTATGCTATCGGTAAACGCCGTGGCGATTGCCGTATCGGTGTGGCATCTCCTGTGTTAATTCGATGACGCAATACTTTCGTACGGCCTGTATCGTCCTTATCTTTTGCCACTGCAGCCTCAAATTGATTAAGTCTGTCTTTGGCACGTTTCAGTTCCTGCGCTGACAGATTTGTTGACGCATCAGTCCAATCAAATCTGTCGGATGCCTTCATTGTTGCTTTATCGGTAGTTTTTCTTTGTGGATTTACTACTGTACAAGCAAATGCCGTGCCAATACGCGAATTTTGTTTCATCGTCACCGTTTCTGAGGACACGTTTCTAATTAAAGCCGACCCTTCGCATCCTTTTATAACTGATCGACCTATAATACACCCCGATTTCTCAAATTGTACGACATTTGGTTCTATTAAATTAGTGTCATTCAACAATTGTTTGTCTGTTACACGAATGGGCACTATAACTTCGGTACGTGCCGGTATGATCGTAGTACTACACAACATCACAGCGGCACTTGCTTTAGAAATCTCTGGCACTTTAACGTTTTGGATTTCAACGCACCCCGCAGCCGGATCAACACGGCATTTAAATCGTCTCATAAAATTACACCCGATCACGCATTGTTCAGCCAAGTTTTTACACACACTTAACTCTATCACTGCAGTAACTGGTCCAATTGAAGTCTCCAGCTCACCCGTCCCGAGCACCTGCATAGTCTCACCTCCAGCCTGAATAACAGTTGCACTGGAATAACGTAACTGTCCATTGCCTACCTGGTTCCAGACACTTTCGCGGACAAAACAACGCGAGGCCCCAGTGTCCATCAAAAACGTGACTGGATGACCGTTAATGTGCCCCGCTACACGCACGACGGGGGCATCCTCATTTGTTACTGTTAACACCCCTATTACATTTTCGACCGTTTCCCCGGGGTTAGAGCCGGCCGCACTTAGTTTCCCGATGTCTGCGAAAAACCTCGACCTTGTTTTGTATTATTACTTTCACGTGACTGACGTCGCGTTGGACAATTCCGCGCGATATGCCCAAAATCGCGACACGCGTAGCATCGTAGGCGAATTGTGTTTCCCCGACGGTTATCTCGCCCCGGCGAGGGTGATCGCTGCCGTTCTGTGCCTCGATTAGAGGAACGAGGTGGTGTCGGCGAATGCCAGCGAACGTTACGACCTCCGTGACTCTCCAATGGTCGAGAAGTCGTTTGCAAGTGCTGTATTGATTTTTGCAAACTTTCCATCGTTGACGAGAACTCGTCCATTTTTTCTCGTATTTCCCTGAGTTCGCTTAACTTTTCCCCATTCGCGGCGCAGATGGATGATTGTTCCACCGATGTAGCCAACGATAATTGTTGTTGGTTTTGACGAACATCGGTCACGATGCGTTGTACATCCATGGCATTTTTAGCTTTTTCCAACGCTAATGTTAGAGTCGTTGGGTTTGCCCTTGCTGTTTCCTCAGCTACTTGCGGGTTAATTCCTCTCAGGAATTGTTTAATCATTATCTTTTCCTTTGTAACTTGACTGTGGTCTGGAAAAGCACGATTTCCCAAGTATCTGATAATAGTTGCAAACATAGCCAATGTTTCTTCCGATTGTTGACGACGGGCATAGAACTTTTCTTCATCGTCTTTTTCTTCTCGCGCGAAAACGGGTTCCAGAGCTGTTTTTACCGCGGCCCAGGTTAATCGTTGGGCCGGTGACAAGCTCTGAAACATACATCTGGCAGGTTCATTTAAATAAAACGGCAGTGCTCGGAGTTTGGCAGTGTCATCCCACGTTTTAATCGCTGCGAATGACTCAAACGTGTCTACCCACTCATTCCAGTCGCCCGTGGAGTATTTCGGGCATTGAATGTCAGCCATGTTTTCAACTATTTACGAAAAACACAAACAAAATTACCGAATTCAATTTTTACGCGATATATTTGGGGCGGCCCACGCAAATCCACGCATCAGCACCGTCTAAGCGTAACGTAGTCTTATGGGCGGCTATTACCTGCTACACGCTAGAACTCTACCTTCCCGCTCACAGTCTAACTTACCGAGTACAAACCATTTGTACACTCCGCGCAGCAAGTGTTTTTGTTAAATCTACTAACGGCTTGGTAATTTTCCACTAACGGTTTTATATTGATTATAAAGTGTTTTTATTATCGATTTTTTCGATTCCACCGCATGCCACCAATGTAATATTGTTTGATATAATATCGATTTATCGTTATACACAGAGTTTACCTTCCGATACGCTTTCACGACACTAGATTCACTATACCACATCAGCACAAGCACAAACACATCCGACACTATTCACTGCGCTGACCAGACTGAGTTTTATCCTTCTGCCGGGTTCTTGGGGGCGAAGAGGGAAGGACGCTAGCAATCAAACGTTACAATTATATAATAAATTTCTATAAAAGTTATTTAAATGTTTATACACTCATAAAATGGTAAATATCTTGTACATTATGCTGATTTTACACGATACATTTTTCTATACAAAAATCTATATAATTTTCTACTCAAAATTATATACATTTATAGCATATAGCAAAATATAGAAAATTAATAAGTTTTACACGATATAGAATAATATATACAGACGCATGTGTAATGATATTTCATATTATCACAATTTATTTATATATTATCTGTAAATTGCATATTCATTAATAAATAATTACGTTTCGCCGAAATCAACATCCGTCTTCATCAGGATAAATGATACAAATGATATTACAGTGAGGAACAAAACATAGAAACAAGAATTACTGGGTAATAAATAAGTAACTAGATCATAAAATGTTCTCTTATTTGCTCTAATGTCATTTATATCATTTATCCTGATAAATACGGACGTTGAGTTCATCGAAACGTCGTTTTTATAAAATAATTAAACAAAATTTTATCTTAATACAGTTTTCATGTTAATACAATGAGTTACTATGATAATATTTACTGTTTCAACTAAGTAAATAAGAAATTCTTTGAAAGTCATTACACGTTAATAATATAACTAATCTAATAACTAAAATAATTTAAATGAGAGTTTGGCGTATCTAATCCCGGATAAAAATTTGTTTGTACAGAAACTGTACATTTTCTGTATAGAAAAAAGGATCGTGTAAAGCCAGTATTATGTATTAAATAAAATAATTTTAACGTTTTGATTAAATTACAGGTTCAATTATTTAAATAATAATGATTGTGCTATCAGTATTTCAAAAAGGTGTGGCACAAACTCTTTCCAGTATCTCGAAATAAATTTTCTCCAAACATTCCTATGCAGGCAAAGCAAAATAAAATCTTGTATGGTTTTTATTACTAAATTTTAAATCTTTTTTGTGTCAATTTGTTCCAGCAATTTGTTTCGCTGTGTAAAGGTAATTTATAAATACGGGCATTAAATAGGTGACATTTTGTGAAAACCTGGATAAATTTTGATTGATTTATTTGAACTGTTCGACGGATATGCAGATTATATCATCAGCGATATTTACATATACGATTTTTTTCACTATGATATGATGAAAGATTTGATTTGGAAAAGTTTGTCTTCTTTTGTTATCCTATTTTATATGTTGTTTGGAAAAGATAAAAATTAAAACACATTTGATTAATTTGATATTTTTTAAAGAGAATTTTTCATGTTGTGTAAAAGATTTTATCTTAAAGTGTATCATAATATTAATATTACGTTACCACATTGCCTATGTAGAAAAAGTCATTACGTTATTAGTACAATAATGACATTATTATACAGCAGTGAGTTACTAAATACATCACTAGTGGCAGCACCAAATAAAACTACAACGTCAAGTGTATTTAATCTGACATCTTCTGAAAAATTATTTCGTCAAGTTAAAATAAGTTAAGTTAATTGGTAATTGCATTGTATATTTTTGCATAAATTTTAATTTGACTATTATAAATGTGTGTAGAAGTGCGAGAAATGTAATGAAAATATGTGAAGTAGTATAATCGAGCAAAGAATAATTAATTCTCACAAATCACGTAACAAATATAAATAATATATACATACTATTCTACAGCTGTTAGTAACTGGTAAAGGTTACTTGAGCATATATTTTTATTTATTTTCAGTTTAGAACGCTTGAAGAACAAATTGTATATGTTAGATTCTTTTTGTGTTTCACCCAGACTGTTTTGCCTCGACCACAAATATCTAGGCTCGACACAATAATCATCACTTTCTACTTTCTATAATATACTATTTCTATACAGCACCGTATTTAAAACAAAAATAATTTCCCTTCAACGTCCTGTTAAAATTTCGAGCGTTTGTTTCTCGTAAATCTCAGAGGTGCATTAAGGAGTGTAAAGGAAGCAAAATTGTAGTTAGTGCACAAAGTATAATATGGGAGGTAAGTCACGAATTGAGACATAACTTTGTAATAATATCCAAAGCTTTTGCGAAGTTGCAAAGTTGTCTGCCTCTGTGTGTATGTGTGAGCTTTTGAGAAATTAGTCCCATGGGCCAGACCCCTCGACCTGTATTCATCTTCATCAGAGATCCGGGTTTGAATCCCGCGTACTAAAGGGTCATCTTTATGTCTTGTGCCCTGGCCAAATCATCTTTAATAGTTGTTCATTATTAATAATTTTGTGATTATGAATGCTTAATAATATTTCTTCTTAAGTTACTCACTGTTTTAATTAATTGAACATGAAAGAGTCAGTAAATTATTAGACATCACTTTACGTAACTAGATTTATTTTAACTTTAGTTAATGAGTGGTTCCACTAGCAAAAACTATTTACATTATTTTTTTTTTTAGAAAAACCTGTTATATATTCAGTAAAATATTGCTTTAGATCAAAGCTTAATAATTTTAACACAAAAGTAAATTATAAATTTATACTAAATATCTTAAGTTTTTTCACTCGGTGACAACGTTATAAATAATTTCAATTAATAATCTAATATTTCTAAATGATTTGATTGTCACAATGAACTAATTTAAATTAGTTACAAATTGAAAAAATTGTAATTTAAAAAAAATTGTCAGATTAAATATATTAAATATAATTGATATTGTAGTTATGTTTGGTGCTGTCATCAATACTATATATAGTAACTAACTGCTGTATAATAGGGTCATTATTGTACTAGTAACATAATTACTTCCTTCTACATAGGCAATATGGTAGTATTATTATTTTAATAATATTATTAATTTTTCATTATCTATTTCTTAACAATTGTTATTCTACAAGAGTTTGAATAGTTGTCATTCTCAGTTGATGGAACTGACGGTTTTTATATACAAGAATAAAGGGCTGATCGTAAAACAAAATGAACGTCCAGTTTAATGGCGGCGCGCACACACTATCAATGGTAAAGTGTTAATAGAACTTTTTGTGTTCCGTTTTCGCTATAATAGTTACGACACGGGCCAGGCAATCGAGATTCGAACAAATAGTATTATCAAAAAGAAAATTAAAGTTGACAAAGCAAAGATGTTTGTTCAAATCAAATGTGATTTAATAATAATAATAATAGGTTTATTTTCCAATAGGTAGACACCCAATTGCAGAAAAAGTGCAAAAAAAAATTAATTAAATAATTTTATTGTTAGGTATACTATAATTAAATTTAATTGAAATAATATTACGTCTTATTTCAAGTAATATAAAATTAAATCTTAACAAATAAATTTGAATAATTATAATTATGACCTGGATAATTACTACCACTAAAAATTTTAAAAATCGGCATTGCATTATCTTGATATGTGAAATATAACTTGCATAATAAGGTGACCAAATCTTAAGATCTTACTAATAAAAAATAGAGTACACGCAATGTGTGTATATTGCTAAAGTTTTTACAATTTCTATAAATAAAACCATACATTTTAAATGCTTTTGCTGTCACTTCAAATATGTGTTTGTTAAAAAACAATTTGGAGTTAAATGTTAAAAAGTTAGGTTAAGTTAAAAAGAGTAAAATAATAAGATTTGATATGTATAGAGGCCATTTGTTTACAGAGGTCCGCGCAAACTTATATCTTCAAAATCTAAATACTCTAATGTCATTGATAAATTTTGAGCTGATGATGACGAGCGTTTAGTTTCGCCAAAACATCGTTTTTATAAAATAATTAAATCAAATTTTATCCTAAGACAGTTTTTATTTTAATCACATAATAATATTTTTGTAAGATTATAGATTTATACATTAAAAAATATATAAAAAGAAAAAAGTACTTTATATTGTATAAATTAGCTAGCGTTAGTAAACACTCTAGTAATCTTTCAAATAAATTCGGTCGAAAACAACTCAGTGAGATTCTATTCTGGAAAGGAAAAAAATAAACAAAAACAGTTGAAAACTACAAATCGTTTTCCGGTTCCGAATGCATTTTCTCCAGTTGCAACATCAACAACAAACCACTACGCCTAACCAGCGGCATTCACAAAAAAATTTGTAGGAAGGAGCATAATTTTAAAATAAATAATTATATTAATTAAATACATACATACATAATCACGCCATGGACCCAAAAGAATGTGGCACAAACACTTTCATTATTCCGAAATCAGTTTACTCCAAACAACCTTATTGAGACAAGCAACTATAACTTCATTCACATTTATAATTCTTCTCATATAATATGCTCTTCTATTTTTACTACTTGGACACTTTCACTCACGCAATCCACTCTCTCTCTCTCACAATCATACCATTCCAACTATTCATCGAACGCTCACGTAAACGTAGAATTATATTAATATAATAATTTATTATTATTATTTATAGAAAACATACGTATAATTCAAGTTAAATTTAAAATTTGTCCTAAAAAAATATTTACTCGTTCTGTATTGAATTTGTATAAAATTTTACTTGATCCTAGATAAGGACAAGTACCCCGTTTGTCCTGTTTTAGAGACGTCCATGTACCTAACTTACTTTTCAATTTCTATCCAGGCAACTTTTCACGCCAACCACCAAAACCCGAGGCAACGCAGTTCTTTCCATTTCCAGAGAGATAGAGAGGGTATATCTGCGTTCAGTCTCTCTTCCAGAAAGAGTAAGTAGCTATAGCTCGAGCAATGCTGAGGTACTCCATCACAAACATACTTCCCTAATTAATAACACTAGAAAAGACGAAAACCGCGCGCGAGGCTGAAAACAAATGAGTACTCCACATTTTGCTCAACGACCGCTTTTTGTTTCTTGCGAGTTTTCTTTTTCTTGTCGTCATAGAAATGAAACATGGGCAATTGTTTTCCTTGTACAAATGTTCAAGTTGTTAATTTGTGTTTTGTTACGATTAGATATGGAACAAGTAGGCTACGATTCCAAAAATAATTATTGATTATTTTTATCAATAATATATATAAAATTTTATTTAATTATTCTATAAAATATCTAATAAATATCACAAAAGTAATTTGTGTAATAAGTGTATAAAGTAATTTTATAATTTTCTTCAAGCGTATCAAAATATTGATATTACGTTACTATCTCGCATATGTAGAAGGAAATTATTATAATAAAACGGCTTTAAATTATAGTTTTGTATTAATATTTATTAATAATCGATGTTTCGACATACTCAATGTACATGTTCAACAGGAAAAAGATACAAATGACGTTTACAGTAAATAAGCAGAACATGGAAACAAGTTACTAGGTAATAAAAAAAGTAACTAACATAAAATTATTAATTATTTTTATAAATATTATGCAAAATAATAACGTAAAATATATATAATTATGTACAATTACATAAAATTATAATTAACTTTTATTACATTATTTATTGTAAATTTCAATAAAAAATTTGAAAATTGCAGGAACATGTAATTTTATGTAGCATGTAAAAAGAAGTAATATTATTTGTAACAACTACATATGAAATATTACATGGTACTAGTATTATCATATATTTGTCTGTATGTAAATTTGTGTTTTTTTATTTTTTTTGCTAAATTTCCATAATTAATAATATAATTTTTACTATAAAAATTTATGTAAATTTACAAAAAAATTTACAGTGTAGATAATAAAATAAATAAATGAATTTTATAATCTAGTTACTTATTTTATTACCTAGTAATTTGCTTCTACGATCTATTTATTTACTGTAAATGTCATTTGTATCTTTTTTCCTGATGAAAACGTACGTTGGATTAGCCGAAACGTAGATTATTAATATGTAAATATTAATACAGAACTATAAACTAAAGGCGTTTTACTTTAATATAATGAATTCTAAAACAATTTTTAGAAGGTTTATATGTTATTAGTACAATAATGTAATTATTATACATCAGTTAATTATTATATATTTTTCTCGATGATGATGTACATACAATATAAAATACATAATCATCCCCGTGCTCTTGCAAAAAAAAAAACGTACCGTATAATAGAACCACCACCGCCCTTAAACCACATTCGTCCATAACTCACGGTCACAAAATGACCATTCACTGGCGCCGCGACGCATTCCATTGTGTGACCGCCTTAGGGAAATCGACGACTTATCCATAATTGACAGGAGCACGCGTGGTCCTTCTATCGTCGTTCTCAAACATGACCCGACTCGACGTCGAGTTAAGAGACGACACCCGTCGGGACGCACAATTCCTTTCCCACCCCCACCAACCCCACTCCACACAGCCGTTGATTTAGCAATTGGAATTGGGGGAAAGGGTAGCTTCGATTGAAATGTTGGGCAGTGTTGTATAATTAATGAATTCTAGGTTTTTCTGGCGTTTTTCGGTAGGAAAAATTGATAACTGATGGTTGGGTTGGTTGAGGTGCCGGTTCGATAGGTTGACCATTGAAAGAAAAGTGATTTTTTTCTTTTGCTATCACTTTCGGAATGTTTCGAAGTAGGGTTTGCTTTGAATTGGTAAAAGAAATCAATTTATGTTTGTTTTTTGCTATACAGGATGACCAAAATTCGTTGGAATACTATAACTCTAGCAGGAACTGCTAACTTAGCAGGAGCGACTTAATAGCTACTACAGTTTTTTTCAGCTACAGAGTTTCTTTTATTTTAAACATTTATGTCTTTTATACTAATTGAGATATTGAAATATTTTTTTTAGGATTTAATTTACACTATTTAATACTATATAATATTATGTCACAATATTTGGTATATATATATATATATATATATATATATATATATATATATATATATATATATGTTCAGTTGAAGTAAAATATTAGCAATGAGATACATTTGGCATTTTTAGAGTATTTTAAAAACTGTAAAACTTTGTATTATAATAAATAATATAAACAATAATATAATAAATATAAATATATATAATAAGTATAAATAATAATAAATAAAATATATTGAATAATAAGAATTGTACATTTTGTAATCTAGTTACTTGTATTTTGTTAGCTAGTAACTTGTTTCTATGTTTTGTTTATTTATTATTTCTGATATACGAGGTAAACTAAAAATTATACTGAACTTAATCCTAAAGCTATATTATATTAATTTTATAAAAAAATTGCATCAGCCTATCAAACTCTGAATAATAATTTTAATTTTTATATATTTTTAAAAGATAATGAGATAGTTTTATTATATACGATATATTATATACGATTATATACGTAATTGAAACAAAAAAAAACTTTGTCCTTTGAAAAAAAGAAATAAGTCCTTCACGACAAACTGTTATTGTTTATATTTGTGTCAGCGGCAATAGATAAAATTTGATTGGCACTTTTTTTCGGAAGATATATATATATATATATATATATATATATATATATATATATATATATATATATATTCTGGTCTCAATCAATATTCGAAGGTTGATGGATATCGTTTTATGACATAAAATCGGCATATAAAACTAATCTATCGAACGTAAAACTAACCGACGGTATTTGTCTTATATGAGATCTGAGTCGGCGATGAAAAAAACAAAAAAAAAAACTAAGATAATAATTTTATATTGATTGCTGTATTTGTTAGGCCGGTATTTTGAGTCTCGATAATATTTGATAAAAAAAATACACATTTTCTGTATATTGTCTTATGGTTATATTAACCAGTGGATATATTTATATGTTCTACCTATAAAATTTAACACCTGGTTAATTAGAAAGCTCGGTTAGTCTTAACCAGAACATTAAATACCGGCTTCTTCATAAGTTCTACTTTACTTACAATAAACGTATCTTAAGAATAAATAAAATTGAAAATACTTGTTCTAAGAGGCGTAAAAAAATAATACTAATATTTGTTGTATATTTAATTTTTTTATTTAAAAATTTATCCTTACAATAAACCTAGTAACTTATCTATCAAAATATATCAAATAATACTATTCAATAATTAATTAACTTAACCTAAAAAATTATTCGTCATCGTGATGATGATGATGTCGAAATGGAAGAAAATCATGTTTCTTAATTTTCTCTCGGATTTTCGAACAGACCTTCATATCGGTAATCTTATCATCCGGACAGGAAAGTTGCAATTCCCTCCACATGCAATGATGCATTTTAATGCCGACAGGATTGCAGGATAATGGATCTTCCTTATCTCGAACAAATTCGGTACCATTCTTTGCTTGCTCAAGACATTTTGGATAGGCAATTTCGATTAATTTGTACAACCAATCTGCATCGGAACCTAATTCTTTCTTGTAATAATTGAGGAGTTCTTTTTCTTTGAAGTTGCCTTCTGTGTTAATCTAAAATCATATGTTAAAATTTCTATAGTCTGTTTTTAACTAGAAGGAGTAAATGTAAAAGTAAGTTTTACACTATAAATAAATACCAGAAATGTCTCTAGTTCTGTTTTTAATCAGTTTGGTTTATTTACATATAAAATATCACAAAAAGAATTTAAAGCACACAAAATTAAAGAAAACATGACAATATAAAATTCGACAATAAGGTATTGACAGTACTAATAGTTTATGGACAGTTGATGACAAGTTAAAAAATATGTTGGCTGTAAAAGTGATTATGTGCCAACCAATCAAAAGAATAAAATTTCAAATTACTTCTCATACTATAATTGTATGATTTCGAAAAATAATTTTAACATGGTATAGGTTCATTCAGAACTTATTATATTAGAATAAAAATACTTTAAGTGTCAATTCTTTATCATTTTTAATGAATTTACAGCTACTTTATTGATGTTATCTTTTTTTATAAAATTCTATTGCTTCTCTTATCAATCTACTGTTAAGATAGTTACTTATATAAAAAGACGAAGAGGTACGTTAAGTTTGTCGAAACGTCGATTATTAGTAAATATTAATACAAATTTATAACCTAAAGCCGTTTTATTTTAATAAGTTCTGAAAGATTTTTTAATATTGCTAGAAAAAGAAAAAACGGGAATTGTGGAAAAATCTAAAATTTTTAGACTTCTAATTTATGCACAAAGTAGGTTATATTCTACTAGTAAAAATATTTATATTCTATTAAAACTTTTAAACTTGCTATATAACAGCAAAATAGAAATAGCGTAAAATATTTTTTTATTATAATTTTACTCAAATATATTTTTACATTCAATGCATAGTTTGCAATAACCTAGAGTGTTTTAATATGCAAATATATATATATATATATATATATATATATATATATATATATATATATATATATATATAGATATTCATATGCATGTCTAAAAATAAATGTATGTAGCAACAAAAGTTACTTGTTCATTTGTAGTAAAGTTTCTGAATATATATTTTTTTATCTGATAAAATCGTTTGTTCTGAAGCACAACAGTTATTTAACAAGCAGTATTATGTGCTTATTTATGTTATTACTCGTCTTTTTAAATGTATAAGTTATAGTTATTACATAGTTACAGAACAATTACATTCAAGTAATTAACATAACTTTAAAGCATATATATTATATGTCACTTACTTAAAACTATAATATATTACAAGCAATTATGAATATTATATAACTGTGTTTTTGCTTACAAACAAAAGAAAGTGTAGATGAAGGAACTAGGGTCCTATTCGATTTAAAGTGACTAGTACATCGTGAACGGTGAACTTTGCACGCTAATCCGCTTACAAGTTACCAATAAAACACACACGGTTGCTTATGCAATATGTCACAGAGTACGGCAACAATTCTAAACTGACTCTACTGTCGTGAAGCTACACGGGTTATTTGAGTAAGTGAACGGGACATATTTTCCCTCCAATAAAACTACATATACTATTCAATGACAGATTCATAAGTGACAAATTTTACTATAGTCGTAAAAAAATGTTTTAAAACCCTTAGTTTCGTAAAATGTACAAATAAGTTACGTTACGATTAAGTAATGTGACATGTTAAATGTGTGTGTGTGAGTAAGTGTAGTGAGTGTATGTGATGGTATGCCGTGGGCAGTCAATAAAGGACAAATCAGTAATTCGATCTAAAATTGCTTCACACACACACACACACACATAAAACTTGTAGCGGAAATCAAATGGGCCTTGACTTTGTATTCATACTTACGACATTTTTCTTCTGACCGACGCACTGTATTACACACTGAAACAAAACAAAACACATACGATAGATTAAATACATATATACAAACGTTTCATATTCACAGAGTCAAGAAATACTAATTTTGAAAATTGAAACTTTCAAAACAAAACAAAATTATAAATGAAATAAAACGGCTTTAGGTTGTAGTTCTGTATTAATATTTATTAATAATCGATAATTCAATATAACGAATTTTAAAAAATTTTTTACTATATAATATAACTGTTTTGAATAAGATGAGATAAAATAGTAATTTTCAAAATCAAGATTTCTTGACAAGACACCCAAAACTTATATCATATGTATTAGTTTTAATTAAAAATCGAAATTGCGACGTACTTTACGTACATCATCAACAAAAAAAATACTAATGATATACAATAACTAAACAGAACATAGAAACAAATTACTAGGTAACAAAACAAGTAACTAGATTATAAAATTTATAAATTATTAATTAAAAAAGCTAAATTTTATTTAAATGCAGTTACTAGTGACACTGATTGATGTTATATTTTCTTTATAAATTTCTATTGCTTCATTTTATCATTCTACTCTTAATATTGTTGGGTCTTGCAATTATTATAATATCTTCAAAAATACTATAATAATTGCAATTTTTACCTAGTAATTTATTTCTATGTTTCGTTTATTTATTGTATATGTCATTTGTATCAGTTTTCCTGATAATTATGTACGTAAAGTAAACTAAATCCTAAAACCTTTTTATTTTAAACTAATCTTCTAAAAGATTTTTTACTTTGTTATTTATTATGCACTGTAATTTTTTTTATTATATTACATAATTTTTTGCGGTGAAATAATAGCATTTTATAATTTTGACTGTGATAATACACGTAATATCACATTATTATGAAAAATTTACATTCATAAAATATGTAGAATTACAACAATTTTGCGGTATTAATTTATTATTTTAAAACGATTAATATTTATTACTTCTGCATACAAATTATTAATAAAATTATTTTAAATTTAATTACCTAGACAACCTATTTTGTAATTTCGTATATATTTACATGTGAACCACCTAACGGTACATAAACAAAAAAAATGTTAAATTTTTGTTTGTAACATAAACTATTCTCAGAAAAAGATAAAACTTAAATGATTTATGAACGAAAATGGCGGTGTACCGGTTTACTATAGAAACGATTCACTTTAGAATTATGCTAATTTAAAAAATACACAAAATGCTAGTTTACATATAGGAGAGCATCAGTGGTATAGTGACAAATACACAACTTTATGTGTTTAAAGATAATATTGTTTAATGATTAGATAGTACTAGTGAGAAATAGACGATTAATGTTTTAGACAAATGTCCAAATAGACTGCAGTATGTGAATAGACATTCTTTCTACTAGTGAAAAACAAAAAAAATCTTAATGTAGATCAAGGTACATACACTCTAAAAAAAGTAGTGGTAAAACTAAAACGAAATAGTGTACCCCGAGGGCAGCACTATTTTAACACGACCAGTTCGAATTGATATCATATATAGAGTTAAATATAGAGTTACATAACAAATATAGAGTAAACCTCGTTTACTCGAGCCACAACACAGACCAAGCTCAGAAAATCTGAAGATGACTGAAAAGTCGAAATGCGTCATTGCTAAAAACAATATCGAACCTGATAGGTAATTTAATAACATTATAATTAATCATAAAGCAGGTTCAGGACCCAAGAACAAAAGTTTATCTTTTGACATTAATATTAACAAATATAGAGTTAAATTATACTTTCCATAGAGTTAATTTAACACAAAAATTTAACTCTTGAAAAAACTGGCTTTTGTGTAAAAAAACGTGCACGTTTTACAGTATTTTCTAGTTAAAACTAACTATAAAATTTTAACTATTTAAAAATTTAACACGTATTTGATAAAATTTTTGTGTGTAGATACACAATCACGCTATATATATCCAAAAAAATGAGGCTCACACTTTTTCCACTCTTCCAAAATTAGTTTTCTCCAAACATCCTATGTGTATATGCAGTAAAAGAAAAAATCTCAGTTTTGTTTAAGATGACGTACTCGTCACTATTCGAGTGAGCTCCTCATATGTGTATACGATTATAAAGTATATAGTACTGTATTAGTTCTAGGTAAAGTTTATTTTTTCATTTTATTGTGGAGAAAATAATACGTACTTTGTGAATGCGAAATTTTGTAATAAAAGCAAAATATAGAAACGTGTATACAAAAAAAAAATAGGGTGCTTGCATATTTAATATTTGTTCGTAAAAATATGAGTATATGCATAGAACAAAGAAATAATTCAATTTAAATAATTTACTTACAGAGAATACATATATTTATTTTATTATTATATATCTATTAATTCGCGTTTTGTATTTATTATTAGTACTTTGCAAGGAAAAAATGATATAGTAATCGGTACTGTAACATTTTAAAAAATTTAAAAAAATTACACATAAATCCTTCATATAGCCTCTAGATCAGACGAATCGAAACTTAGTTTATTAGGGTGTATGTGTGTGCCTCGTCAGTCAAAATTTTGTGATTGTAACTCTTCCTAGACATTTCAACCGATTTTAATGAAAGTTTTATAATAGATTTATTTGGTATCCAAGAAGGTTATGTTAGTGATACCAATTTTCCGAGAAAAAAATTACTAAAGTTTTTTTAAAATTTATTATGGTTACATTAATTATCCGATTTTGATCAAATTTTCATAAATTTTTCTAGTGCCTACATAAATTATATAATTTTAATGAAATACAGTGTTGTCAACTTTCCGAAAAAAAGATACTAGGATTTTACAAATTTATTATGGGTACATTATGTATCCGATTTTAATTAAATTTTCAAAAAAGATTTTCTAAATTCCTACATAAATTATATAAATTTTAGTAAAATACAATGTTGTCAACATTCCGACAAACAATAACAAAATTTTTAAAATTTATTATGGCTATATTATTATTAATTATAATGTTATTAAATTCCCTATCAGGTTCGTTATTGTTTTTAACAATGACGCGTTTCGACTTTTCAGTCATCTTCAGATTATTCTGATCTTGGTCCGTGTTGTGGTTCAAGTGAACCACATTATTAATCCGTAAGTAACAATATTATATTTTCACAAAAGTTTTTTTTTTGGTGCCCGTATAAATTATATAATGTTACTAAAGTTCAATATTACCAACTTTCTGAGAAAAAATTACGAAAATTTTTTTTTAATTCATTATGGCTACATTGTTTTTTTTTTATTTTAATCAAATTTTCACGAAAGATTCTTTTAGCTTAGAGCCAGCATAAATTATATAATTTTAGCAAAATACAGTCTTGTATAATTTTATTGTTTTATATATGGGTTTACCTATATGCTTCTAGTCTTGTTTCGCAAAATATCACCATCAATTAAATAATAACTTCATAAGTGTTAATAAACTCTAAATTAATATTATAATTAAAACAAAAAAAATAGTAATTACTGTACAAATAAATAAAAAACATAAAAAATCTTAGATATTATATAAATGACTATAATTATTTCAAATAAATAGTAATTGATTACATTAATGCCTGTCAGTATTAAATAGAAAATTATAGGTAATTTTAATTTCGGACATAATAATTTGTGTTGTCATTTAACTTAGACTTTTGAAATCATCCTTTGCGTGCGTCTGTCAATTTGTATTACTTAATTTAAATCATAATTTTTTGACGAAAACCTTATGATTTACAAATTACTGTACTAATCAAAAACATTATTATAATTGGTTATAATGTTATGAACTAATAACCGAAATTTTCAACAAAGTTATATCTACTGACTTAGTTACAGTAATGGATAAAACAAATATTTAATAATACAGCCGTTAATGATTATCACTCGACTACAAAGTAAAAGCATCGTTTATAGTAATCAAAAATTCGGTTTATGTCATCAAATTTTTCTTAGAACAGTTTTCGTTCACGAACAAGAATCTTATTAAAATAATACATATTATTTTATGTAATAATACATCAAAATATATAAATATTTTACATAAAAAGTAAATTAGTTTTACATAATTTTTCATTAAATATTAAATGCTATGAAAATTACATAATAATCCAGGGCATCTTTGTTACCCATAACTTTTATTGTAAAATTGCAGGAAAACTTTTTACGGTGTAGCTATCACTTATTTTACTATAATAAACGTGCTCTTATACATTCCAAACAAATTATCAAATAATACAAACTTACTGCCCATTCCTTGCGAATCTTATTAACCTTCTCACAACTGAAAGGATCGTACAATCCTTGAGGTTTATCATCCTTAACCGAACCCACAATTTCTTTGAAGCATTCTTTCTTCAATTCACGATCTTTTTCGACAATCTTTTCGAAGATTTCTTCCCCACAACACATACGCCAGCGTCGTCTCCGGCATGCCTTGTCACTGGAAGACATTGTTGTTGCCTCGGCGTCCGTATCGCGACGCCGACGTACGTTGACAAATTGGACGTCATCGTCGAAGATATCTGATGCCTCTAGGTCGTCCAGTTCTTGTTTTAGTAGTTGATCTGTTAAGAAAAAGCAAAATAAAAAATTTGTAAACTCATGAAGCAAAAGTTGTCCGGATAGAAATTTTTGAAGGAAACTAATTTCGGCATAGTGGGAAGAGTTTGTGCCACATCCTTTTGGATACATTGCGTAATTGTGTATGTATGTGTGTATTTATGAAAATTTTGTGTGAAAATTTGGTTGTTCACGCATAAATAATGTAGCCTAAATAAACTTTTTAAAACTTTTTTTCTCGGAAAGATGGCAACACTGAACTTATCAAAAAATTATGTCCAAGTATTATTTTATATTAAAATGCTTATATAATTACAGTATTAAATTTAAAAAAAAACATTGGCCCATATTCCCACCTCTTTTGTTTATAAAAAAACTGCTTTTATTTTTTGCTTTAAAATAAATTTTTACTTCAATTTCTTATCAAATATGAATTGTATTTTTAATTCTGATATATGTTTTTTTATATCTAATATTATAAAATTCAAATAAACAAATTAAAATTACTTAATAAATAATTTTAAGTAATCGTCAAAAGTTATTTTGACCAAAATCACTTTTTAAAAGTGAGGTGAGGATACAGGCCACATAATTCACATTTTCATATACTGTATCTCAATTAACACTCACAAAATCGTATATAAGTATATATATATATCATTATATTAGTTTTTTTTTTTCAAATTAGGTTACAGAATCGCAATATTCCTAAAATTATATCGAATAGTTAATTAACTTGAAAACATAGTTATAATTATTTCCTCGAAAACTGATCCAAATTTAAATTAACGTCAAAAATAAATATGTATTAAATATGATATGTAAAATCAAAATATTATTTATTTACAATAAAAACGTTTTAAAACAAAATTAGCAATTGAAATAATCACGAATATTTGCATAATATTTTATATTTTAATGTGGCGTTTTATTTGTGCTTTTGTTTAAATAGAAACAAAATAAAATATTTATCATGTTATAATGTTACAACGTTTCAAATTGAAAATTACATTTTATATATAATTTATTTTAACACGGTAAAAAATCTTTCAAAACTCATTTTATTAAAATAAAGCCGCTGTAGGTTAAAGTTCTGTATTTATATTTATTTATAAACCACTTTTCGACGAACTCAGCATCCGTCTTCATCAGAAAAACTGATACAAAATTATTATTTTTCGTAATGATGATGGGCGTTGTGTACATCAAAACGTCGTTAATAAATAAATATAAATACAGAACTTTAATATAAAGTAATTTTATTTTAATTTATCTTATTTATTTGTGTTGTAAAATGATAATTTCTATTATTTTCTCTTATGAAGATATATGTAGAATATACCTAAATGTCGATATTTAAGCAAAATATATACAAAACTTAAGTTTTTTCTAAAGCAAAAAATCTTTCAGAACTTATTATATTAAAATAAAACTGCTTAAGGATAAAGTTTTGTATTAATATTAATGTATAATCGATTTTTCGAACTCAGCGTCTGTTTTCATCAGTAAAAATGATACAAATAACATTTACAGTAAACAACAAAACATAGAAACAAGTTACTAAATCACAAACAAGCAAACTAGATTATAAAATTTATAAATTTTTAATAAGGAAAGCCAAATCTTATTTAACGAAAAAATCTATAATCTATAATTTGTGATCTAGTTACATATTTGATACTTAGTAACTTGTTTCTATGTTCTCTTATTTACTATAAATGTTATTTGTATAAGTTTTTCTGATGAAAACGGACATTGTGTTCGTCGAAACGTTGATTAATAAATAAATATTAATACAGAACTTTAACTTAAAGCATTTTTATTTTAATCTTTAAGTTATTTTTTTATATAATGAGTTTTCAAGAATTTTTTACTATTTTAAATTATGAATCTTTAATAAAATAAAATAATTACTTTAAACCGCAAACAATAAAACAGAAAAAAGCTATATACGTATTTTGAAAGTTAAGCTTTCGTCAGCAGAAGCTTAGCTTTCGAAATACGTGTATAGCTTTTTTCTAAATTATTATTTGTGGTTTAAGGAAAATAATATTTTATTAATTTTTCGCCACAATAAGATCACATTTTAATTTACTATAGATTTTTGTCTAGAAAAAATTAAATAGGTACTTACTAAATGCTTCATCTCGGAAATCGTAGGCAGCTATGCCGGCTACTAGAGCAACACCAACCAGAGCTATGATAGTTAGTCTGTTCATGGTCACCTATACGTGGACACTGTTTCCCGCTGACCAGTACAGGTCATGTTTAAATAGATACCTAGGGACCTCCCATCTCTCTGGTACGGCCATGACTTTGGCCTGCATAACACAAACACAGCTGTGGTGTTTTGCCCGTGAGACATTTGACGATCGCCACGCACAATAACAAAAGACTGCCGGCCGGTAGAATGACTTCTCGAGAGGTATACGAGAAATAAATGAAGATCTAGCACGTACGCATTTGGTGGATTGAATTTTTTGTTTTGTTTATGTCTTATTTAGGGTTGTTTTTCTGTAAATTAGTAAATATTTTTATTTGTACATAAGACTTATAAACAAAAATATATAGCGGATTAGTTAATTTCAACCTTCATGGTTGTATTTATTCTATATTGTTTCTGTTAAAAATAACGGTTCATTAAAATAAAAATTATAAAATTCCGTAAGAAATCTTACAATTAACAACAAGATTTCTTACAGAATTGCAGAATTTTTACTATTTAACACAAACAATATATAATACACCTGCCAGTGCATCTCGGTGAAATAATACAGCTTGTAACAATTGTATGTGTCATTCATATAAGCAGTTTTAAAATGTATTATTATTTTAAAAAAGAAAATTAATCTTTAATAATCACCTCGTACACTTATTTTGCATCTCGGTGAAATAATACAGCTTATGCTTTCAACATACATTGCTTATATGGATTCAAAAAAATTTACATTAAAAAATATTACAACAGACATGAATAGCTTTGAAAATAAAGAATAATATTTTTCGCCGAATAATATATTTTGTCTTCTTAAAAATGTCAAAATCATATAAAAAATGTTGAAAATATTTCTCATATAGCATTCCCGCATTAAAATCTATTTGTCTATCGGTTAGTACATTTATCTACAGTTTAGTGTATGCCAACATAATATTTGCATTTTTGTACCAAATATTTAATAATGATTTTAATTTCAAGCATTAGCTCAAATTTTTTTGATTTAAATGTTTATTAAAGTAAAAGCTTTTAAAATAAAAAAGGCTTTAGAATCAAGTTCCGTATAATTTTTAATTAAAAATTCGACTTTTAGATATATTCTACGTATATTATCAGAAAAAAATATACAATAATAAACAAAACGAACATAGAAACAAATTACTAGGTAACAAATAAGTGACTAGATCAAATTTCTTTATTTTTCAATTAATGGAAGCCAAATTTTATTTAAGTCAATGCTTTCACAGTGATTAATGTTATCTTTTTCTTTATAATTTCTATTGCTTCTGTTATCAATCTGCTGTTAATATTGATAGGTCTTGCAATTATTATAGTATCTTCAAATTTTACATCATAAAGATATTTCAACGCAATAGCAGACTTATCTGGATGATTTAGACTCATTGTCTCTTTATTAACATAACTATGTTAAAATTATTATATTTATTATATTCTTTAACATAAAATGCACATAGAGTTATCAGGTTATCATGCGTAATACAAAAATTGCAAAATATACAATAATAAATATTTAGAAATACATAAAAATAAGATTTATTTATTTATATTCCAGAGAACAACAATTTATGGTAAATACAATTAAATTTGTTTAACTATAAGAATAATAACAATATCTTTTTTTCAGTTTTTTTACTCGTAAAAACACTTTCCTGTAAACAGTACATAAAAAGTTAGTGATTTACATAGAATTTATATAACTTTTTAATTTATTGTAATTTTAATTTTTTAAAACTCATTAACACTTGCGTGTGTAGATGTTATTAATAAACAATTTGTGAAATTTTAATTAATTTTCGACGAATTTTTGCACAATTTTGTAGTTTGATTAATTGTTCAAAAATAATCATTAGACGAGTAAATTATTTAACAGAGAAACAATGTAATTGTCTAATTTTTTTTATTTATATTTTTCAATTTTAAAATTAATTGAGTTTGTTACAGTTTTTGCAAAATAAGCAGCTTAATATTTGCAAACACACATTTTTAAAGATTATATGAAAATAAATGTACAGCACTTTATTTAGCTCATGTTAACAAATTAATCTCTTATAAAATAAACACATTGATTAGTTTGGTTTTAATGCGAAAGATCTTTTCCCGGCAAAACTATGAATATAAATTACAGTAATTATGTTGTAAAGTTATATAACGGTATATAGATTTTCTACCACAATATAGAGAATATATAGGACACTACACAAAGGTTAGGTGTATTTAAGGTAAAATTGTCTATAAAATAAATCTATAAAGAATAAATATTGTTTTTTAATACTATTACTATCAGTTAAATTTCAGTTATTCTTAACACTTTTTATTAATTCGCTTTCTTGTTTGTCTGTTTATTTGCTTTTAAACTAACTTCCCGATGAGCTAGAGACTTGAAATATTAATTAATTAAATAATTAATAATATTAGAAATATTAATTTTTATCTACATTCGCGTATTTAGCAATTTTTTTTCAAAATAACAGAAACTACAGAAAACAACTACAGAAAATACAGAACACACACACACAAGAATAAAAAGCAGAAAATAATTATTTAAATAAAAAGAAAATAATAATATACCACGTTTTTAAAACGAAATAAAAAATATAATATAATTTTTCCTAGCCCCCATACAGATTCCTGACCTCATACAGATTGTCCTGACAAATTTATCAAATCTACACTACAGAAAATGTTTGTAACTAATATAAACAAACAGTTCTATTAAACAATATGAACAATAAAAAAATTACAATTCCAATAACAAATAATAACAAAACAAATTAAAGGAAACATGAATTTATTGAAAACCCTAAATAAAAATTGACAAAATAAAACAATTCGAAAATATATAAAAAAATAAAAAAACCTTCCAAAACTTCCTTTGTACGCTTATACATGTAATAGTATTGAAAAAAAAAACGATAAAGCCCGCGGAATTCTATCTATTAAAATCGGAGCGAATGCAGGAATATTTTGTGCTGCTGTGATTTTCCAATAGCTTTTGTTATGATGGATTCGCCTGATGCGTTTTTATATTTCCCGCCATTACCACCAAACACACACACACAGGCGACGGCCAGATCGTTTTTTGTTTCTCGCTTATATGTACGTAGATAAACCAGACGCAACGCTGGCTAGATCGGCCGGTTTTTTTTTTTTCGAGAACGCTTTGCTGTCTCGCTATTATGGTATCTGGTGCTATGTGGACGTGGGCATACTATCGACCTGTTAGCTGTGTGTTGAAGTTCTGTTTTTTTTTTCTATATATTTTGCAAAGTGAAGTTCGTTAAACTCGCGAATTTGCAAGTCATATTTCACACACAACACATATATAGAAAGTACGTGCATGCATGAAGTGTGGTCATAAAGTTAGGAGACCGATTATTGCTTCGACTAAAAGATGAAGTAGTTTATTGATTGGTCACCTAACATTTGAAATAAATATAGTAAAAATCTTTCAGAATTCATTATATTAAAATAAAACGGTTTTAGGTTGTAGGTATTAATATTTATTAATAATGGACATATTCAATATACTCAATGTTCATCTTCATCAGGAAAATGATACAAATGACATTTACAGTAAACAAACAGAACATAGAGACTAAAATTTTTATTGAAATTTGCAATAAATAATGTAATAAGAGTTAATTATAATTTTACATACATACATACATACATACACAATCACGCCATGTACCCAAAAGGGTGTGGCACAAACTCTTTTCAACATCCCGAAATCAGTCGCCTCCAAACATTCCTATCCAAACAAGCAACTTTCGCTTCATCCACATTCATAATTCCTCTCATACATGCTCTTTTATTCCTACTACTTGGAAACTTTCGCTCACGCAAAACACTCTCAATCATACCATTCCAACTACTCATCGGACGTCCACGCAAACGTATACCATCAAAATCATTCAAATAAATCTTTTTAACCAATTACATAATTATATATATTTTACAATTGTGTTTACAGTTTTATAATTATTAATTATATTTATGTAGTTCTGCGTAATATGATTTTCCATAATATTTTTGCAATATTTATAAAAATGTATATGGAAATTTAATAAAATATTAATTATTAAAAATATAAATGCATCAGGTCGATAAATCATACAATTTTAAACGTTTTGTTATTAATAAAATTTTATATTACACAAATTTTACATATTTTATGTGATAATACATATATAGTCTATTAAAAACACATAGTTATATATACAGTGTGTAAAGTGTAAACTTTAGTGGCAGTCGTAGATTCAAATTTTAATTACTATCTGATTTATTGAATTGGAAACAAATATTTACATGAATTTTTTATAAGGACTTTAATTTCAACAAAAATAAAAACAACATAAGTCTTACAAAATCAGTTTCAATTCTTTATTACCAAACCTTGTAGATATACTACGACACATGTTATAGTCAACGACGATATACAACCACACTCCTGGCGACAAAATCCGTTACTAAAACGTTTGATCCGTTCCCGTTTTCATATCAGTCATAGATGAGTATTCTTTGATTTGCGTTTTTGTAAGTCTTTTTTTTTTCAACTGTTTTACCGATTGTTTTTTGTTTTTAAAACTCAATCAAATGTTTTTACATGAGATTAACAGAACTGTATAAACTGTTGATTTCAAATAAATTTTTTATTAGATTTCACATGCAAATTTATTGGTAATTTGTAATTATATGCTTTCATAATATCTGGTAAACATAGATTTGAATGTCTAAGAGAAAAAAATCTTTTAAATAGTTAGTTTAATTCGGTATAAATTTTATTTTAAAAAGAATAAAGCATATTACTATATTTAATAATAATTAATCTACCATTTAATATAATAATTAACTAATAAGTTATGTATTCAAATATTAGTTTTTTTGTAAGAAAATTTCTGATGAAAAAATTTAATAAAACAAAATATGTTAGAAGTAAATTCGCTGATAATTTTAGTAAATCCCTGCCAGGCAAAATTCCATCACGTGGCTGCAAAATTGCAAACCACCAACCGTGGTCAGAAAAACCATAATTTTCCACACCGCGCCATATCGCAGGTGACTCCCTAGTGGCAAAGGAAAAAAAAGAAGAAGAAGGAACGCAGAAAATACAAAAATATTTCACTTTACCTCGCCGGCTTATACATTTTCTTTTTAGAACACTGATAAATGTCAAGATATTTTAATCAACGTACAAAACTTGAAAATTATTCTCCACAGGACCTCTCTCTGCTACTTTTTTTTACTCTCTCTGCCTTTCCCATCTCTTCCTGTTTACAAAAGTAGAACAGCGCGCAAAGGATGCGAGAGATGCAGAGTCTGAAAGTTGTGGGAAGTAGGGGGGGGGGGGTGGTTTTCTCGCAAAACTTTTCCACAAAGAATTAAATTGTGGCAAACATCCTGAAAGCTAAATGAATATAAATGTATTTATAATGTTTAGTGTCTTAGCATGCTGGAGCTGCTCTTAGAATCTTAGTGTGCTATGCCGTGTCTTGTTACCAACTGTTTCTTCTTTGTTTTTCTACGCGTAAATATACTCATATTTACTTCCTCTTTTTTTTAGTGAAATTTACTGAAAATTATCCGGTTTTTGTGTTTAAAAAATAAGTTAAAGTTTGTATATTTTATCTTCATGGTTAGCATTTGTTTAGCGTAGTTGCCGCGAAAACAAAAGGTTCCAGGTTCAAACCCCGGCAAGATAAATGCATTTTTCTTTATTTAAAAATTAACTAATGATTTAATTAGTTCATCAAAATTAATTGATAGCGATCTAAGCAAAAAAATAATACTATAACCTGAGTTAATGTTTATTTAGTATATAACAAAATTAAAACCTGTTAAGCGGGCCTTACACGGTCAATCAGAAATAATAGTCAGACTGAAAAATTCCTGACTTTAATCACGAAACCTCTATATTTATCAGTCAAACTGACAGTCTTAGATCAACTAAAATAAACTAACGTCTCAGCAACGCAATGCTTTAGATGGCTATAAAAATTTTAACACCTTGATCACCATGTTGATATTATATTTAACAGAATAATTACAGTTCGTGAGAGATTCAATATCACTTCATGAAAGATTAGCGGTTACTTTAAGATTCTTTGCGACTGGGAGAAGCATTCATACTGTCAGTCTCCCTGTCCACTTCCTCTGTGGATTGAAGTTCAGATTTCAAAATATTTGAAAATCTGTCAATCCATTTATCAGTACATCAGGCTTGCACCTTACACCTTCAGTCAAAATAGCAATTTTCGATCTGAATGTCATTCCGAATGATTGTGTAAGGTCTGCTTTAAGACGACTCCGAAAATAAGTTATTTTCGTTACCGTGTGTTGTTGATAGAAAATATACCATCATGTGCTAAGAACACGTATGTTTTCGTATTCAATTCTACTTGCTGGAAACTCAGTCGCAAAAACATGGAAAATAAATCAGAAAACGAAATAGATAAAAATGTTACATTATATAACATATACATACCATATACAACACACACACACTGTTACAATTTCAAGAGCTGCGCATTGGTTCGCATGTATGTCGCTCGTCTGATGTTTTGCGTCTGCGCATCCACCGGACGTGACGTCACCATGCGAAAACAGATGAATAACACATTTCGTACATTTACAAGAGCGGGAAACTTTTACCACCGTGTTCCCACTCGACAGTGCCGCACAAAGATATTTAAATTATTTCACTGTTTCACACACACACTAGGCGCCATTGTTTGTGCTTTTTTGTCACTATGAAAAGCAGCTTTAATGGGCCAAAGCTTGTCATTGTAGTTACCTATCTGTCCGCTAGAGTGAGATTGGAAAGCCAGGCATTGCAGTTTTTTCTTTGGGAATAGATAAAATGTTTTCTTAAAGTTTGGTGTTTTTTTGAATAATTTCTTGTTTTGCTGTTATTCTGATTGTCTGTTGGATAAATTATTATGTTAATGGGATGTTTATGTAGAAGGCTGAAAAAATATATTAACCTACTTTTAGGTAGTATACTGAGAAAAAGTTTTTTAACAGTATTTGGAATAATTTTCCTGCTACATTCAAACTATTTGGAAAGTTTATTTAAGTATGCTTATTGCTAGTAGCTATTTGTACCTAAAACAAAATTAAAAGCATATGGGTAAACCCATATATATATATATATATAGACCACTTTGACATCATCAATTGACGCTGCTACATAACAATAAAATAACATAAGTTTTGCTACTATTACGGGAATATTTTGTAAAAATTTGATTTATTTTGAATATATTATGTAATAATTGTGAAATATATCTTTTATGTAAATTTCCAAATGTATGTAATTATACCAACAATAATATTATATAACTAAACAAATTTTACCTATTTATGGAAAATTCCTGACGGCAAATTTACTGAAGTTCTGTAAATTTACTAAAAGAGACTTTACTAAGAAAAACTGTAATATTAGATACATATGTATTTTTTCATCACGTTGGTAATATCTTATTACATAATGTTTCCAATAGTTTTGATATTATATAATAATAATAATAATGATAGAAAACTTTATTTAGCAAAAAAGTGCTTTTTAAACAAAATATAAACAGTAGCATTTAATACATTCAAAATACATAAAATGTATAGTAAACTACATTTTCAAAATAATTTTTCTTAATCTTAAACTTACATTACGTAATTTTGTACTTTTGATTTAACAAAATACTTATTATACACTAGTAACTTATTTTAAACTATTATTTTTTAAGAATTACACAAAATTCAAACCAATGCGTTTAGTACATGTAAAATATATAAAATTTAATTAACTTAAATTTTCCAAATTATATTACTTAATTTTAAACTTAAAATTACAACAGTTGAGTAATTATATCTAGAAATGCTGGGAATTATGATGTCTCATAATTTGTAAGTAAAATTACATAATTTTTTTTAGAGTGTAGCAACGGAAATAATTCCTGGATTGAAGAACACTTTTCAACCAACTTAATCTATTTAATATGCACTAAAAAATTTACTAGAACATCCCCATCAAACTAGAATATAACCAAATAGTTTATCCACATAGTTCGTATAAACAAATATCTGTACATTCCTACCGCTTATACGATCAGAATAAACACAGACGAATTCCAAACACAAGAGGCAATAATCATAACAATACACTTTTGATTTTATTTTGCGTAGACATTCGGACAGCGCTATACGTCTATTCCAACACATCAAATGTTTCGTGTTTGTAAGAGTCGTACATACTCGTAGTAATATATAAGGTATAATATTATTCGGCGCTCAACTGTTATTAATGCTTCGGCTAAAGATTTATTACGGTTGAATTCTCATACTCCACGGATTCACTTTGCACTGGAAAGGAGAGCATACGTAACAAAAAGATTACAACTGATAGAGGGGGGTAGAGTGACTGAATCTTTCTGAATTTGCTTGATGCATTTGCTGTTTTTAGTTTTTTTGGAATTTTTAACTTTAGATAACATTTAGAATAGTTAAATATAATAAATATAATGTCCCGTATTGCCACCTCTTTTGTTTAAGAAAGAGACAATATATATAAATATATTTCATAACATATATTTTTTTAAACTATTTTAATGTACTCTTCTTAATAATAAAATGCTTTATTTTTTAAAATTCTAATATAAGAAACCTGTCAATACTTCAACTAATAAATTATCTTTGATTGAAAGCACTCAATGTAATGAAAGTTTCAATTTGTAAAATTTCCAGATTTTTCCTGTAATAGTTAATGTAATATTCGTTATCCTTTTTTTTTCCTTTCGTGGAACTGCAAAATATAGAGTGCATAACAATATGTTTGCCGGAAGAGCCCCGCCTAATGGATATGATGAGTTTCTGTCATGAAATGATCGTAACACATCAATCTAAAACCGTTTTCAAAGATTTATTTGTTATAAAAAGCATTTGGCACGCTGAAACGTGCAACAAATTCAATATTGAATGTCTACGTATTATTATAATGATTTTAGATAGAACTACACTGTGAAAAATTTATATAATTTTATAATTTTTTATGTTAGATCTTAAGAAAATTAAATTAGAGTTAAGGAAATTTGTGTTACATACTAATTATAGTCACTCTTAATGTATTAATATATGTAAAAAAAAATTGTGAAAGTAATTTGGAATAGCTTTGCCAAATAAAGTTCTTATTATTAAAAATGTATGTAATTTTTCATAAAAAATGTATTTATTACGTAAATTATCAGAGTAAAATTACAAAATGTTGTTATTTTTACTGATAAAATCTATATAAAATTACATAAATTTAAGATATTGAAACAGAACTACAACTTAGCGCCGTTTTATTTTAATGAGTCCTGAAATTTACTATGTTCAAATATTTTATATATATTGTTCTAACAACCATGGCTAAAAATAGAAAAGTACTAGCGCCAGTGCAGACGAATATTTCCTTAATGGTAATTGAAATAGTAAGACGAGAAAAAGTAATGTATGTTAGGTAATTAGATGGTAAAAGAAAGAGACGGCCAGGCGTCTATGGCGGTGACGCGCGTTGCAACGCTAGCGCAACTGTTTTTGAAACTATTCGTTAACCCGTGCAAGAAGCGTGAAGCTATTTTCTACCCGAATTCAGGATATGGATTGGATTTTAACTTAGACAAATTGCCCTTTCTTGTTATAAGCATACGAGACGCGTTGCTGTGTTAGGACTAAAGGAGCGAAAGAAATTTATTCTCGAAACACTCACTACCAAACTCCAGCCCCACTGCCACTTTACTTACAAATGCGCCGCGACGCATATTTATTTTCAAACTAAATCATTTTTGAAAAATATGCTCTTTTCTGATTGTACATTATTTGACTAATATTTATTGCATATAACAGTGATTTTTTAAATAGTTTTATGAATTATTCTAACAATACAATCAACTTTTTTACTAGTACACTGTAAAAAAATATATCTTAAATTAATGTAATTTAACAGTAAACAATTATTTAAATAAAAAAAATTAATATACCACGTTTTTAAAATAGACTAAAAATTATATAATAATTTCTCCTAGTCTCATAGATTCCTGACCCAATACAGATTGTCTTGAAAATTTGTGATTGTGAATTTTTAATAGCTACGATAATACTTGTAAGGTTTTAAACGATTTATTACCTAGTAACTTATTTCTATGTTCTGTTTATTTACTGTATATGTCTTTTTTATCATTTTCTTGATGATGACATACGTTGAGTTCGTCGAGACGTCTATTATTATTAAAATAATAATACAAAACTACAATTTAAAACCGTTTTATTTTAATAACTTTAATTTTTCATATTATCTTATTTAACAATACTGCAAAAATAAAATATATGTTGCAATAATTCTCTATTAAAATAAAATACATATTAAATTCCTTTTTTTTTTAAATTCTATTTCACTTATCTTATCACTTCTATTATACTTTTATTCCCATATCATCATCATGCCCATATCCCGCAGGACATCCATTTACCCCCACCATCGTTCTTAAACAGAGAACGTCCAACAAAACACTGTCGGTAAGCTAGTCCAGCCGTTAGCCAAAATCACCCATGTCGCAGGACATTACATCCTAGCAAGTCATGGACAGTACGCGCGCGTGTCTATGTCATGCACAGCTGGCCGTGCTCGACGTTTCACGTTTCACGCGAAGGACCAATCTCGCAGGACCAAACGGCCAGGATCACGATGGATCTGCGAAGGACCCCGAAGGACCCGCAGCACACGAGCTGGAAGTAGGAGGCAAAGTGGATGTAGTTGTTGTGGACGAAAAATGACAAGCGTCTTTTTTGTTGGGCGACACGCTTAAAAGACGGGTTATTTTTTCCTGCCGCCGCGGCGTTTTGTTGACATGGTCACGCAGGAAACTACTTAATTATATTGTGTCTTCTTTATAACTTTATTTTTTCAACGTTCGCTTCTGGTGGCTTGGGGAGATGGTACCGTTTTTAGGTCGAAGAAATTATGGCGATAATTAAATAAATATGGGGAAAATTAAATAATTTACTTAATGAAAAAGTTCGTAGAATGTATTATATTACTTTTTTCTTTTTTCTTTTGCTAATTTCGAAATTATATAATAATAATGTTATTACTAGTAATAGGATAATTCGAATGAAAAGTAATCGATCCTTTGATTATGAAAATCATTCGAGATATCTTGAATTAAATTGAAATCATTCGGATGATGAACAAACAAAAAGTGGCAGATTTACATAAAAATATATGCAAAATACATTATAAAATTTAAAGATAAGCTTAAGTCTAAAATTTTTGTAATTATTCGAAATCAAAGCCAGTCAACCTAACTAAGTAGCAAATTACCATAAAAATATGAATACTGAGGAAGCTAGTTTGACTGATAGATGATGCACTTAAAGTGGAGAGAAAAAAAATGCCAATATTTAACTTATAAATAATTACATTTAATTTTAATTTCTTATATAACTAAAACGTAATAATAAAAATATGTATTTAGTTAAATACTGTAATAATTTTAGTAAAGTTATTTTGTTGTATCTGTTACATACACTTTATACTTTATTTAATTAATAATTAAAATATTAATTTATTTAACATAACAGATATTTAAAATATTTTTATTCTTATAATTTTCAAGTTATTAAAAAATACATTCAAATATTGTAAAACGTTGCGATTTTGATACCATCTAGCGGTTTTAATATAACGTGAAAGATAGATACAATCATTCGTTCTAGTTGTACTATGTTCATTCCTATCGTCATTAGAATGATCATTAGATTATGATATTCATTCAAATACCGATCATTTAATTATTAAAATCATTCGATTATGTCCATCACTTCATTACTGTATTATCAAAAAATATCTGTACATTTTAGGGTTACTAGTAATTAACTACATTTAATTATAAACATAAACAGATAATTGCAGTTTATTGGAATTATTTTTTTAAATGTATACTGTAAAAAATATATCTTAAATTTATGTACTTAATTTTACATAGATGTTAACAGTAAAAATAACAACATTTTGTAATTTTGCTATGATAATTTACGTAATATTATATTTTTTATAAAAAATTACATTTACAACACATGTAAAATTGTATAAATTTCAGTGTACTTGCAATATTATGACTTTCGCATTAAAAATACTTCAAACGCAATCACAGAAACGTAATTTAGTTAGCGCAACAATTCAATCACAAAATCGTAACTGAAAGTTACGTCGAAACAAATCACCAGAATACACATCTGCTGGCCGATTTTGAATTCCAAATTATATCAAAGTGCGGGTACCGTCGTCATAACTCCAATCGGGTAGGGGTTTGATTTCAGATTTTCACGCAAGCGTTGGGAACTGAGTTCAGTCGCTGTTTGGTTGACAACGCAAGACTTGAAATTAACAAAGTTCCTCCGGTTCGAACTAATTAAGAAAGTACATTGCAGTGACCTCTATGCTTCAGATTGTCTTTTGGCCCGTACCGGGCCGCCTAAGAATAGATTAACAAGTTTGATAGTCTCGGCGGGCAGAAAACTTATTGACATTGCAATATATTCGCTGGAATATCTTTGGGATTAATAGAGTTTTAAAATAGATTCCCGTGGCGATTTTTATTTTTAAGTTTGGGTTTATAAACACTAAATTAAATTACAAACTAGCTACTTTACAATCTTTACTATAAAAAATAGCGAAATTACAGGAAAATAAATGTAAAATTTTACTGTAAAAAATCAGTAATTTTATTTTACTATAAATATTCTGTATTTCTACCAAATTCTACAATTTTGTACATAATTCATAATAATCACATAAAATAAGTAAAAATGACCTAATGACCTAATGACCTTTCTGTAGAATTACATATTGTTGGTATAACTTCTTAAATTATGTAAAATTATAGCTTGCATATTAATATATCTGTGATAATTGCAAAATACATCCTTTATATAAATTTTTAAATGTATGTAATTATACCAACAATAATATTACAGAATTAAATAAATTTTACCTATTTATAGTAAATACTTGACAGCAAATTTACCAAAATAGATTTTTACTTAAAAAAAAAAACTTTTACAAACATTATGTAATATATTACCAACGGGATATTACATATATAATGTTTGTAATAGTCTAATATTATGTATTTTTAAACAATTATGAATATAAAATGTACAAACAATTAAGTAATTCTACCTAGAAATACTAGTGTATCATAGCGTCTCATGGTTTGTAAATAAAATTAAATATTTTTATTAGAGTGTAATAGTTAACTAAATTTAATTACAAATATAAACAGATAATTACAGTTTCTTTATAGATTGTTATATACCTATTTATTTATATAGTTTAATATCTGGGCTCAACACAAAATGATTGTTTTCTACTCCAAGTAACATAATGTACTACCTTTTCCCTACCCCGCTTTTAAAAATAGTACACCACTGACCATGCATCAAACCGAAAACGCATCGTCTATTCTCGTGTAAATAATCGATGTCGTTTCACATGAACGGAATAATCTAAACGCAGACCAAGCCTTGAGAGAGAGGGGGGGGGAACAGCCATGATATCTGTCATCATCAACTGTTTCTGGAAGGCCAGAAAATTAGGACTGTGTGGCCTGTGTGTACGAGACCATATGAATGTGCCATAGTGGAATAGAAACGAATACGGCCATCTTAATCGGAATTGAGATATTTATCTCGATTCTGTAACAAAGATGTTAAATTGTTAAGTTTTAGCAATGTTGCTAATAAGAAAGTGTGACACAAACTGTTTTTACTATATCAAACTTAGTTTCCTCCAAACATTCTTATCTAGATATTATCTACATTCGAAATATCTCTCATAATACTTGGCACAACGACAGTTATTCCTTACACTTCCTACTATTATCTATTGCATGCGCCCCAACAAGTATTGTCATAGCTATTAAAAAAAAACACAAATTTTCAGAACAATCTGTATGGGGCTAGAAGAAATTATTTTATACTTTTTATTCTGTTTTAAAAACGTGGTATATTAAATTTTTCTTTATTTAAATAATTATTCTCTATTTTTTAATTTTGTGTGTGTGTATTCTCTATTTTCTGTAGTTGTTTTCTGTAATTTCTCTATTTTGAAAAAAAAATTTGCTATAAATTTTACTCCGTTTTGAAAACGTGGTATACTAAAATTATTTTTTTTATTTAAATAATCATTTAGTTATCACTAATTATTTATAAACATTAAACAGCATAATTTCGATGCTTAAGAAATAACGTATTTGTCACTAATCCGATGTAGTCCTCATATACCACCCACACACAACTGAACTACAATGCCTTCCTGCTGGTGCTGTGCCCCAAACCGGAATATTGTTCCGGGCGTCGGCGTCGGCGTCCCTAAGCGACGCGCGGCCAAAAGCTGAAATATGTCCACGCCTGATGTTTCACGCTACTATAAATTAGATACAATACTATACTCGGAGTGTACTTTGTTCGGACTAGTTGCGTTTCGCATTCTAGATGGCGTATAGTTTGCTTGACAAGTTTTTCCGAAAACACAGTGACGAAACATATGGGGTTAGAAATTATAAACAGTTAATTTAGTATTTAAGTAAAAAAACAGAAAATAATTATATAAATTAAATAAAAATTAATATATCACGTTTTTAAAACGAACTAAAAAGTATAAAATAATTTTTTTTAGTCCTCCATACAAATTTATAACCCCATACCCCATACAGATTTCTGACTCCATACAGATTTTAATTATATGCAATAGATAATAAGTAAGAAGTGTAGGGAGTAGCTGTCGTTGCGCCCCACGTTTTTTGTTTTAATCTTACTATTTGTATGGGGTTATAAATCTATATTGGGTTAGAAGAAATTATTTTATACTTCTTACAATTAGTCCCTTTTAAAAGCGTGGTATATTAAAAATATTTCTTTATTTAAATAATTATTTTCTGCTTTTTGTCGTGTGTGTGTGTGTGTGTGTGTGTGTGTGTGTGTGTTTTGTATTTTCTGTAATTAATTTTATATAATTTCTGTATTTTGAAAAAATAAAATAAAATTGCCAAGTACACAAATATACGGAATTCGTGAATATGGCATAATATAAAAATTTATATTTTTAATATTATTAATTAATTATTTAATTAGTTAATATTGCATTATCATCCAGTTCTAAGTTAAGTTTAAACTTTCAAGTCTCTAGCTTGTCGGGAACTTAGTTTAAAATTGATTGCAAAATTTGTATCGAACAGACAGACAAGAAAGCAGCTCACACCATTGAAAATGGATGTAAAAATTATTAAAAATATATATGTTAATTTTTTCAAGCATGTTAGTCTTATGTTTCACTTAGGAATTACAAGAACTGATGATACATATATATATATATATATATATACATATAAACAAGTACAGAACATTGTTAAATTTTACAAGATTACTTAATGTCAATCAAAAATCGTTACTCCAATGCATACTTCTATATATATATATATATATATTACATGTTTTAATGCAGACATTATACATCCACATACTGGCTGGGATAATTTGATTATCTTTATCAACCAAATACAATTTGTGTGTACATCTAGTGTTCTAAATAATTGCATTATAGAGAAAAAAGTATTGAGACACGCTGGGTTAATATTACAGTTCAAAAGATACGAAAATGTTATCAATATTTCCTTCTGTATTGATACACAACGAGCAAGTAAATATTATAATATTATGTGACGTACATATACATGCACTTACACCAATAACAAAAAAGAAAATTTGATTGATATTAGATAAAACTCGTTGTCAGATTTAATTAATAAATAATAGTATTAACATTGTAAAAACTCTTTTAGAGGTTATTATATTAAAATAAAACGGATTTAGGTTTAAGTTCTGTATTAATATTTATTAATAATAATCGATACACTCAACGTTCGTTTTCATCAGGAAAACTGATGCAAATGACATTTACAGTAAATAATAAAACATAGAAACAAGTTACTAGATAACAAATAAGTAAGTAAATCTTAAAAAAAATTTGGCCTCCATTAAATAAAAATTTATAAATTTTTTAATTTACTTATTAGTATTTTGTTGCCTAGTAACTTGTTTGTATATTCTGTTATTTACTGTAAATGTCATTTGTATCACTTTTCCTTTAAATCTAAGTCCGTTTTATTTTATTTAATGAGTTCTGAAATATTTTTTATATTATTTATTCAATGAAACTGTTCAGGCAGAAATTCAAAAGCATATAGATATATAATTATTTTATTTTGAAATGCGTAAAATTGAAAAATATTTCATTATAAATATAATATTTCATTATAAATATAATAAATAGATTTATTGATTTTTTGGGAAATTTATATATTTATGATTATTTATTTAAGTAATAATTGCAATACATAAATTAGACTGTCATATTGTATTATAATCTAACATGTACAAAAATAAATTAAATACGGAAAATCATTAATAAAAATTTATTGTTTAAATGACAGTTGTAATATATATATATATATATATATATATATATATATATATATATATATATAAATAAATTGTAATCAAATACTATGTAAACATTTTCATATATATTTTGATTAATATATTAATAATATTACTATTTAATATAATGTTTCCTATGTGTAATACATATATATTATATATTTAATAATATATTTATTCACAATATATCTGCTCTTTCTTTGGTCAAATATAAAATTTTTGACTACCCTAGACGGTATACATTGCATTTCTTGAACTTCATCACACATTTTTAATAATAATAAACTAATTAAATTCAAATTGAAGCAAAAATGAAAATTATTACAATTGCTACTAGATAATTTCCTGCCGAAGATGTTATATGAATCCCTTATCCGTGTAGTCATGTTTGATATTTCCACCAGTGGTGCACATACTAAGCAACTACTGTATAATAATGTTCACATTATTGTATTAGTAACATAATTTATTTTTATTTATAAAACAAATTTTGTTTATAACAAAAACTAGTTTCAATTTCCATTGACAAAGTATATAATATACATATGTGTGTGCATCAACATGCATTTTATCAGCACGTAACAATATAATTGAATTTATTTTTGCTCAATTCGAGCAGTTCAAATTGTGATCGAAACTCTACGTGTCACACATTGTTATTTCAAAACCTGTGTTTTGTTTTATTTATTTTTTTCCAAAATTAATTTGTATTCAACGCAATTTATTAATTGCTATGGACGTTTGTTGCACATATGTTAAAATAGTTGCAGTTCAGAAAAAAATTACTGAAATTCTGTCAATGAATTGTGGATTGTAGTCATATATAGCCTGGCCTAAAAGTCGCTAGACCATTTAAAATTCGAATAACTTTCTACAATTAACATAGTAAAAAATCTTTTAGAACTCATTATATTAAAATAAAACTGCTTTAATTTGTAGTTCTGTATTAATATTTATTAATAATCAAATTACTTAACGTACGTTTTTATCAGGAAATATGATACAAATTACATTTACAATAAACAGAATATGAAAACAAATACTAGGTAACTAGATCATAAAAGTTTATAAATTTTTAATTAATGAAAGCCAAATTTTATTTAAATCAATGCTTTCTATTAATTAAAAATTTATAAATTTTATATTTAAATTTAAATAAAATTTGGCAGCATTTAATTAAAAATTTATAAACTTAGTGTTTTAGTTACTTGTATTTTGTTACCTAGTAACTTGTTCCTATGTTCTGTTTATTTACTGTAAATGTCATTTGTAACATTTTCCTAAAAAAGACCTACCTAAGGCCATTTTATTTTAATATAATAAGTTCTGAAAGATTTTTTATTATTGTTATAAATATATTATGAAATCTCATTGGATTCATGATAGCTGTTTGTTAATTTCTATTTTGTCGTCCCTAATGACTTATTTTATGATTTTAGTTCCGGTCTGAGATTCTTTTGTTATTCTCTGTATGTTCCATATATATGTACACGATTCGTTAAATATGTTCTGCACTGAAGAACATAACATCCCCTAGGCTAATTAAGGGTTTGTTTAATGCTACAGTTATGTGAAAGGGTTTAGAAGAAATATTTTTTACTAAATATTGTACAAAATTTTCTCTATTTTTTTTTTTTATTTCAAAAACATTATTAGTTATCCTAAAAATTAAAGTATGATCTTGCTTTCTTTAAACTTCAAACAAAATATACTAAAGCTACTTATATTGAAAGATATTACGGCATGTAATAATTGTATTTGAAACCTATAACTATTTAATTTAAAACCAATTTACCGCGTAAATCTAAGTAATACACTGTAACAAAACTGATTATTTTCTTATCAGGTAAAATAGAAAGCTTCCGGTAATTTTAGAGTGTCCGTTATCGATAAAATAACAATTGAGCACACACACACACACATTTAACGACTGAGTTAACGGTGGAACGTCTAACTGGAACTTACCGTAACAGATAATGTATGCTACATTACCTACATATACACTACAGCAGATACCAATAAAAATCGATAGGTTTTTGTTTTTTTTTCTCTTTATAAAACAATTGCGATGAGTAGAAAGCGATTATTATTGTTTTGAGTTTAGTTATTTGTGGCTGAGGCATAGCCGAAGCCAAGCAATCTAGGCGAAATACAAATACAGCCGATTAGGATATATACGACTTTTTTCTAAACAACAAATTAAACTAAAAATAAATAAAAATATATGTCAAGTAACCTTTATTAGTTACTAGCAGTTGTAGAATAACATGTATCTGTATATATATATATATATATATATATATATATAATTTATATTTGTTACGTGATTTGTAAAAATTAATCTTTCATTGGTCGAATATACAATTTGTTACCACTCTGATCAATGCAAATGTCAATTAACTTAACTTGACTGAATAATTTTTAATATAACCGTCGGAGATTAAATACGCTTGACGTTTTTGTTATTTTTAGTGCTGCTACCAGTAGTGTATATAATAACTAACTGCTGTATATCTATAATAATGTTATTATTGTACTAATAACATAATTATCTATCTATATAGGTAATATGGTAATATAATTTTGATATTATAATACGCTTAAAAATATATATATTGTATGTAAACTACATATGCTATATTTCTTGCAACAGTAAATACACAATATTTTTGTAAACGCACAAAATTAGATTTTATGAAAATCGAAAGACTTTCTGATTTTTTGACTGCAAAACCAAAACAGAACAGTTACTACTGTAGAAATAAGATATTTACGTGGCGTATGTGGTGTAATTAAAAGAAATCGGGTACAAAATAGATTAGTGTATTCTCTCAAAATCACTTCTTTAATAAAAACTTTACATAATTGAAACCAAAACTGGCATATGCAAACATACACAAACATATCATAGTTAGGATTTTGTCGAAAAGTATTTATAAGCAATTTTCTTCAATAGTATATTGATCTCCGTGAATTCTAAGCATAAACAAACATTATATGGTATTCGAAGAGGCCCCCTCTTGTAAAAACAGCATAGGGGATTGGACACGCTATGCGTATTGTGTCTCCTTCGGGCTATGGCACGTACGCCACTGGTCTCAAGAGACTGCTCCCATTGCGTATATGGGATATCGAGATGCAATGGCATTACAACTAGAGCTAAGCTGTTAAGCCGGGTTTACACTATCAGAAATTTGCTGATAAAATTTTCCAGAGAAAACTAGAAGAAAATTTATTTAGTTGGTACTATAAGCTTAGTTTTTGTGTTTAGTTTATTTATTTAGCTACTTTACTGTAAAAAAAAGTAGTGGAATTTTACTATAATAAATCTGTAATTTAATTTTACCATAAATATTCTGTATTTTTATTTCAAAATTATGTAATTTGTACATAATTCATAATAATCACATAAAATAAATAAAAATGACCTAATTGCTTAGTTTCTGCAAATTGCATCATATACTTCATATAGAATTACATATTGTTAGAATAACTTTTTAAATTATATAAAATTACAGCATGCATATAAATATCTGTAATAATTCATCAAAATAATGAGACCTTGTACATATTTTGTGTGATAATACTAATAAAATATTTTAAGTGTAATTCATTCATTTCAAAATACATCCAATTTAGAAATGTATGTAATTATACCAACAATAATATTACAGGACTAAACAAATTTTAATTATTTATGGAAAATTCCTGAGAACAAATGCAAAAAAAATCGATTTTTGAAATTTTCAGAGCGGTGCCTCCCTTAATAGCTTGCAGTAGCAATCATTATGTTTTAATATTCTATGCATCTTGTATTGAAAGTTCTTTTTCAATACTATGTTTTAGTGTAAACAAAGCTTTCCAGTGAGTGTATGATGCAGTATTTGTGAACAGAACAGTATACACTACGCACTCAATGTGCGTAAAAACAAACATAAATGCGTATGTACTATCATGGGAAAATTTTGACGAAATGTACTGAAAATTGCATACACAACCGAAAATTACACTATAAATATTTAATTAAAATAAATATACCTTTTTTTTTTTATTGTGCAATTGTTGTTTATAAATATGTATTTTTTGTTTAACATAGTAAAAAAATCTTTCAAAACTTATTATGTTAAAATAAAACGGCTTTAAGTTATAGGTTTATATTAATATTTATTAATAATCAATGTTTCGACAAACTTAACGTACATCTTCAGCAAGAAAAAAATATCAATGACATTTACAGTAAATACAAAACATAGATATAAGTTAATAGGTAACTAGCTTTCATCATCAGTAGCAAAAGATAAAGCTAAAGTTCTAATCAGTGATCTAAAATTACACAAATACTCAACGTACCCAATGATTAAAGATAATTAAGTAATCAGTGATCTTTGACCATAAATACGTTGAGTATTTATCTAACTTTATATCACTGATTAAAAATTTAGATTTATCTTTTGCTATTGATAATGAAATCCTAGCTTTCTAAATACGTATATTATTGTTTGTGATTTAAGGATCATAGAAGATCACAGAAGTTCATATTTTAATTCATTAACAAATAATTTAACACTAACTTTCACAATTATACAAAAAAAAGAAACAAATGCAGATTTTTACCAGCAACTTATAATAGAGTAACAAGTGCCAATCGTATTGGGAATGTGGTTGGGAGGTAGAAAAAAGTGAAGAAAAAACAATTGAGCAAGCGTTTTAACCCTCTGTAGCTTAACACTATTTCTCGTGTACAATAATGTAGCAAGCGCTGGCAAAAAAAGACAGCAAAAACAAATGAATGCTTGGTGAAAAAAAAAAAAACAAACGAACAACGAATACTGTTAGCGCAAATTACCTGAGGAATAATTACATTACTGGGTGCCGCCTTGCAAATTATACAACCAGTTCTGCATTCTTGAAATAGTGAATAATACAGTCGTGCAAGCGAGCGTGTAAGTTATTGTATGAATAAAAACAGTCACGTATGTATTGTTTATTTGAAAAATTAAATATTATTTTATGTTTCATTGATTTAATTTTTTTTCTTTTTTATAAAATAAAACGATTTAGGTTTAAGTTATTTATTAATATTTATTTATAATCGATGTTTCGACGAACTCAATATGGTTAAGTGTATTTAATTTGACATCTCCGACAGCTGTATTAAAAATTGCTAAATCAAGTTAAGTTGATTGGCCAATTGCATTATTTATTTTCGCATAAATTTGAATTCAATTATTGAAAATGTGTGAGGAAGTGGAAGAAATGCAATATACATCTTCAGATTTGTCACAAAATGCAAAATTGCAAATTATTTATATTTAGTTTAGTTTTGTTTCAAACTCTTAAAGAGCAGAATGTTATTTTTATGTTTTGCTCAGATTTCGTAGCCTCGGCTCTGGACTCAACACAATAAAAATATCATTCCACTTCTCGTAACATAATATACTATTATTTAAAATAAAATGGTTTTAGGATTAAGTTTTGCATTAATATTTATTAATAATAGAATTTCGATAAACTCAACATTTGTCTTTATCAGGAAAAATTGTACAAATGATATTTACATACAGTAAATACACAGAACATAGAAACAAGTTACTAGGTAAGAAAATAAATAACTAGATTGTAGTAATTTGGCTTCCATTAACCAGAAATCTATAATATTTTATGATCTAGTTACTAATTATTTTGTTACATAATAACTTGTTTCTATGTTCTGTTAGTTATGAGTAATTTAAATGTCATTTGTATCTTTCTTCCTGATGAAGACAAATGTTAAGTTCGTCGAAACGTAGATTATTAATAAATATTAATACAGAAGTTCAACCTAAAGCAGTTTTATTTTAATATGAGTTCTAAAAATTTTTTTACTATGTTAACTTTAGTTTACTTGATGTGAACACAAAAAATTAAACATAAAAAATCTACTAAAATTTATAAAATTAAAATTTTATTAGTTAATAAATTTGTTGTTGTTATAATTGAGAGATTTGTAAGTTTACAACTGTATATATGTTTATTTTTCATCATACTACTATTATACTTCAGTTTCCCTCCCATTACTTTAGTCTTATTTCAGCATACACCTGAAACAATGCCTAGCTAGCTTTCCTCACGTGACTGTAACGTCCTAGGTAATCTTAAAAGGACGATCTTAATGGCGCACAATAATTCAAACGATAATTCACCAACCCACTCCTTTAGAACTAAACGCCAGAAAATAACACGAAACTAAGGGTGGAAGAGGGAGGTGTTTGAATTGTGTGTACGTTTTTATGGTCAAAAATTAAGTTATTATTACCTGGTTTACGTTTTATCAAACATTACATCTTTCATTTATCTACATTTACTAAACTTTGTTGCTTAGGTCTGTTTTTATTTCGGCACGAGTTATAAAGACCCGTATTTTCACCTCACTTTTAAAAGTGATTATTGTCAGAAGTATTTTTAAATTAGTTTATTATAATATTTGATATATAAAAACATATATCAGAAATTGAAATACTACTCATATTTGAAGAGGTAGAAATGAAAATTTATTTTAAACAATTGTTGCCAACTTATCAAGAAAAAAAATACTAAATTTGCTAGAATTTATTTCTGGCTTTTATTTATTCGAAATTAATTAACTTGGATAACTTATTTTGTTACTTAGTAACATGTTTCTCTGTTTTGGTTATTTATTATAACTGTCTTTTTTTATAATTTTTTTCTGATGATGATGTATGTAAAGTACGTCAAAACGTCGATTTTATTAAATAAAATAGCTTTAGGTCATAATTCTGCATTAATATTTTAATATAATCAGTTCTATAATTTTTTAACTACATTGATTTTTTATTAAAATACATGCAGAACTTAATCTTGAACCTTTTTCATTTTAATAAAATGAGTTTTTACATTATTAAGGATATTTATTCAACTGTGTAGGTACAGTAATAAAATGAGTTCTTACATTATTAGGGATATTTATTCAACTGTGTAGGTACAGTTTATGATTTCATAACTCACAGTAGTGAGTTATGAATTGCATAACTCAACAGAATACACATACATTATAGCTACACATACGTAGCTACATAATTCGTTAACTTAATTAAATTATCGAAAAATCAATAGAAATAAAACGTATTGCATTACATATTTAATCCTGTATAATCTCAATTAATTCTCACATCCCTCAATCCTCCGCCACTGATCCCTTCACAGTACGGTCTGCAATTTAAATATCTTGCAGAGAAGAGTATATACAATGCACATTGCACATGCAGTCCGAAAATGCACCAGAGAAAATTAACAGCTTCTCCTCTAGCCACGCAGAGGGTGCGGTTGTAAACTGACAGGCCGTAGCCATGGGTGTCTGAAGGGCAAAACGCTCATATGTAACATTATGGGGGGATGCGTGTTTGGGTGCACCCTTGTATAGCGTGCGTTACATTAACACCAGAGGGGTGTCTAGGTTGGGTTAGGACATGGCATATTAGAGATAACAAAAAAAACGTACAATCCTAGGAAAATTTTTGTCAGTTTGGTGTTTTTATGTTGAGTAAATGCTTGGTTGTTGCTTTTTAATTAATTGAAAATGGTGTTACACAATCATGCCATGTACTCAATAGAGTGTGGCACAAACTCTTTTTACTATTCCGAAATCAGTTTTTTATCTAGGCAAGCAACAAATTCATGATACTTCTCGTACATACATATTCTTTTATTCCTACTACTTGGAAAATTTCGTTCACGTAAGCCACTCCAACTACTCATCGGACGTCTGTGTAAACGTATACCTTCAAAATCATTTGTTAGAGAATTTAATCTTGTAGCCTTTTTATTTTAGAGTAAATAAATATTATACTTCAGTAAAATCCTATAAAGCAATAATTATAAAATTGCTAAAAATCTAAATATCTATAGAAATATAAATTTTTTATTTATGACTGTACAATTATATGCAGATTGATAGAAAACGTATAGTATAATAAGGGAGGCAAGTCATCATTAGATACAGGGTGTTCAGTCACCAACAGTTGTTTAATGTGTTCATTAATGCGCGCGCATGTGAAATGAGATTTCAATTCTGATTGCATTTCAACTGTTTGCAGATGTTCAGCTGTTCTTTGACCGAATATGTTACTGTTTTTGGTTTGCATAGAGAGAGAGAGAGAAGCCATAACACTTGATTTGCTTAATTTTAATGTGATTTTAATAATTATGAATATTTATAACTCAAATTTAGTTTGACTTATGTGTTAAAAGAGTATGTGTCTAATAGTAATACTGAAAACGAAATTTATTTACAAAATAAATATTAAAATAAAACCGCTTTAGCCTGACGTACGTAGAGTGCGTTAAAACGTTTATTATTAATAAAAATTAATGCAGAACTACGTACTAAATCTGTATTATATTCAATATAATGAGTTCTGAAAAAAAAATAATTATGTTTAAATAAATTATACTTAACATAGTAAAAAAAATTCAGAATTTATTATATGAAAATAAAACAGATTTTGATTGTAGTTCTGTATTAATATTTATTAATAATCGACGTTTCGACAAACATAATGTACATCTTTACTACTAATCGCTAGATTAGTCAGAAACTGCATATTCGACCAAAAAAACACAGTCAAGTGTATTTAATTTGACATCTTTGATTTTTATATTAAAAATTATTAAGTCAAGTCAAGTTAATTGACAATTTCATTGTTTATTTTCGCTTAAATTCAAATTTAATTATTGAAAATGTGTGAAGAAGTGCAAGAAATGCAATGTGCACCACCAAATTAGTTAGAAATTATATATTCGACCAAAGAAACATTAATTTTTATAAAACACGTAACAATTATAAATAATATACTTATTATTTAACTGCAATAAGGTTAAATTACTTGGTATGTATTTATATTTATTTTTAATTTAGTTTCGTTAGGAACGCTTGAAGAAAAAAATAGTATATGTCACTCGATACAGAATACTCATTTTATGTTTTGGTCTCGGCCTTAAGTATTTGAGCTCGATACAATAAAGATCGTTTTCTGCTCCTCATAACATAATATACTATTTTATGTTTATGTAAATTTGTATTATCTTCAAGTTAAAAATAAACATAGAACCATATATGTATATTAAATCTCAATTTAAAATTTGTTCTCTTCAAATTTTTTTTTGTATAATTTCATCATAAAAACTGTTTTGCATACTTAACATGCATTAAGAAACGGGTTTCCGGTTCACACATGAGATTGCCAGTGACGTCAGTAATGTTTCCCTTTATATATATATATATATATATATATATATATATATATATATATATATACAATGCACACAGTTCGCCCGCCATATTAAAATATTTAAAAACGCCAATTTTCAACGAACATGCGTATGTTTTAATTACTTTGCTTTTCCGTAAATATTTGCTCTGTTATAATTACCAGCCGTCTGAAGAGCTAACAGTTACGTGATTGGAGGGGAGAAACTACCTCCTACCCCTCATACACACCCCTATCATAGGGGTAATTTTGATATCGAACTTTTCTACTGATGTATACAATGCAAAACTTGTAAGCAAAGTATTGAAATTGGAGTAGTGCTATTAGGAAATTAATATTAGATTATTTTTACTATTATATTATTTTACAAAATAAAACTGCTTTAGGTTCAAGTTCTATATTAAAATTTATTTATTATTAACGTTTCGAGGAAACTCAACCATATATATATATATATATATATATATATATATATATATATATATATATATATATATATATATATATATATATATATATATATATTTAAAAAGAAAACACATAATTTTTAAATAAAACAACACAAAATTATAATATATTAGGTTGGTGCGTAATTATCAGGCGTTTTTGTTGGTGGGTTATTTATTAATTAAAATTGCTGTTTTATTTACTTTTTTTAATAAAAATATTATTTTATTTTCAAAAAATAAAAAAAACCTAATAATTGTGCATCAATCTAATAATTATCATACATATCTCTATTCTTCCACCATTCATCAAATTCTTCCCATCTCTCCATCCTTCATTTATTTCCCTTTACCTCCCCTATCCACATAGAACTTTTCGACGTAATCAATGTTAAATTGTAGTTGATTAGTATTATGTATCCAAACTTGCGTGTGTGTGCTGTTCGTTACCTCGTATAATCGTGATTTTATGTCATTTATTAAATTTATCACACGAGGCCCACTCACTCTCTATGCCTCTCTCTCTCTCTCTCTCTCTCTCTCTCTCTCCGGGCTCGACTGAATTAATGAGGCACCGTCTGATGTATTAATTAATAAAGATGGCCGATCGCATTGACGGTATGACTGAGCCGGATAATGGTTGTGTATGTGTAACGTCCCTGGCGACATGTTGGAAGACATATTTGCCCGGTTTTTTTTTTCGGACTGAATAATTTTTCCCGTTTTTTTTGTGGGCGGAAAAAAAGATGTAAAGAAAATTTGTTGAATATATGCTACATATTTTTTTGTTCCTGCTAACTTGTACTTGATTTATATTTAGGAAATTTTTGATTTACATATATATATATATAGCTTCCATTAATTAAAAAATCTATGAAAAAAAAATTAATCACTTATTTGTTACCTAGTAACTTGTTTCTATGTTCTGTTATTTTCTGTAATGTCATTTGTATCAATTTATCCTGATGAAGACGAGCGTTGAGTTTTGTCGAAATGTCAATTATAAATAAATTTTATTACATAACTTAAACCTAATGCAGTTTAATTTCAACTACTTAATAATTTATCGAAAGTTTTGTTGTTTTTTTGTTGCAAATACATTTTAAAATCATTAATATTTAATATGCTGTTTTAAAAAAATAAACAAATGTAGCTTTTGTTTTTTAGACGGCAGTTGTCTTTTGGCAACAAAAAAATACAAAAACAAAAGAAACCAGATTTATTTATCTTGATGTTGTGCATGGCCCGATGAATGTTTGATATTTAGAAGTAAAAAAATATTGAAAGAGCAAATGTGAAAATAGTCATATGCCAAAAAGTCTGTTTCGAATTCGCCTTTAAATAAATGATCCTTTACATTTTCTCAACATTCGTAATGTTTTTGTTTTTTCACTAGTTTAAAATTTTTATTGGCATTGCTACGAAAATTTCAGTATTAATAAATTATTATTTAAGTACAGAGAATAATACATATGTTATTTACATATACAATGTACATATTTTATGATTTTATCAGATGTATAATAATATGTTTTCTTCAAGCGTATTAAAATATAATAATGTAATAAGAATATTTTAATACGCTTAAAAATAATATATTTCATTTTCATTTATGTAATTTATTTAATAATAAATAACATGTAATATACAAAAGTTTAAAATAAATCGTCTTTAAGTTGTAGTTCTATATTAATATTTATTAATAATTGATATTACTAAATTAAATACTGTAATTTTTTTATTACATTTTATTACAATATCGTTGTAAATTTTAGAAAAATATCTTATAGTCTATATAATGTTTACAATTATTTTTTCTGTGTAGGCTTAAGCATATAAACAAAAACAAAATCGAATAATAACAGTTGAATGAGCAGACGATGGAAAATTCAACTTGTATAGCATATCAGTCAGTCTGTTCTAAAGCAGGAAGCAGTGTTGTCAGATTTTAGATTTTATTTTAATATCTCGACGCGACTGAGCCGTGTGCTAGCAAACCTATGCAAATCAGAAAACGGGTTGTAGCCTTTTGGAGAACTTTTTCGCATGTAAAATCAGATGGGCACCGGCTGCAACACTGATGTACCACGCCCAAATGTACGAAATTTAAGCTTTTTAGCGGTTTGCGAGTGTGAAATTTGCTTGTTAAATTTAACATAGTAAAAAATCTTTCAGAACTCATTATATTAAAATAAAACGGCTTTAGGTTTTAATTTTGTATTAATATTTATTAATAATCCACGTACGTCTTGATCAGGAAAACTGATATATATGACATTTACAGTAAATAAACCGATGAGAGAAACAAGTGTTACTAGATAACAAAACAAGTAACTAGATCATAAAATTTATAGATTTTTAATTAATGGAAGCTAAATTTTATTTAAAAAGATAATATCAATTAATGTGCAGTTGCTGATTTAAATAAGTCATATGGATTTATTTTTAGCAAATAATGCCAACTACCCGAGAAAAAAATTACAAAATTTTTAAAAATTTATAATGGCTACATTATTTATTCGATTTTAATAAAATTATCAGAAAAGATTCTTTTAGTGCCTGTATAAATTATGCAGTTTTAGTAAAATAGAGTATTGCCAACTTTCCGAGAAACAAATTACTAAAATTAAAAAAAATTATTATGGCCATATCATTTAAACGTTTTTAAGTACATTTTTACAAAAGATTCTTCTTTTAACAAAATACAATGGCCCGTATTCTCACCTCGTTTATAAAAGTGATTTTTGCCAAAAGTGCTTTTGACGTTTACTTAAAATTATTTATTAAGCACTTTATAATAGTTTATTTAAATTTTATAATACCAAATATAATAAAAATGATCCAAAATAGAAAAACAATTCATATTTGATCAAAAACATAAGCAAAAAATTATTTTAAAATTAATGATAAAAGCACTTTTTCACGAAAATGTGAGGTGAGAATACGGGCCATTGTTTTCAACTTTCCGAGAAAAAAATTACTAAATTTTTGAAACTTTAGTATGGCTATATTGTTTTTTTCCTAATTAACCAAATTTTTACCAATGATTTTCCTAGTACTCACAAGAATTATATAATTTTACTTCCGTACAGAATTGCCAACATTCCAAAAAAATACTAGAATTTAAAAAATTTTATTTTGATTTTATTATTTATTTAGTTTTAAATAAATATGTATGCTTGAAAAAATTAAACATTTTAAATATTATACAATATTGATAATTTTTTGGAAAACTATACAAAATTTATTTTAAGCATACTGTTTTTCCGACTAAAAACAAATTTTCGGAATAGTGTTTTTTTATGCATAAGAATTATCAAATTTTATTTTTAAACAATGTTGCTCGAACTATTGGTGACAAAATATACAATTTTTTTTATTACTTAGTATTTCTATGAAAATATCAAAGTGTGTTATATATAGGTTTACCCATATACTCCCAATCTTGTTTATATAAATATGCAACACAATTACAAATCATTATATTAACCAATAAACCACTAAATTTCTTTTTATAACCCATCAGACATTTCCTTACACGGTCTTTAAACTTACCATCACCAATAACATAAACTCAGCATGTCATGAGCGTCCCAAGTGGGTAGGGGAAGTGCCGTAAACATATACCACCTTCATATTGTTCACATTGTCTTGGGTTTTGGTTTACATGTTCCGTTGACGTTTATACGCAAAGACGTTCTTCGTTGTGATGTCTGATGTTATTAAGACAGCGTCGCCGTTGCTGTTTTGGTGCGCCTGGAAAAGGTAGCAAGGCGTCGCAGCGCCTGTTAATGTGCATATCATAATTTTATTTGCAAAACTTTATGACGTGTAAGTTGAACTCTTTCAACATTGCATGTGCACACTGAAGTAGAGTGAGGGGAAATTAAGATAGAAAGGAAAAAGAAATAATATTCTGGTTGTGTAATGAGAAGAATGATAGTGTTTTGTTTTTTTATTATTTTGTTTTGCAGGTGTATATTTGTAAAGCGGGAATGACAGTCTGATTGAAAAATCACAAATCCCCTACATTTATCAGTCAAACAGACAATTTTAAATAATTTTAGCTCAGTTGACATTGAAATACCAAAAAGTGCGAATCTGGCGTGATACAAAAATTCATTGACTTACTTAACATCCTATATAGTTACAAAATTTGTACAATATTTTAATTTCATATTATTAATATTTCTCACCAGCATCCTGCTCAAACCCACTTACAATTCCTGCAAAAGTAAAATGGCACCATTGACATTACACAGCCGTAAACGTTCGGTCCGATAATGACCTCAATTTAGTAAACATATCGACAAGCTGTCGTCTCCTGCTATAAGCCTTTTCCTGCTAGCAAACGACACTAACTGCTCGGTACATATGCTCCTGCAATCCTTTACCGCCGCCGGCTGCAAGTGCAATCTACAACGACAGCAGGATCGTGTTGTTCCTGCTACGGAGCGTGACACAAGACTTGTTTTCTTCAATAGGGTTTTGTATCGAGGATTTTTGCAGGAAAGTTTATGCTTATGGCTTTTAGCAGGATACTTTGCTTTGTAATGAATTTGGTGGTTTGTTGTGAGCCAAATATTTATTTTAGGCAAAGGTTAAATATTTGATTATTTTTCTTAAATTGAAGAGTTTGTGTCATGAACAGTGTTGACAATTGTCAATTAATTATTTTATTTTAATATAATTTTCATTGTTATATCTTCTGTAAGTAACAATAATATAGAATTATTATAGCATTGTAAAAAAATCTGCTACAATTAATTACATTAAAATAAAAGAGCTTTAGGTTCTAGTTTTATATTAATATTTATTAATAATTGACATACTCAACATACATCTTTATTAGGAAAACAAACAATATTACTTACATACACAATCACACCATGTATCCAAAAGGGTGTGGCACAAACTCTTTATAATATTCTGAAATCGGTTTCCTCCAAACATCCCTATATCTAGACAAGCAATTTTTAGCTTTAGCCACATTTATAATACCTCTTATACATGCTGTTCTATGCCTACGGCTTGGTAACTTTTGCTCACGCAAGCAATTCCCTCAATTATACCACTTTCAATCATATCTGATATTATAAAATTTGTTAATACTACTAATCTTACAAGATATGCACAGAATTGCAATACAACATTACTTGTCGTTCACAAAATTGTTCATTCATCGCATTAAACACGAGAATGCCGTCAAGATAAATCTGCTTTTACTGTTAAATAATCCGATATTACATTTAAATGCAATCATTTCACTGTGGTTATATTCAAAGGACTCGAAACCAGCCCGGTTACTGTTTTACAGGACTCTGTGTGTGTTGCTGTTACCCTTTCTTATTCCCTTGGGATGGTACAACATTTTGGGCCGGAGACGGATAAAGGGACTCGTTAGGGCAATTAGAACGTTGCGATTCTAATTGTGTATGTGTGTGTGTGTGTGTGTGTGTGTGTGTTAGGGCCTATTGTTATGGTTGCCATTGTTGTACTGGAAACGGTCCTTGTATCTGTTGATATGGATATAAATGCATTTGGTCCACTTGGAATAATTTATAAGCATGTTTGGCTGAGCAAAAGTTTAAAAATAATTTAATTTTGGAGATATTTATCTATTAATTATTTATTATTAAATAAATTTAAAAAATTCAAATTAAAATATCGTTTTTTTCAAGCGTATCAAAATATTCATATTACGTTAAAATATAAGTGCTTTAAGTTATAGTATTAATATTTATTTAAAATCGACGTTTTGACGAAACTCAACGTTCGTTTTCATTAGGATAAATGATATAAATGACATTACAGTAAATAACAGAACATAGAACCTAGTTACTAGGTAACAAATAAGTAACTAGATCATAAAATTTATATATTTTTTAATTAATAAAAACCAAATTTTATTTAACTCAATGCCTTTATAGTGATCGATATTATTCTTTTTTTTATTGATAAGAGAAGCAATAGAAATTTATATTTTATTTATATTTATATTTAATTAAATTTGACATATTCGATGGCTATATTAAAAATTATTAATTCAAATTGTATTGTTTATTGTTCAGGGTGGTTAGAAATCGCATTTTAGACCAAAGAAATACGGTTAAGTGTTTTAAATTTAACATCTCCGACGATTATATTAAAAATTATTGACTTAAGTTAAAGTTAATTAACAGTTGCGTTGTTTATTATTGCTTGAATTTAAATTTGATTATTGAAAATGTGTGAAGAAATGCAAGAAATACAATGTGCATTACCAGATTTATTAAAAATTATATATTCGACAAAAAAAATATTAATTCTCACAAATTACGTAACCAATATAAATAATATATACATATACATAATATTTTACAGCTGTTACTTGGCATATATTTTTATTTATTTTTGTTTAGTTTTATTTGAAACATGCAAGAAAAAGTATATATCACTTGGAGTAGAATGCTTTTTTTTGTTTCTTGGCTATGCTTCAACCGCAAGTATCAAAATATCACAATAAAGTTCGCTTTCTACTTCTTGTAATCAAATATACAATTTTGCTCACCATCGTGTATAATATAATATTACATTCTCTCGATAAATAATGTAAAATATTTGTATAGTATAAAAGAAAATTTGAAGCCGGTCCTGTCGTATGTGTAAGTTATTTGATTTATTTGATTTTTATATTGAAACCTGATCCTTTTCAACAACAAATCCTTTGATTTTTTTGTGTATTTTTGGTGCTGTACAAAGGACCTGAAATCTGATTATTTTCAATTTGAATTGGAAAAAAGTTTGCTGAATTTTATTGACTCTGAACATTATTTACAAATAACATAGTAAAAAATCTTTCAAAACTTATTATATTAAAATAAAACAACTTAACAGGTTAAAGTTTTCTAATAATATACATTTAAAATCGTCGTTAAGACGAAATTCAATGTCAGTTTTCATCAGGATAAATAATGCAAATGATATTACAGTAAATAACAGAACATAAAACCAAGTTACTAAGTAACAAATTAGTAACTAGATCATAATACGTATAGTTTTTGAAAACCAAGTTTTATTTAAATAAAATGTGGCTTTTGTAATAATATTTATTTAGGTTTTTAATTCATAAAAGCCAAAAAGTTTTATTTGAATAAATTTGGCTTCTATTAATTAAAAAGAGAAAACAGACAAACAAACAGACAGACAAGAAAGCGAGTTAATAGAAACGTGCTAATAAAACGGTTTTTGGTTTTAATATTTATTAGTAATCAACGCTTCGACGAACTCAATGATCATTTTCATCAGGAAAAAAGATACAAATGACATTTATATTAACTTATTTCTATATTATGTTTATTTACTCAAAATATTATTTTTATTATATTTTATAATGAAGACAAATGTAAAGTTTGTGGAAACGTTGATTATTATTAATAAATAGTAATACAAAACTATAAACTATACACAAAAGTTAAAACTAATTTTCAGGTAATTAGATAAATGTAAATAAGTTTTAAAAAATTACATGTAAATATCAACATAAGCATATTTAAATATCTTTTAAGTATAAAGTTTTCAAAAGCATTTCTTTTACGTCACTATTTAAATGCAAATCCCGTAAAAAAAAGTATCCACTTAGTGCTGCAAGTACCAGTAATTGAAAATTCATATTAAAATTTATTCAAATTTGATTTTCACTACGGCCCACTATAATCCACGAAATTATTTAATGCACTGAAATATTATTTTTAATTTTCTCTCTTCAACTAGGAGAGGAGCTCTTAATGAATATTTCATCTCTTCATTACAAGTGCATTCACTTCCCCCCTTTTAGAAGAATATTTCTGATTTATTTTCTAAATGTACACCATAAAAATACTAAATGAAAACAGTTTATATTTCCACGAAACAAATTTATATTAACTGCTCTTTTAATGAAAGAAAAACAAGGTACTTCTAGGGAAACTGCAACTGTAATATAGTCCCGTGAAAGGTCCTTGTAAATTTTGTACAGCCCTTGGTGTATACCAGGTGTTAGGAAATTAATGGTTTGTCGATTTGGGAATTTATTAATTTATTTTATTTAGATATAAGTGTGTGTTTATGTCACACACAAACATTTTTCATTATGTAGAAATTTAATTTTGCCAAACATTTCTATCCAAACAAACATATTCATACATGTTCATGATGCCGTTTAGTAATTTTTTCTCGGAAAATTGACAACCCTGTACTGAAGTAAAATTATACAATTTTTGTAGACGCTATGGTTATCTTCTGTAAGAATTTGATTAAAATCGAATAAATAATGTGGCCATAATAAATTTTTTAAAACTTTAGTAATTTTTTTCTCGGAAAGTTGACAACACTGTACTTTATTAAAATTATATAATTTATGTGGGCACTATGTAACTCTTTTCTGAAAATTTGATTAAAATCAAATAAATAATGTAGGTACAATAAATTTTTAAAAACTTTAGTAATATTATGACATCACTGAAAAAAATAATAAAACCACATGACCATCTTGGGCACTAAGTGAACCTACACTGCTCCCTACACTCCTTACTATTATCTATTGCATACGCCTCAAGTATATGAGCTCATTACAATGAAAATCGTTTTCTGCTTCTTGTAACATAATATACTATTTTCTAGTTTCTATTAACTTTTTAAAATCCAAAAATGATATTAAATTTATACCGCAACTTTCAATTATATAAACATAAAAATATTAAACCATTATCTGTTAGAACATCCTGTATACACACCATAATGCAATTAATTTTTTCCACATAACATGAAGAAAAGGGGAGTTATAAGCCGAAATTTTAACAAGAATACAATTGCAAATTAAATGCTTTAATTGTAGCAAAAGTACAATAGCCACGTCATATCTAAACCGCTCAATTTTCACCCTTCTAGTCCAATAATATAAAGACTTTTAGGGAATTTGACGAATGGTATATAGGGGTATAGGGGTTGCTTGCGCGCGAATGCTAAGCCCAAAGGGTGAAACTTAGTCCGAATCCTTAATTCCCTTTGGGACGCACTCCGATACCCTTGTAAACGGCACGGGCGCATTGATCCCAAGGAAATCAGTTTTGATTATTTTCAATTCGTTTGTACTACCGCCAAATGCGAGCGAATAGGGTAAATACTTTCTTCTTTTTTTTTGGGTGATCCGACCACCACAATTCGAATCAATTCGAAATGCTATCTGTGTTTATTTTAAATTTTGGGTAAATAAAATACAGGGAAAATTGTTGTTGAATATATTGTACAAGTGAAATAAAATTTATATATACTTATATATATATATATATATATATATATATATATATATATATATATAAATAATGCATAAAATTTTGATGGGAAGGTAATCAAAGGTTAGGTGTTTAAATAAAACTCTCATTTAAGATTCTGTGTCAAACTTTCGATGACTTCAATTATTTTCGACTTGATGATTTGTTTAATCTGCAAATTTTACGTTTACTCTATCATTAATGTATTTGTTGCTCAGTTTTATAACAAGAACATGTAAGTTACAAAAACAATTTTTAATATTTTTTACTGTAATTATTGTTAATGTACAATTAGTTCGTTCAAAATTTAAAAAAAAATCCAAGGTCTTGAAAAAGGTGGAAAATACCACTAAAAGCTTAAGACACAGAATCTTAAATGGAAGTTTGATTCAAACACTTATTCTTTGACTACCTTCCGTTATTAGTTTAATTTCTGATGTAAGCGCGGCGCGAACCAGGAACCTTTGATGTCCCAGTCCAACACGCTCCCGCTGCTCTACGGCTGCTTGTATATATATATATATATATATATATATATATATATATATATTATATAATATTTGTAGTTATAATAACATATGTAGATGAACAATAATTGAACACATTAAACCTCACGTAAAAGTAAATAAACTAGTTTGTATCCAATGTATCATTTGCTAACACATCAGATTCCATGCGAAATCCCCCAAAATATATTATCACGAAAAGCATCAACCGTGCATTACATTGCATCAACATTTAAATTAATTATCTGCAAACAAGTATAATTACCCCGTTGCATATATCCGAATTGTCGGTGTACCAAAACTGCACTGCCCAATCCTTTTCCACGCTTTACGATCAAAGAGCAGTCCCTAAAAAGCTTTGGATTATTGTTGAGTAACAATAGGATAGTATCAGTGTATCTCAAAAATATTTTAGTATAGTTTTAGAATTACATTATTTATTATTTGTTTTATATTTATATGAGAAGTGGATGAATATGGATGAAGCTAAAGTTGCTTGTCTAATTTCGGAATAATAGAAAGAGTTTGTGCTACACTCTTTGAGTACATGGCGTGATTGTGTATGTATGTATTTTAAGCAAGATCGTCTTGTGTGTAAAGGATGTATTATGAAATATACTTAAAATATTTTATTATAGGTAGTATTATTATATAAAATATGTACCAAGTTTCGTTATTTTGATGAATTATTACAGATATTAATATACAAGCTGTGCAATTTGCAAAAAGTAAGCAATTTTACATACTTATTAGGTAATTTTTCACTTACTTTATGTTATTATTATGAATTATGCAAAAATTACAAAATTTTGAGGAAGAAATATAGAATATTTATAGTAAAATAAAATTACAGATTTTTCGTAAACAAAAAATGTTGCCGAACTCTGTTTTAGGTTTATAACAGTGCGTAACATAAAACAAGCTAGTTAACGATACGCAATGCGTACGGATGCGTAACGTTGACTATGAGATAACGAAGTGAAGAGAATTAATGCCAAAAAGGCAGGCGCGGACCACCGAGAGCTGGGATGAATTTTAGGGATATGCTCAGAGTGTGTGGTATAAACCCAGTATAGTTTACAACGACATATTTTTCCGGTAGTCTAAAGGGAATTAATATTTGAGTAGGTAATGATTTAATGACGACAGGGCGCCCTTTTACTTTATTTTCTAATTGGTTTTTTTTAGAATTTGTTTTTTGATGATATAGTTTGGTGTTACAGTACAAGAATATATGTATATATATATATATATATATATATATATATATATATATATATATATGAACTATTATATGTATGTGCTTATTCCCAATTATAAGACAAAACATCCTGACCGCTACAGGTTTGTTCAAAATTCCATCATCAAATTTCTCTTTCAATATCAATTGGCAAGTACTCAAACATAAAATAAATACACTCCAATTAACATCAGCAACATTTCACAAAGCAAAAAAAATCTCGCCCCTCCAATACTTCGGCAAATAATTGCAAATACATTTTCAATTGCTGACAAGCATCAGAGAAGCATTACTATCGCTACATATCTGTATATAAAAGCATAAAATACACTGTCATTAGATCAACCATAAATATAAATACGTAATGTCTATATACATTAGAAAAAGATGAATATAGTAAATTTTTGAATTACAATTAAAATATTTTATTAGTACTATTACACAAAATATGTACTAAGTCTCATTATTTTGATGAATTATTACAGATATTAATATGTAAGCTGTAATTGTACATAATTTAAGAAGTTATACCAACAATACTTAATTCTGCATTAAATTATGGGATGCAGTTTGCAGAAAGTAACCAATTTTACATATTTATTAGGTCATTTTTCACTTATTTTATGTGATTATTATGAATTATGTAAAAATTACAAAATTTTGAGACAGAAATACAGAATATTTATAGTAAAATGTTATAGATTTTATAACTGTAATACATCTTGTTTATAATAATTTTTCGTTGTTTCTTTTTAAACAATATTATGATTCGTTCGAAGAAAAACAAAATATTGTATTTTGTTCTTCATCATCTCTATTATGGTTGATCTAATACAGTCAAACAACTGTTGGATAGAGGCCGTAGTCGTATTTGTTGTGCTGTAGGCCGATGAGCGCCCACTTGCGCCCCCTAATGTGGGCTGGCCGGCCGAGAGATGTATTTGCTTAAATTAGCGGCGTTTGTCGCCGTCACCGTGGGTCAAATCCGAACGTATGATGGTCATTTTAGCTGATCGGCTGACTGTCACAGCTGAATATGTTTTGCGGGGTGCGGGGTGTGGGGGAAGGGACGGGAGGCATCTGACAAATGATTTGTAAATAGCGACTTTGCATGTTTGCAGGAATATTGGGTGATGTTTTCGGATAAACAGATTCGTATTGCCTGTGAGGGACGATTGTTTAAATTTGGACAGAGATGTGAATTTCCTGGGACATGAAAGTAGGATTATGTTAAAATATAACTATTTTAAGTTAAAGTTCTGTTTAATTATTTATTTACAAACGATTTTTTGACAAAACTCAATGCGTTGAGTTTCGTCGAAACTTAAAATAGTTTTATTTTAATACAATGAGTTCGAAAAAAAAATTTTTTTTACTATATCAGGATTATGTTGATTGCTGTAGTTTAAAAGATATTTAAAATAGAACGGCTTTAGGTTGAAATTTTGTATAAATATTTATTAATAATCGACATTTCGATGAACTCAACGTGTGTTTTCATCAGGAAAAATGAAACAAATGATATTTAAAGTAAATAAACAGGACATAGAAACAAGTTACTAGATAACAAAATAAGTAACTAGATTATAAAATTTCTAAATTATTAATTAAAAGAAGCCAAATTTTATTTAAATCAGTTACTAGTCACACTGATTGATATTATATTTTTTTTTATAAAATTCTATAGCTTTGTCTTATCAATCTGCTGTTAATATTGATCGGTCTTGCAATTATAGTATCTTCGAATTTTACATCATGAAGATAATCTAATTCATGTTGATTTTTTATAAATATCTATTGCTCTTATTATCAATCTGCTGTTAATATTGATTGGTCATCAATGTAAAGGCTTTGATTTAAATAAAATTTGACTTTTTTTAATTAAAAATTTATAAAAATTTTATGATCTAAATATTTTTTTAAAATTATTTGTATTTTTTTGTTTGATGAGAACAAAAGTTGAGTTCGTCGAAACGTCGATTATTAGTAAATATTAATACCGAACTAGAACCTAAAGTCTTTTTATTTTTTACTATAAAACAATTTATTGATTATTTTAAAAATTAAACACTTTTTTATATTTATAATAATATTATAATTTCTATTGTATTTTGACTTGTGTAAACACTTTCTAGTGTATTTTTTTTCTATATTAATAATTATTATCTGACGTTAAACATTTTAATATCATCACTTTCGTATATATTATATCAACGCCAGCTTTAATATATCATCTTCAGCGATATAATGTATAAATATATATATATATATATATATATATATATATATATATATATATATATATATATATATCGGTTAGACTCTTGTAGAAAAAGCCCGCTAACACTGACACGAAAAAGAAAAACCCTAATACAATTATTATGACAGGCGGTGAAACGTGGTCAGTTTATGAACAGTGACAGTTTGATGACAGCTGGACAGCTGAAGAAAAGAGCTTTTACTATCCTTAGCTGCTGATACTCGCTTCCATGTCACTTGCACAGCAAAAGCTAAAAAAAAAAGTCCGGTGGGGGTGTCTTGATTTAATTTGTTCTACCAGGGGTTTTTTTTTCTTAGCTCGGTTCTTCCGGCAAAAAGAAATGTTTGTATTTTTTTGTGTGTTTTGGTTGGAACGTAAATTGGAATAAAGATAATGTATGTAGGTATGTACAGGGCCGGACTTCTTTGTAAAGAGACCCGGATGCAAGAAACTTTTTGGAATTTCTTTTTTTTTTTGTCAAAAATAAAGAAACCAAAATATGTATTGCGTCATATGTATTTATTTAAATTTACGAATTAATTAAAAATTAGAAATTATATTTAGTATATTTTATCTATTTATACAATAATAATTTTGTAAAACTTCATCCACTGCTAGTTCAAAAAATAATCTTTTTCTTTTTCGGAATCTTTTTTAGGAAAGTATTTTGAAATATTCAAATTTTGTGCTATCATTTTTGCATCGGTTAAAAATGTGTTAAATTTTGAGGCCCCTACAATTGCGGGGCCTAAGAGCATTATATTCGCTGTACCCCCCTCTTGTAACCAGTCTTGGGTATGTATGTATGTATGGGTTGCTATTTCAGAAATATATTATATTACGTGGTGCACAAGACATTTAGTAGATACAAGAATGTTTTATTTCATACCATCCTAGGTAAGGTTGTATATATTTTAAAGTTTATAACGTTATTTTTCGATTGGTTTAATGTTGGTTATAAATTTTTCGTATTATGATATAAAATTGTATACAAAAAATTAATATTATTTTATGTTTTGTGTTATACTATAAAATTTTAATTTAATAGTTAAGATGGTTCGATCATTATATTAATATAAAGCTGTTTTAGATTAAAGTTATGTATTAATATTTATTAAATATAATTGACGTTTCGACGAAGTCAGCGTCCGTCTTTATCAGGAAAGTAAATACAAATGACATTTTTAGTTACTTATTTATTTCTGTTATTTACTGATGAAGATGGACGTTAAGTATGTAGAGTAAATCGATTATAAATAAATATTAATACAGAACTTTAACCTAAAGCAGTTTCATTATAACTATTTACAGTTTTAACATAAATATTTAAAATAATCCAGTTTAAATATTTACTTAATCAATTAATTTATTGATTGTGATATTCATTAAAACGTTCTTTAATAGATAGTATTAGTACAATTTTTGTCAAACAAAAATCCCATTTAAATCTTTTCCAAACATAAATAATCCCTATTAAGCTTAATCTTCAATCCTGATTATCTTCTGTAACCTGCAAATCAACAATCCTCCCTTTTAAAACCAGGAAAACAAAAGAAAAATCGCAGAATAAGACAAAAAAAAAACAACAACGCATCAATGACTGAAAAAAAAACCGCAACTCAGGAGAATGCATATAAAGTGCAGTGTACACTGTATTTTACAGTGATATGCAGCGCTAGTTACACTATATCGATTCAGTGGAATAGCTCTCTCTCTCTCTCATGCCAGCAAATTACAATTCGAAAATTACTGCGCATGCGTTTACAACCGAGAAGTGGTACTGCGAAGAATTCGTACAGCTCGGCATTTCAGTGTGTTTCAGCCTGTGTTCTATGCAACCCGCGTTATAATCTGCCCTCCTGAAATACACCCCCTACATTACGTATACAATTTTCTTCAAAAATTTTTGAAAGAAAAGTACTGTACACTTTTTTTGGTTCGTACAAAAAAAAACTGTAATATAATTGTGTATAAATTTTATGTGTAATGGATTCTCGTGTTAATTACTAAAACAATTGACTGTTTAATTAATTAATATTTTATAATTAGTGTCGTTAAATGAACAGCTATTGTGGAATTTGTAATCAGATTAAAACTGATCGTGTTTCTGCGGTTTTGTTATTGATAAGCTACCGATACAAGTTAAATACCGGTAAGTTTTATTATTAATTACAGATATTAATTAATTTTATATTGGAAATTTTGTTATAATTTGTCATTTAGCATGAAAAAATACACAGTAAAATATGTTAGGTTCGGTGTTAAAAAAAATTACACCGTTATTATTATCAATATAAATTATATAGCGATTTTATTATAAAATATTAATTAGACATATTAATTAATGTTGTATTGTATATTATATTTTATCACAAAAACATACCCAGTGAAATTTGTTTCATTTGTTGTTATATCGCCATTATTCATATTAAAATAAAAAAACATTAGGATTACGTTCTGTATATATTTTATTTAAAGATCGATGTTTCGATATACTATACGTACATCATCATCAGGAAACATAAATGTGATGAGTAAACAAAAAATTATTTACGTTTTTTAAATAAAACAATTGTAATATATTGTGTTAAAAAAATTTATTAAATGTATTATGCAAAAAAATTGTGAAAATTATTAACAAAATTAAATAAAAAAATTTCAATAAAATTTGGCTTTTTTTATTTAATAATTTATATCATAGTAAACAAATCTTCCAAAATTCTTTATATAAAAATAAAACAGCTGTATATTAATTTTTATTAATAATCGAAATTTTGACCTACTCTGCGTAAATCATCATCAGGAAAAAATATTCAAATAATATTACTGTAATGTCATTTGAATAATTTTTCGCCGTTTTATTTTAATAATTTATAATCTACTTACTTGTTTTTTGTTACCCTGTTTCATTATTTTGTTTATTTCTTATTTATGTCATTTATATATATTTTGCCTGATTGATGATGTACGCACAGTACGACGAAACGTCGATTTTTAAATAAAATATATACTTAATCCTAAAGCTGTTTAATTTTAATATAATTAATTCTGAAAGATTTTTTACTATATTGAAATAAATGATTTTTAAAATTAAATATATTTTAAAATAATAACTTGCATATTTAACTATTTTTATTAATTATTTAAAAAGAAAATCTTAAAAATTTTCTATTAATATGTCAGTCTTTGTCAAATTAAGTATTAATTTTATCAAATATTAATTACATCTAAAGAATTAATTCCTCTAATTAAAAAGCTTTCCTAAACACATTAATAATGTATAATTATATCCAATAATAATATTAATAATTAATTATTTTACAAATGTAATTAAAAAGGTAAAATTTTATTAAATATCAGTATCAGTTTGAAATCTTCACAAAGGAAAAATAAAATATCGATTATATTTAATTCAAATTTGATGACTTTAATTTTTAGATTATTATTTTTTCTTTAATATAACATTTTCTTAGAAAAGCTGTGTATGAGAAGCATTATAAATGTATATGCGGCGAAAGTTGGCTTGAAATGCTAGGCGGGAATTAATTTCAACTAAAAGAAAAACAGTTTGCGCCACAACTTTTTACAAACAATAATTGTATTTGTATGTGTTTTCAGAAATAATAATTGTGTATGTGTGTGTATAAATTAGTTCAAAAACGCACAATTAATTTTATAATCATCCTGATAAGAATAACAGAAAATTGTTTAACATAACATTCTTTAATATAGTAACGCATAATTTCATATTCATTATTATATATATATATATATATATATATATATATATATATATATATATATATATATATATATATTAAATATTCATGACACACCAAATATACTTTACAATAATTATGTATAATGTTAAAAGTTCATTCTTTTCACAGACAAAAAACATAAATGAATTATATATTTTAATTAAAAAAGAAGCCAAACATGTAAAGTGCTTTTATATAGTAGGCGAGGCAAATTATTCTTCAGACAAAAAATGGTATTGTTTAATATCATATTGAGTTTTTCCCGCAATTTATTCCATGTTTGTTTTAAATTAAAATAGTATAGAAATTATACAGTTACGCACAAAAAGAAAATTATAAATTGTGGCCTAAAACAGAAACAGAAGCTTTTTACGGCAAGCTTTTATTATATTTTTGTTTAAATATTATTAATACATAAATAGTATAAATACATACATACACAATCACGCCATATACTCAAACAGATGTGGCACAATAGAAAACCTTATTTCAAATTATTACATCTACAAAACAACACTCATTTAAATTGGTGCCACATTAAAAAAATACATATAAAACAACTGTGATTTTAAAAAGATTATCACACAAACCATTTTGTGAAATACTAAACTCTCGTATCCATATTACACCACCATACAAAATCCACCCCTATTCCCACCAACCCCTCTAATAACACCAAAAAAAGAAGAATACCCGAACAAAATCACTTATTTGCACACACGACAGAAAAATCAAATTCGAAATTAATAAACCCATTGTACGTCTGTCTGTCCCTCTGTGTGTATGAGAATCTTCTTCATAATAAAATCGCAATTTTTTCGCAGATTTTAATAACCAGAGGCGTGGATTGTTGCCGAATAGGCGAGGGCAGGGGGGCGGAGCGGGATTATACAATAATAACGGGCAAACGACGGATATTACAAAATGTCGGGGACGCGTTCCGACGCCCGGAAATGACGAAATAGCGTCGTTCCGTGTGCTACGCCTTCTGCGAATGCACAGGAATTAAATGCGTTGCCTCACGTAGATTAAAAATCGCGTAATTTTATTTTGTTTTCGTACGTAGGGAGTTTGTAAAATTTTTTGCGGTTGCTACAGGAATATTCAAATTGATGAAATTGGGGTAATAATGTTTATTTTTTTTCTTCAAGCGTATCATAATATTAATGCTACGTTACTATATTGCCCGTGTAGAAAAAGGTTATTATGTTACTAATACAATAATGATATTATTGTACAGCAGCTAGTTACTATAACACAGCACTGACATTAGCACCAAACATAACTACAACGTGACGTGTATTTAATTCGACATCTTCGGCGGTCATATTGCAAAACTATTACATCAACTTAGATCAAGTTAATTACATACATACATACACAATCACGCCATGTACGCAAAAGGGTGTGGCACAAATTCTTTTCAACATCCCGAAATCAGTCGCCTCCAAACATTCCTATCCAAACAAGCAACTTTTGCTTCATCCGCATTCATAATTCCTCTCATACATGCTCTTTTATTTCTACTACTTAAAAACTTTTGCTCACGCAAAACACTCTCAATCATACCACTCCAACTACTCATCGTTAATTGACAATTGCATTTTTTGTTTTCGCTTGAATTTTATTTTGATCATTGAAAATGTGTGAAGAAATTTAAGAAATGCAAGAAATATAAATAATTCTTGTGTTTATGCTATGAACTAAACAATTATTTAACAGATATAATTATTATATATTTTTAGTCAAAACCTACCAGTATTATTCAAATTTGTAATCAAAGATTTAAAGCAATTGTTCGAAAATGCAAATGCATTTCCACAATATTGCATAATAAAATCAAAACTTTAATCTTTCCAATATATCTTATTTATGTACATTTTAAACTATTCCTGTCTGCAATATAATTTACAATACTGCAAATACAATTCTTAGTTTAAAGTCGTGTGTACGATTTTGTGATTTCGGTAGACTCCGGGCTCCGGTAGACTCCGGGCTCCGGTAGACTCCGGGCTCCTGTAGACTCCGGGCTCCGGTAGACTCCGGGCTCCGGTAGACTCCGGTGACTCCGGGGCTCCGGTGGACTCCGGGCGAGCGAACAATGCAACGCCAGATTGTACCAGAAACAACGTCGCAACGTTATTCGTTCATCCTTCATCGTACGTCAAACATTTTAACGTAGAACAATGAACTAAAACGAGGCTAAAGTGAAATTAGCATTTGTCTCCACTCCCGATTTCCGGACGGATTAATTTTTACGGCGTAATACGGACTTTTCGACGCTGTTATTTTAATTGGTGGATGACTGTTGGAATTTTCGGCGGTTTTATGACGACGCCAACTACGATATTACAACGATGGTTAGGGTCGTAAAGTTGTCGACGGTTGATGGCGATATTTTGGCAAGCGAGACATGTTTTGAAAGGGAGGGAGGCAGAAGGAAATGAAGGTTAGGTTAGGTTTATGTGTTTGTGTAAAGGGTAGACAGGTTAACTTTTAATCAAGTTTTTCGTTACAGGGCGATTGTTTTATGGTGTTTATTAGACTAGGAAATTTCACTGTGTGTTGTCTTAATTTATTGTTTAATTTTACATATATTGAAATTTATCAATAATTTATTATTTTCAATAGGGGTTGGCTCGCATTTTTTTTAGTATGAAATTTAAGTTCGGAAAACAATTATTTACGCTGCATTTTTTAAAATATCGATATTTCTACTCGTATACGAATACTGTTTATATCGTATAGACATAACTTGCAAAATATTTTAATCAGATATTCTATCGTGCAAAATAATATTACATTATGTTACAAGAAGTAGAAAGCGATGATTATTGTGTTGAGCACAGATATTTGTGGCCAAGGCCAATTAATCTGGATGAAATACAAAAAGAGTGACATATACCATTTTTTCTTCAAACAAAACTAAACTAAAAATTAATAAAAATATATACCAAGTACTTAATCTTGGTCAGTTACTAACAGTTGTAGAATAGTATGTATATGTTTCTGACAATTCATTGTATTTCTTGCAATTCTTGACGCATTTTAAATAATAAAAATTTTAATTTATGCTAAAATAAAAAATATAATTGTCAATTAACTTAACCTGACTTAATAAATTTTAATATAGCCGTCGAAGGTGTTAAATTAAATACAGTTTATCATCAACTTAAAAGTAAACAATGCAACTTTCAATTAAATTAACGTAACTTATTTTTTAATATGGCCGTCTGAGATGTCAAATTAAATACACTAGACCGTGTTTTTTTAGTCGAATATGCAGTTTCTAACCAGCCTGAACGGTGCACATTGAATTTCTTGCACTCCTTCGAACATTATCAATAATCAAATTCAAAATCAAGTGAAAATAAATAATGAAATAGTCAATTAACTTAACGCAATATAATTCCGAAGGTGTCAGATTAAATACACTTGACTGTGTAATGCTTAGTACTGCCACTAGTGGTATATAGCAACTAACTGCTATTTAATAATGCATTATTGTACTAGTAAAAAAATTGCTTTATATTTTTAAATATTAATGTTATTAAAATAATATATTTTATATATAAACATCGTCTTGTCAATTTTAAGGTTTTTTTTTTAATTATTTTTGATCTTGCTGTACTTATGTTGTTTACTCTAATATAATATTTATATATTTTGAAAGAATATTTAATGGAAATATAAAAACTTTTAAAACATACAAAATACAAACATTATTTCCATAAAAGATTTCATAAAATATATACAATTCAAATTACATACACAGTGTTATATCATATAACAGTTGTTATTTGTTTTTCAAATATAAATTAATTAATCATAGAATTTAAACAAAAAAATTGAAAACATGTCATTTCAAATAAAATTTATTACAATACGGAAAATAATAGTTTTGATATTTATCAAATTACATATACATATGCTTTTTATAACGTGTTCGATTACCAAATAAAAAAATTACAAATATTTTTTATTTATTTATTTATTTGTTATAAATATCAAACTATTCATATAAAGTAATGAGAGTAAAGGCAGATATATATATTGTAATATAATAATAATTTTACATTTAATTTATGTATTTTTTTCATAAACAATGTAATATTACGTAAATTATCATTATTATATTATTTAATTGAAATTTGACGTTTTATTTTCTGGTGTAAGCCCGGCGCGAACCAAAAATCTTTGGGTTCCGAATCTAACACGCCTTTTATTACATACTACTTGAATAATATACTATTTTTATATTGTATTGTATCTTTAAAACACACTGCATAAAATCATAATTTTTTTTATATTTTTAAACTTAACTAAGATTCATGTTAAAAAGTTTTTTGACCATGTACAATTAACAAGGCTGTAATTACTTTTCATAAGTAAAAAGTACAAATTTTAAAACAAAAGCTGTTGCAAAAAGACATAATTTAAACATTTTACGAGCCCCACACGTACAATATTTCACTCCAAAACTTTGCCAAAACTTATTTAAGAATACTTAAATATTCTTTAACAAAAATTCAGAATTACTTAGCTTCAATCATTTAATATTTATACCTCAACATTGTAAAAAAAAATTTTCGAACGCATTATATTAAAATAAAACAGCTTTAGTATATAGTTTTGTATTTATTTTTATTAATACGATCTACTTTACGTACATCATCTCAAGAAAAATGATACAAATGATACAAGAAATAAACAGAACATAGAAACAAGACACTAGGTAACAAAATAAGTAACCAGATTATAAAATTTATAATTTTTTAATTAAAAAAGCTAAATTTTATTTAAATCAGTTACTAGTCACACTAATTGATGTTGTTTTTTTCTTTAAAAATTTCTATAGCTTCTCTTTTCAATCTACTGGTAATATTGTTGATTTTCTAACACATAATGTGTAATAGCAGATTTATCAATACATCTTAACTATGGCACAACATGCGTTAGAACATCATGATGTAAAATTCGAAGACACCATATTAATTACAAGACCCATCAATATTAACAGTAGATTGATAAGACAAGCAATAGATATTTATAAAGTACCATATTTATAAACACCAATTAATGTGACTGCATTTAAATATTTGGCTTTTTTTATTTAAAAATTTATAACAATATTATAATCTAGTTACTTGTATCTTGTTATCTCGTAACTTGTTTCTATGTTCTGTTTATTTATTGTATATGTTATTTGTATCATTTTATAAGTTCAATTTTATTATTAAAATAACTGACAGAAACAAAGATAATTTCACAGAAATAATAACAGGAGCAAGAAGGATAACGTAAAAAGGACAATAATAAATAAAGTCGCAGAGGTGAGACATTCTTTCATCTTAATCATGATTAACAGAGTGCTTTAGATGAAGAACAGAGAAGGTTATCATCTTTTTCATCTCTGATGAACACTTTCTCTGTTTTATATATATATATATATATATATATATATATATATATATATAGGGCGCCCTTTGTCATGGCACATGACGGACGCCCCTGGTACCAGTGACCTAATTTATAACGCACATGATTAATTATATGATTACAAGTAATAATGCTAGCGAAAGATGTATCGCCAGTCGCTGTTCTGCGTCGGGAAAATTCTATTGTGTTATTAAAGATTTTGTCGTGTGTAAACGGGTATTTAGGTATAGGAGTGCCTTAGTGGAATAGTGACAAATATTCATTTTGATTAAAATTAAAATTATTTTGTAACTGATTTAAATAAAGTTTGGTTTCTATTAAATAAAACACTCTAAATTTTATAATTTAGTTACTTATTTTGTTACCTAGCAATTTTTTTCTATAATCTGTTTATTTACTGTAAATGTCATTTGTATCTTTTTTATATATATATTATTACAGAATTGTAACCTAAAGCCGTTTTATTTAAATTTTTTATTTGTTTAGAGATCAATACACCTGAATATTTTGGTTACGGTTATTCCTATATAGATTAGATTAAAAGGTTATTTTTTTATTCTTAACGTAATTAACTTATATTAGTTTTTTACGGGAAAAATTGTTTTGGCTTATATTTGTATTTTTTATCGTGCATTTACAGTTTTTGTCTTTTGAAAAAATATTTTGATATACATTTTTAGTTTTTGACGTGAGAAAGAATATTTTGACATGCATTAATATTTTTGTCATGAGAAAGAATATTTTGGCGTGTATTTACATTTTTTTGTTGTAAACATTATTTTTCTATCGTGAATTATACCAATTTTATTTGGTATAATATCAACCTGCTGTGCGAAAAAATTCCACCCTTATTGATTACTGATTATTTGTAATCTTTACACGGCATTATATTATAAAGTGGCATATTTGTCACTATTCCAATGAGGTACTTATATGGTAAATATGTTGTGTCTTTATAATAATTTTGAATGACAGGCGTTCAAGTGTAATGAAATCTGTTGGAGAATTTATTAAATTTTCAGTTTCCTGCTGTTGAATATATTGGGAATTTGTTGTCGCACCAGAACAAAGTTTTGCTTTAGAATTAAGATGAATAAAGACGGTTTTAGATGAAGTGCAAAAGTTAATTGTATTTTAAATTGTCTTCTTTTTGATGCACAGAGCCGTACCGATAAGTTAGGTGATAAGACGGTCGTCTCAGTGCGCCGAATTCTAGGGGCGCTCGAATTGAAATATTTTTAACAAAAAAATATAAATTTTTTAGTTCAAGAAAATAATATTAATTGTAAAAAAAATACAATTTTAGGTTGTAGTTCTGTATTAATATATATAATAATCGACGTACGCGACGTACTCAACATACGTCTTCATCGGAAAAAATAATACAAATGACATTTATATTAAATAAACAGAACATAGAAATAAGTTACTAGTTACTCAAAATCCATCCTCACCAGGAAAAATATTTGTATCATTTTTTCTGATGAAGATGGACGTTGAGTTCGTCAAAACATCGATTATATATATATATAGTAAAAAAATGTTTCAAAACTCATTATATAAAATAAAACTGCTTTTGGTTTAAGTTCTGTATTAAAATTTGTATTTATAATCGACAAAACTCAACGCTTGTTTTTATCAGGAAAAAAATGATACAAATAACATTGCAGTAAATAAACAGAACATATAAAAAAGTTACTAAGTAACAAATAAGTTTTTATAGATTTTTGATTAATAGAAACCAAATTTTATTTGAATACGAGTATAATGAGAGATATAATGAGAAAGATTTTTTACTATGTTATCTTATTCTCGTATGTAATAAACATTTTAGTGCTTCAAATAATAATAATATATTTGCCTCGCTAGAAATATATATTTAATTTAGTTATTACACAAATACATCTATCTATATATTTTCTGTTAATACATCTACATATATTCTCAGAACTAGACTATATATAATCATTTTCTTGTTCATTTCAAACATCACAGTAACAAGATAGAAAACAACCGAAAATAATTTGCATAATAATTATAATTCACGAAAATTCCTTTACCCCCAGCTCATATAATAATAAAACCTTTATTCCTGCGGAATTCTTCAGCTAAAAATAATAATCAACAATATAGTATTGCTGTTGCCCCGTACAAGAGCATTAAATACTCCTTTTTGCAACCCCCTTGGGCGAGTACAAAAGAGTACACTCGGTTTGAAAACGGGTACGAAGTACATGAGACTGAGTTCAAACAGTCGTAATGCTTGTTTGCTAACGGATGCATGAGATATACATTAAGATGTGAAATTCTAAGATGAACATTAAGATATCTATTCTGTTATAATGACATCAGGCTTCTTGGTAGGATCTTTCAGGAGTTACTCGACTCAGGACTCAAGGTTATATTCCGAACGTTGGCGAAATAGCGTTTGAATTTATTTAGGAATTCTGTTTAGTTTATTTGTTTTACGAACATTTTATGTCTACTATTTTGCTATTTTACAGACAGTTATATTTCAATGTTTTTATCAGAATCTTATAAATAATGTATGTTGTTTTACTAGTGAAATTTGTGAAAGATATATTTTGAAAATTATTATCTCTATATACAATGTATTAAAGAGTTGCACAAACATTTAAGTATACTATTTTAAAGCGAAATATTGAAAGATTATATAAAAACAATGTCATAAAATATTTTATTTATTTATAGTGCTGGGAACCGAATCCGGATAATTTTGGATCCGGATCCAAAATTATCCGGATATCCGGATAATTAGGTTTTCGGATATCCGGATCTCGGATCCGGATCTCAGATTCGGATATCCGGATCTCGGATCCGAATCTCAGATTCGGATATCCGGATCTCGGATCCGAATCTCGGATCCGAATCTCAGATCCGGATCTCGGATCCGAATCTAAGATTCGGATATCCGGATCTCGGATCCGAATCTCAGATTCGGATATCCGAATCTCGGATCCGAATCTCAGATTCGAATATTCGGGCCTCGGATCCGAATCTTAGATTCGGATATCCGGATCTCAGATTCGGATCTCGGACTCGAATTTCAGATCCGGATTTAGAATCCGAATCTAAAGATCCGGATTTCAAATTTGAATCGTTTCAAATCTATGTGTTTTATATTTTTATTTTTATATAGGTTTTTCACACATTATTTTAATATATTTATATTATTGAAATAAATGTACGAGTAGGTTATGAAATATCTGTTTTCTTTTTAACATATCATATACATATCACATTTTTTAAATGAATATTAAAAACATTTTACAAGCTGTATTATTTTATCGAAATGCCAAATAAGTGTGCGACTGCAGTTATATACGATGTGTCTAAAAAATTATATATGCAATGTGCATCAAAATTATATATACAATGTGTCTCAAGAATTTTATATAAAATATACTTATTTTTTATATGTCATATAAATATGCAGTGTGTCTCAGAAATAAAAGTACTCAATTATATACATTGTGTCTAAAGAATTTTGTATACAACGGATGTTATTACAAGTTCTGTTTTTGGGAATACTAAAAGAGCTGATTTTGGCAATACGAAAAATTCTTTTACATATGCAATTCTGAAAATTTTGTTTTAAAATTCTTGGCGATTCATATGTGCTAAAATATTTGAAATTTAGTATAAAATTATTAAATTTATAAAAACTGTCAAATATTGAGAATAAATTTTTAATTTAAATTATACAATTTTGTTAAAAAAATTAGCATTTTGTCAAATCTTCAATAAATTTTCCAGATTGTTAATATTTTTCAAATTATATATTTTATTACAAGTTAATATTTTTTTGGTTTTGATTTAATGAAATGTAAAATTTGTATCTATAAATATTATTTTAAAATTATTATTAATTTTTATTCTGATATATATATATATATATATATATATATATATATATATATATATATATAATCACACCATGTACCCAATAAGGGTGTGGCACAAAATCTTTTTATTCAACCAGAAATCAACTTACACCAAACATTCTTATCCAGACAAAAAAATTAAATACATAAACATTGTAAATATAACACAGTAAATAAAAATATCAAAAATATTTTTTTTAACATATACAGATTTTATAATATCCTAACGTAAACACTGTAAAAATTTAAACTCAAATAACTGCACCTGACTATAGCTACGCATATATTATTATAAGTTGTCTCTTTCTACACACTATCAATAAACGTATGATGAGTGCATGTCTATTTTACATCATAAATGTATACATAGTAAAGTATTGAAGTTATAGGCATAACAAAACAGAATAACTATTTTAACATATCTATTTGTTAAACCAAATTTTACTTTTATATAAAACACTCTATATTCTTCAACAAAACATGTATATAATAAATAACTAAAATTATAAACTTTATTATAGATAGTAAAACTAAATAGAAATAAAAATACAATACCTGTTTCTGTGTAATTATTAGATTACGCATTTAAAATGTATTATCCAAATCTAAGAACCGAATATCGAATTCGAATCTAAGATGCGGATGTCAGATCCGAATATCGGTTCCAGATGTCGGATCCGAATCTCAGATCCGAATATCGGTTCCGGATCTCAGATCCGAATATCGGTTTCGGATCTCAGATCCGGATATCGGATCCGAATCCCAGATCCGGATATCGGATCCGGATTTCAGATCCGAATATCGGTTCCGGATCTTAGATTCGGATATCGGATCCGAATCTCAGATCCGAATATCGGTTCCGGATCTCAGATCCGAATATCGGTTCCGGATCTCAGATCCGGATATCGGATCCGAATCTCAGATCCGGATATCGGATCCGGATCTCAGATCCGGATCTTAAATTATCCGAGAATCGGATATTCGGATATCCGAATCTTTTTGGATCCGGATATCCGGATCCAATTTTTTCAAATATTGACAGCACTATTTATTTAAAATATGTATAAGAGTATTTTTACGTAGAAATACATTACTTGTAGACTATAATAAAGTAAAAATATCACATTAAATAATAATATAAAAAGTAGAAGGTAGCTTTGAAAAAATGACTAATGTTTTTTCCACCGAAATATTGAATTTTGTCTTCTGAAAGGTTTCAAAATCTATTTAGTTAACATCTCAGATTTATTGTTAAATTTCTTCTTTTCAATTGGATCCTCTTGTCAATAAATTTATATTACAAAATTAATTACTACGAATCACAAAAACTACATTTATAAACATCTTATATATATATTATTTATATAAGTTACGTGATTTATAAGAATTAATGTTTCTTTTGGCGAATATGCAATTTCTGATAAATCTGGCGATATAAATTGCATTTCTTGTACTTCTTCACATATTTTTAATAATCAAATTCAAGGAAAAATAAACAATGCAATTATGAAATAACTCCACTTCTTTTAATAATTTTTTAATACAATTGTTAATGAACTTAACTTAACTGAACATAACAAATAATAATAATAATGACTTTATTGTCCAACAGTTATACAACCAATTACAAGAGAAGATATATATTAAAAACAATCACAAATCAGTTAATATACAATAATATTGATACATATACAAATATATTATTTTACTAACTTAATTATTTAAGCTATTATGAATGTAAATTTTCATAAAAAATATCAAAATTAGATAAACAATTGTTAAAATTTTTGCACATTATACTGATTGGTGCCTTATATAAAATATTTGTTCTCGAAGAATCATAATAAAACATTAGCGTAGAATTAAACTAAATACACTTAACGTTATAATTATGTTTAGTTTTGCCATCAGTAATGTATATAGTAACTACTGAATAATAATTTACATTATTTTACTAGTAAAATAATGATCTCTTTTTATACCTATAGGCAATATAGTAACATAACAATAATATTTTGATACGCTTGAAGAAAAAAAATATTTGCAAAAATATATTGAAATAACAATAAAATAGAACATTTTATCAGTAAAAAAATTGTCCAATTTTTTCATTAGCTTTACCGCAACAAATATTTGATTACTAACCAGCAAAAATCATTTATCTTTTTTTTTTGTATGTAAATATGAATAACAAATACAAAAATATTTTGCACAAACAGAACGTAACACAGTCACTCAAATAATGAATAATTAAAAAATATTTTCCTGTCATAAAATCCCTATCAAAATCGTTTATACGGTTTAAAAAAAAAATCGAAATTTACACGGCAGATACACGGGCATTTAGGCTTATCGTGGTAAGCAAAAAAAAAATGCAAAATATTTCCAATTAAAAAAAATCGAACTTCAATCTAAGACATTTGGTATTTAAATTCACGGGAAATATTCTTTCAGGCCTATTAAGATTTATCTTTGATATTAGAAGAGGTAAATTAAACCAGTGATTCTTAACATATACTTTCTTGAGGAATGCGGTAAAATCTGTTGAAGAATATATAGTAAAACTGGCCAAAATTTTTACCCAATTTCAAGCCTATTAAGATTTATCTTTGATATTAGAAGAGATAAATTATATCAGTAGTTCTTAACATATTTTAATTTATTAATTTTGCATAAAAAAATTAAAACAATTGACATGCTAGTTGTCTACTTAATTCACTGATTAAGTCAACAATGTCTTGTATAATCAGGACTTAATTTTTAATAAAAAAAAAGTTAAAACAGTTGACATTCTAATCTAGTTAACTCAGTGATTAAGTTAATAATGCTTTGTGCAATCAAGATTTACTCTTTCATACAAAATTAAACCAGTGTACAAATATCTCATTGATGTTAAATTTAACAATAATTACATAACTAAAAAATGTTTAGAATCAGTGTATGTACTAATCATCATGGTGCTTCAAGAAGCATCATAAATATTAAAAGATTCGGATCAACATTAAAAGAGTTTTAAAAATTTTTTTTTTCTGTTTTTAAAGGCATTGAACATGATTCAGTATGTTTAATCCCTATAGGGTCATATTGTAAAAACAGATGAATGTTGAATACATTAATTATTTATGGGAAAAATCAATACATAAACAATTTTCATTAATATTTTAAAAAGTACTATCTGTAACAACAATAATTATTATTTCTGTACGTTTGTGTTGATATCAAATATTAATATTTCAACTAATTTATTTATGAAGAGATATAAAAAACTACTATATTTGTATAAATATTGATAGTGTTTTTTTAGTTAGAGCAAAAGTGATTTAGTAAGTTTTAATATTTTTAATTACACTTTAAAAAAAATTAGCGTAATTACAGACAAATAGTAGTAATTTTATACTACTATAAATGTTCTGTATTTCTACCTCAAAATTCTGTAAGTTTTACATAATTCATAATAATCAAATAAAGTAAGTAAGAATGACTTAATAAATATGTAAAATTGCTTACTTTCTGCAAATTGCATCACATACTTAATGTAAAATTACGTATTGTTGGTATAACTTTTTAAATTATATAAAATTACAGTTTGCATATTAATATCTGTAATTCATCAAAATAACGAGACTTAGTACATATTTTGTGTAATAATACTAATAAAATATTTTAAGTGTAATTAATTCATTTTAAGATACATCCTTTATGTAAATTTAGAAATATATGTAATTATACTAACAATAATATTACAAAACTAATCAAATTTTAGCTATTTATTATTATTTATACAACCTAAAGCTATTTGATTTTAATATAACGAGTTCTGAAAGATAAAATAATTTTTATTTAAATACAATAATTTCTGAAAAATATTTTACTATGTTACAATATAATATACTATTATTTCTACAGTAAAAGTAAACCAGTATTTGTTTTTGTTGTATTTCATGTATGTTGCAATGCAACCCCATTATTCGATATTTTTCTAACCCCTTTCAACTGACCCAAGTCTACAACACCATCACTGTCATGTGCAGCATTATCCATCATTACCAACTTGACCAGCCCAGCTATCCGGAATGACTCCTGTCTCTTGTTTCCGGTCGATCAGATACCGACAGGGTCATAGATGTTGTGTCGGTAATACAGATTCCTTGAGGGTTGGGGGAGGGAATCAGTTTACTGATCAGTGGAGGTCCGTACAATGATTTTAATTGGCTGTGTGTTCTAATATGACATAATTTTGATTTTGCCCTTAATTAAATCATTAATGTCTGAATTGGTTAACCTAGAAAATACAATGATTATAGATTTTGTGTAAGGTTGTGTATATATTTATTAACTAACTGATATATACTAAATGGGTGAAGGTTTAGTCGTATTTGACATAGATGTATGTTTCGTTATTAGACTAATTTAATTTGATTTTGAATTAATGAAAATGTGCTGTGACATGTTGTGTGTATATTTATGTTTCTATTAAGAATATTCAATGTGTAATTCAAGCGAATTAATTAATTAAATAAAACTGTTTTAGGTTAAAGTTCTGTACTAATATTTATTTATAATCAAATCTTCGACGAACTCAAAGTCTGTCTTCATCAGAAAAACTTATATAAATAACATTTACAGTAAACAACAGAACATAGAAACAAGTTACTAGGTAAAAATAAGTAACCAGATTATAAAATTTTATAAATTTTTAATTAATGGATGCCAAATTTTATTTAACTGAGTGCCTTCACAGTAATTGATGTTATCTTTTTTCTTTATAAATTTCAATTGCTTCTCTTATCAATATTAACAGCAGATTGATAAGAGAAGCAATAGAAATTTATAAAGAATAAGATAACATCAATAACTTTGAAGACATTGACTTAAATAAAATGTAGCTTCCAAAATTTATAAAATTTTGTGATCTAATTACATATTTGTTACCTAGTAACTTGTTTTTATGTTCTGTTATTTACTGTAAATGTCATTTGTATCAGGTTTCCTGATGAAAGCGGACGTTGAGTTTGTCGAAACGTCAATTATTAATAAATATTAATACAGAACTTTAACCTAAATCAGCTTTATTTAATGTAATAAGTCTTAAAAGATTTTTTACTTCGATTTAATTAAGTTTCAAGATAGCTCTAAATTAATATGTAGGTATATGACATGGGATCATTGCATATTTTTTTTTTCTTTAATCAAAAATATACATTAAATTAACTACGTAAATATATGTTTTAAAGCAAAATTATTTCTAATCAATATTAAAGTTGAATTTTATATGAAAAGCAGAAAATATTTATGTTTTGCTCAAAATTAATAATTTGGTCTTCACACCTTTATAATTATAACTCTTTCAATTTTTTTTGCAAATAAATTCTAACAATATTCTACATTATAAATTTTCAAAAATATTCATATCAAACATGTAATATTCCTTTATCATTTTTTTGCACATGTCCACAACGTAGAAAATTACTAAATAAAAATAATTGAAACGTGAAACCTAAAACACACAAACACATTGCCAAAAGAAGAGGGAACCCAGAATAAAAAGCGCAAGAACGCCTTGTTCACATAGACATATGTACCAACAATAATTTTGCAAAAGAGAGATAAACCCGAAAAAAGATATATCATTTCAAAGTTGTGAACGAAGGGGAAGGGGTTGGCACAAACCACAACCACTCGCGGAATTTTACTTTGCTGCTGTTCGTGTTGTTACCGTTTCAGAAAATAAAGAAACAAAAACGAAATAAACAGCGCGAAACTGAAAGTCGAAAATGTACCCATAATTAATAGGTGTTTGCAATGTAGCAAGATGCCGAGCTGCGCTGCTATATATATATATATATATATATATATATATATATATATATATATATATATATATATTACTTGTTTTGTCTTGTTTTAGCACTCACCAGGCGTATCAGTGATTCTTAATAGGTTGCGGAATCCGTGTCGCAGTCGCAGAGTGATTTTTTTTTGTTGAAATTGATTTTTTTTGTGCTGCAACATCGATCAATTAACAAGTTATTATTACATAAGTCACTTATTTAAATTAAATTTGGCTTCCACTAATTAAAAATTAATATTTTTTTTTGATCTAGTTACTTATTTGTTACCTAGTAATTCTTTTCTATATTCTGTTTATTTACTGTAGATGTCATTTGTATCAGTTTTTATATGAGTTGTAAAAGATTTTTACTATTAATATTAATACTATGCGGTATACGTATACATATGTAACAATAGTATATTATGTTACAAGGAGTAGAAAGCGATGATTATTGTGTTGGGTGCAGATATTTGTGGCCGAGACAAAGCCGAGGTCAAGCAATCTGGGCGAAACACAAAAAGAGCTTTCTGTTCCGAATTAGACATATACGTTTTTTTCTTCAAGCGTTCTAAACGAGAAACTAAACTAAAAATATATAAAAATACATTCCAAGTACATTTAACCTTACTAGCAGTTGTAGAATAGTATATATATATATATATATATATATATATATATATATATATATGTATATATATATATATATATATATATATATATATATATATATGTATATATATATTATTAATATATATTATTAATATTTGTTACGTGATTTGTAAGAATTAATCTTTCTTTATTTGAATATAAAATTTCTGATCACTCTGTATGGTATACATTGCTAAAATATTATTAAAAATAACTATAATTGCAAAAAATTTACGTAAATAATAATATGTTAAGTACCACTGTTTGTACATAGTTACAAGTGTTAAAACAAGTGCAGAATCTACGAGCACAGCCCACTAGAGAGTTTTATTTCTTGTCGACAGGAAACAAAAGACAATTAGATACTTTTTATCTACTTGGTTATATATGTATATATATATATATATATATATATATATATATAGAGAGAGAGAGAGAGAGAGAGAGAGAGAGAGAAAGAGAGAGAGAGAGAGAGACAGAAAGAAAGAAAGAGAAGTAAAATGTTACTACAGAATACATACATACGTACACTTTGTTTTCTTGTTTCTGGTTTGGAAAAGTTGTCAGCAATATTCTTGTTTCTGCAATATATATGTGAAGCGCACGAAGAAGTTTTCGCCTGCTGGTTTGCAATCATTCCTGCTGTTGGAAATTATTCCTGCTGTTTCTGTTGGTTTTAACGTTGGATGATAATTCTTACCGCTGCGTTTATTATTATCATAGAATTGTTTGTGCAGTTTATTTATGATTTGCTTCTCAGATGTTTATGAGCTGGTTGTATGAGAGTATTGTGGTGTTTTGAGACAGATTTATGTGTTTAAATATTAGTTTGATAATTTTTTTATTGTATTTATTTTATCAGTATTTAAGAAATATATTCTTAGCGAATAATTGTTTTTTTTTTCTAATAATATAATAAATATTATTTAGTGTACTACTTGAGGTCAGGGCCGGACAGTAGCAGGCTGTATGGGGTTATAAATCTATATGGGGCTAGGAGAAATTATTTTATACTTTTTAGTTCATTTTAAAAACGTGGTATATTAAAATTATTTTGTTTTTATTTAAATAATTATTATTTTATCGTTTACATCACTTTACGAACGATATAATAACATGTCTTTAACAACTTTTCTATCAAGTGGAAAAACCTATTATTAAGAAAGAATCTATGACAAAATAATTTCAATAGAAGAACATTATTATTAAACAAGGGCCATTATTGAATAGTCTAGAATAACCCCGGGGCGCATTCAACAAAGATGCAACATCAAATGCAAAATGCAGAATAGGAAATTGAAGCGCTCAGTGGGATAGTGGCGAATACGCCAGCCTTTATTAATTTTTATTTTTATTTTTGTAATTACTATTAACTATTACTGTTAGCCAGTAGATTTTATTAGAGTTATAGAATTACAGTCAATATATATTCAAAAACATTTACCGTCATGTACCTAGAAGGACGTAACACAAACCCTTTTCATCATTCCGAAATTTGTTTTCTCCAAACTTTTTTATCCAGACAAGTAACTCTAGCTTCATTCACACTAGTTATTTTCAATTTTAAAGCAGCATTATTTCAAAACACATAAAATGGCGTATTTGTCACTATTCTACTGAGCGCTTAATTTTCCCATCGACATAGTGGAAATTATTGAAATATTCTCGATCGTTGGCTTGATACAAAGGACTAACAAAAACGTATCAACAGCCGGAACTGGAAAACACTGTAAAGAAATATCTTCGGATCGAGGTGGGGGTACTTTAAAGAGCAACAGAGAAAGAGAATATGATTGTATATTGATTCTTTCATTCTGTCATTCGATAGTAATTAGCCATCGATAAAATAGCGTTTTTGTCATTGAACTATTCATGAACACAGAAAACTATTAAATGCCATTTTAAAACCCATTTAGATTTTTACTTTCGTTCATAAATGTCGAGCGTTATTTGTTTTTTTTTTGTGATTCTTTTGTTTTTTGCTTTTGTTTGATGACATTTCTGTAGTCTTTTGTTTTTTATATAGACTTTTATTTACTCTAGTGCAAAGTTTCTATCATTAAATATTTTTATAATTATTTTATTGTTTCATAATTCAACTTAACATTGTAAAAAATGTTTAAGATTTCATTATATTAAAATAAAAAAATTAATTTTAGTTTTATATAATTTTTAATTAAAATTCGACGTTTTGATATACAATAAATAAATAAAACATAAAAACAATTTACTATTTAACAAAATAAATAACTAGATTATAAAAGTATATTGATAAGAGAAGCAATAGAAATTTATAAAGAAAATGATAACATTAATCAGTGAGTTAAATAATATTTGGCTTTCTTTAATCAAAAATTTATACCTAAATTTTATAATCAGAACTAAATCTAAAACCGTTTTATTGTAATATAATATATATAATATAATATCATATTATAATCTATGTAAAATATTTCCATTCCAATCAAAATAGTTTTGCATTAAAAAAAAATTATACATAATTCAAATATCTCATTGCGTATCTGAAACTAAACTGTAACTAAACTATTTTATTTATTTGACCAAAACTTAGAGGCGGACTCCAGACATTTCCCGAGTTAAATTAAACGTCTGTCAGACGCATAGTGCGGGCGTAAATTCATCCCTCAAATAGCAAAATAGCAATCCATCTCTCCTATTTCCTTAGAGTTATTTTCCTCCGCTATTCCACTCCTGATCCTTGCGCCGAAAACTTTAAATTCTTATCGAGCAGCAGAGACCACAAGCGGGAAATAAAAACCTCCCAAGACAAGGATGCCTGCTTACGTCCGATGAGATTGTTGAAAAGAGAGAGATGTTGTACGGGGTTGTTAAATAGAGTTTAGGCGTTTTAGGGGGTGGATGGTGGACGAGAAGGGGTTGTAATCCTTATCAGGTCCTGCACCAACGGTTCAGGGACATTGTAACTCGGACCGCGACATGGAAAAGCAAGTTTGTGTTGTCGTTTGCTTTCGGAAAGCGAGTTTCATCCTTTGCTAAGTTAACAGTGTTACGAGAATTGGGTTGGCTCGGTTTGGAGTATTTCTGACACCAAATCGGATACTTTAATCTCTTGTACTTTGTTTTGTACTATTAGCTTTATACGATTCTTTTGTTTTTAATTATTTATATTATAGCAAGGAAAAGTTGTATAGCGTTCGGTACAGTGTCCGTAACTTTTTCAAAAATTAAAAATATGTATATATAAATTCTTCATATAAACTGTAAAGTGTAAAAATGCATCTGTATATTTACATATTTTTTTATAGCAAAAATTATATAATTTTCTCTGAAATGCAAATTTAATATATTTAATCTGTAAATTTCATAAACCTATTATGGAATTAAAATAGTACATAAAATAAAATAGGAGATTTACATATTTTTTATATATTTTTACGAAAGTTTATGACACAACTCTGTATTGTTTGCTGTAACTCTGTCAAAAGTTCGAATTTCAAAAAATCGTTTTGTAATAATTGTTTTAATAAATAATTAAAACAAAAATTTATCGGGTTATAGTATTTTTGTTTTTGCTTAAATCGCCATTAATTTATTTTAATAAACTAGTTAAATCATTAGTTAAGTTTTAAATAAATAAAAATGAATGCACCTTGCCAGGGTTTGAACCCAGAACGTTTTACTTTCGAGGCAACTGCGCTACCAACTGCAATGGCAATTTAAGCAAAAAATAACTATAACTTAATATATAATACGCCGTGTGTAATTAAGAATATAAAAATATATTATTTCTGCTGAAACACACATTAATTCAAATATTTACAAATATTCCGACGCGATGCATTTAAATCGAAAAACACTATCATTATTAAATTGCACAACAATCTCATCTACTTCCTAAAGAAATTTGTCTCGATTTTTATCTTACACATCTTATATCGAAACATAAAAAGGATAAAAACCTTCAAACTGCTAAAGAAACAAAAGCGCAGCAGCAAAAACAAGTGAAGAACGAATGGGGGCAAGACAAAAAAAAAAACACGCGAATTCGAAATCCCATAAATAAAATTAATTTCGAACATTTGCCACGCCCATATCGACAAGTCATCGTTAGTCCTGTCGTAATAAATAAACAAAAATATATCGAGCATTAAAAAGAAGAAATGCGTTTGCAGGAAGGGTGGAATGTTTCGGACGTAGGGAGTTAAAGAGATAGAGGAAAAATGAGAGTCGGTATACGAATAATGTTTGGAATTCAATAGTCTCCTCTCTGTCTCTCTTTCTCTATCTTTGTAAAAATTATCCAGACTGGAGAGTTTTGGAAAGTATACTGGATAACCCTGGAATATAATCGATATTATATAAAGAAAATTTGTTTCTTTTATTTTACTGAATTTGTTACAATAAAAATTTATGCACTTTATTGAAATATAAAGTATTGTATTAAATTAAAACAGCTTAAATTCTGTATTAATATTTATTAATAATCGACAAACTCAAGCTACTCAAAGTACATCTTCATCAGCAAAAATGATATAAATGACGTTTACAATAAATAAACAGAACGTAGAAACAAGTAACTAGGTATCAAAATTCAAGTAACTAGATTGTAAAATTGCTATAAATTTTTAATTAATAGAAACCAAATTTTATTTAAATCAGAACCTACATATTGATTTGGCTTCCATTAATTAAATATTAATAAATTTTATAATCTAGTTACTTGTATTTTGTTGCTTACTAAGTTGTTTCTATGTTTTGTTTATTTACTGTAAATGTTATTTGTATAAGTTTTTCTGACTAAGACGTTGAGTTCGTCTAAATGTCGATTATTAATAAATTTTAATTTTAATATAATAAGATTTTTTACTATTAACTTAGAAGTAATTTTTAATTAAAATAATTATTAGTATTTATACAATTTTCTGGGCTGGTATGCTTTTGTTGATCTATCAGCGTCGTAGACGTTTCGCTATACATAGTAGATGGTATCCTCAGTGCTTGGTATCTCAGTCATCAAGCACTGAGCATGCCATCTACGATGTATGACGAAACGTCTGCGACTAGGATAGGTCAATCACGACATACCAGTCCAGAAAATTATATAAATTAAAGAAATACCGTCCGTGATAGCCTGAAGATTTCTAACTGCACATTTATTTGTGCTTATTTTTACAAAAAAAAATAAACGAATTCTATTACATTAAGAGAATTAATTTTCAAGATTATATACTTTGAAAACTTCGTTTATTGAGAAACGACTGTAACAATGAAATTCAATTTAACTTTTTGCGAAATATCGTAGAAACTATATTATAGAAGAAGAGCTAGTCAACTTATATTTTAAGTTTTGTTCTTGTATTAATTTTAATTATTAATTTTATACGACCACCCAATCGGAAAAGAAAGTTTTTTCATTAAATTCTAATTAAAAATATGTTAATCTACATATTAGATTTAGTTTACATAATTCAGTTTAAAAAAATACAGTGACATTCTAAAATTTACGTACATTTCTTAAAGTTATTTTTAAAATAAAAACTGTTTTAGGATAAAATTATGTTTAATTATTTTATAGAAACGACGTTCCGACGAAACTGAACGCTCGTCTTCTGTTCTATCCTAAAACAGCTTTTTTATTCTAGGTTACATACAAAGTCCCGAAGGATTTGTTTTTGTACATCAATCTTTCAATTACACATTTGATCATTCTTTGACATATTCAGAATATTTGCAAAACATGAAAAAAATTTCGAACTGATTGATTCAAATTTAGAGACATGCCAAAAACATTTCGTATCGAATTTGTTTTGATTTTGTTTATGTGTTTATCCAGGACGGTATTAAAATGGATTTATCGCTTTTTAACCCTATTGTTTTCAATCTGTTTTGTGTATTGCGCATATACATGCATTCACAGAGGAGTAATTTGCCAGAAACTATTTGCATGCTATATGTACATATAATCTATAATATTTGTTTTATATTAAATTATTTTCAATTGGAAACTTTCCAAATTTAATTTTAGTATTTATTTATTTATTTATTAAATACACGATTCAAAAGATACTTATATATTATAAAATACAAATAAACTAATTGAAATTGCTTAATAAGTAATTTTGAGTAAACGTCAAGAATAGTTTTGATCAAAAATCACTTTTAAAAGTAACGTGAGAATATATTTATTACTAGATAAAAAAATTAAAATTTTTAGAATTCAGATAGTGTAAGCTCACCGTGGGACACACTGTATATAAATAAAAAAATGTATTTAGAAAAAAGTATAAATCATATTTTGAAATATTAAAAAAAATAGTTAATATTAATATGAAAATATTTAGCTAAATTACATTTTTTTGTATAAAAACATTAAAATAATGTAAATAATAATAACCTACATTAAACATTCACAAAAAAATAACTTTGCATAAAAAAACTGCTGTAAAAAAACTGTTATATTTTAACGAACCAGTTATTTACAAAAATTATCCATATTCATCAAGAAAGACATTTCATTAGCCGAAGTAATCTTAACAAATTCATTCTCTTAATTAATAATTAAAAGTAGAAGTTTATTTTTTGCCATTCGTGGAAAGGGTAGGAGGCTGGAAAATTAAAACCAACTGCTTAATATTCACGACGAATGAAATACTTCATTTTCAGTATACAATATGAAGTTTGAATACTTTCAGAACGCAATTCCTAAATTTCAGGAGAGAATTCTCGCAGCAGGATGAAATAATTTATTAAACATGGAGGACAATAACATGTCATATTTAATTAAAGTACATCAGGTTTCGCGTCTTTAAGAATATTAAACAACTTTGTAAAAATATTTGGATTGCAGACGCGAGCGAGTTCAGGAATTTCTAAGTTCACGTAGCAGAAACGTGTTGCAAATTTTAAAAGTTCGAATATTATATATTACTGTCATAAATAGTGTATTATGTTACGAGGAGAAGAAAGCGATGATTTTTGTGTTGAGCCTAGATATTTGTAGCCGAGGCCAAGCAATCTGAATAACACAAAGAGTTTTCTATTCCGGGGAACATGTACGATTTTTTCTTTAAGCGTTCTACACGAAACTAAACTAAAAATACATACCAAATAATCTTAATCAGTTACTTATACTTGTAGAATAGTAGTAATATGTATATATTTGTTACGTGATTTGTAAGTATTTTTTTTTTTTGGTCGAATATACAATTTTTGACCACCCTGAGCGGTATACTGCATTTCTAGCAATTCTTCACACATTTTTAATAATCAAATTAAAATTCAAGCAAAAATAAACAAAATAATTGTTAATTAATTTAACTTGATTTAATAATTTTTAATATAGCCATCGAAGATATCAAATTAAATACACTTGATCGTATTTCTTTCGTCGAATATGCAGTTTTTGACCATTTTATTTCTTGCATTTCTTCACACATTTTCAATAATCATATTAAAATTAAAGCGAAAAAAAAAAACAATGTGATTGTCAATTAACTTAACTTAAGATATCAGCTTAAATACATTTGCCGATTGCTGAATGATCTTTGACCACTGGGTACATTGAGTATTTGTGTAACCTTAAATCGCTGATTAAAATTTGAACTTTAATTTTTGCTACTAATAATAAAAGCTTAGCTTTCTAAATACGTATATAGCTTTTTTTAAATTATTATTTGTGGTTTAAGGGAAATTATTTTATTTTAATAGTTTTTCAACATATTTTCATTTATAAAGTATTTAAAAAAGTTGTTATCTTGAAAACAATATTTTAATTTCACATTTTTTTTTTCTCATTATACAACTTATTAAATACCCTAAATAAAACAAAAGAACGAACCAGAAAAATGGCAGTCAGAAGAATAAAACATTAAATTAAATATGCAATTTTGTATTCGCTCGGTTCGAACGCACAAAAAAAATATAAAAGGATGGTTTTAAAAAAAAGTTTAACTGTTTCTTGATTACATACTGTAGTAAGCATCTCTTACGTCATATCCGGTTTGCTGAAACTCCCTTTCGGTGGCGGAAAGCGACCATGCGGTCGCTGGCAATATAAGAAACAGAACCGAACGTTAAATGCGAAGATAAAAAAGAGAACGAAGAATTTGTCGAATTACTTACGAAACATTACGCCCCGAAAAAGGTTACGACCGGGATTTGTAACAGTAAAAACCGAATATAATCTACGATGGGTAACAGCCATAGCGGCGTTGGAAATACTATGAATATTTTCGGACCCAAAGTTCAAAACCTGCTAACAGTTTTATGCTGCCAGTTTCAGCTTCTGAAAATAAAAAGCAGGAAAGCAATAGAAATTTGAAATAAAAAAAATAACATCAATTAGTTTAACTAATAACTATTTTGAATAAAATTTGGTTTCCTTTAATTAATAATTTATAAATTTAATTACTTATTTTGTTACCTAATAACTTGTTTCTGTGTTCTGTTTATTTATTGTATATGTTATTTGAATCTTTGTTTTTATTTCCACTTTTTTGTGTTTTTTATAATTTTGTTAGTATTATAATAATAAATAATAAATAAATAATGTTTCTGAATTATAAAAATATTGTTTTAAAAATTAAAAAAAAAAAAAGAATTGACCCCGACGTGATTTGAACACGCAACCTTCTGATCTGGAGTCAGACGCGCTACCGTTGCGCCACGGAGTCATATATTTTTGTATCAATAACTATGTAATCAATTTTATTTATTAACAGTCAATCAATTATACGACACGTCACATTACCTTCAAATGGTTCACATATTTATTACATAATGGATAAGAGAAAGTTTATAATATTTGTACTAAATATTCACTAATATTAAATAAAATACATTCACTATTATTACAGTACATATATAGAATGCAAAATAAATACATACACACATACACAATTACTTCATGTATTGATAATGGTGTAGCACAAACTCTTTCCATCATTAGTACTAACTTTTTGTCAAAAGAAAATAATTACTTACGATATTTATAATTTCTTTATTATAGGAGTAATATAATTCGATTATCGTAAGTTTTGTTGTAGGTTATACGTAATTATGTTAGTGACAAACCTAATAACACAAAAGTATCTACATACATACACAATCACGCCATGTACCCAAAAGGGTGTGGCACAAACTCTTTTCATCATCCCGAAATCAGTATCTGTACTTAATATATTTTGTAAATACATCTGCATATTATTTTATATAGTAGATAGTATTTAAATAGTTTAAAATCAAAATTTAATGTACATTGTAAAAAAAATGATTTAAATGTACATATTCTATGAATGTATTTTACAATTATACAATTATCATAGTAAAAATTATATAATGCTACTATTTCACTGCTTTTAGTTATGTAAAATTATTATATTTTTACAGTGTAGTCAATTGTTTATCAATAATATTTTATTATACTTACAAACTAATAACTATTAATTTTAATAATATTTTGATATTAGCATTTATTTTTGCTATAATTAGTGGCAATGATTATTTATTTGTGTTAAATTGTACGCTTGCATTAAATAACTAGAAGGAATTATTTTTTGTTGTTTGACGTTTGCAAATAAATAAATAAATTTCTTTTTTTTTGATATGTCAAAAAATTCAATCTTCTACAAGACTAATTTGGTAATTATTTAATAATTCAATTAGAAAGATATTTATTATGTGCTTATATAAACGTACACAATGATGATGTCATAGATTTAGTTTTTTTTTTTTTTGGCTAACATACAACGGACTATAGATGATATTTTGAGTAAAAAAAGTCAACATTATCATTTTAGTATATGATAGTCCAATGATAACCCAGCACACCTACAAAAAATCAATATTAATCAAATAACTGCTCCATTTCCAATAATTCCAAATAAAAAAAAATTGAAAACACTACGGGGTATATCTCGCTCGCAATAAATCCCGCAAAACTCAACATTTCGCAAATACAACACGACATTAGTTATTCACTCCCATCGGGTTCTTCCTCTACCCCCCACCCCCTCACTCCAACCCTGTACACCAACAGCATTTTTTGTTCCCGCGAGCGTCCAAAATTTACGACTAGGTTTGTCCGTGGCTGGGCGTCGAGGTCAAATCACACGTCGCGCATCACACCGACGCGCTTTGCGATCTACCACCAAAATGAATTACTACCATACACACCAAGATGACTTGATATCAAGACAGGTTACGCCATAGCCGACATTCTGGCCGCCATATTGTTAAGTACGAATTGTACATACGCTCTAAAAAAAATTATGGAATTTTACTTATAAACCATGAGACACTATGATGCCCGGTATTTCTAGGTATAATTACTCAACTGCTGTAAATTTTTTATAATTGTTTAAAAATAAATAATGTCAGAACTATTACAAACATTACATAATATAGATATTACCAAACGAAAAGTACATATGTATGTAATATTGCAGTTTATAGTAAAATCTATTTTAGTAAATTCACAGAGTTTCAGTGAATTTGCTGTCAGAAATTTCCATTAAATATATTATTAATTAATTAATTAGTAAATATTGCATTGTTATCCAGTTCTGAGCTATTTTTAAAGTTTAAAGTCTTTATAGCTCATTGGGAAGTTAGTTTAAAATTTTGCAAATTTTTGCAAATTTTGTACCGAACAGTCAGACAAGAAAGCGAGTTATAAAAACATGTTAAAATACATTTAAATACATTATTTGAATAAAGTTTAAATTAAATATATATATATATATATATATATATACCGGGTGTCTACTTTTTTTTTGTTACATAGGGAATACAATGCTAAAATTTTCATTTGGTGATAAATTTTCCCCTAATTATTATAGAACTAAAGTACAAATACAAAAGTTGTTTAGAATTCAAAAATGCATCAAATGATGCCAAATTTATCAATATAGAATGTTCTGATCAAGAATTAGAAGCAAATTAAAATTTCCATTTTTGCGCTCTTTACATCAAAGTGCCACGGAAATTAAACAAATAATTTCATTTCTTCTGGAGTTTGAGTTTGACAGATCGTATTTATTTTATTGTTACGTTCTGTATTATTATTATTATTATTATTATTATTATTATTATTGAAAATAATGAATAAACTTAATGTAAATGAAAAGCTATTAAGTATAAAAAGTATTAAGTATTTATTATTTATTACAATGAAAGGGTATTTTACTCGGCTGTACACTACGTACTAGCTGTGGTTTTAAATTGTGAATGTCTCCATTATAATTTTAAGTAATTGTTTAATTTATTTATTAACTTCAAGTTATAAAAACAATACATTTGAATTAGATGACTGGCATTATGCCTAATATATTTATTATAATAATTTAAACTTATCCCTGAGGATGCTGTAAGTTGTTCAGTGAAACGTCGGATAAGAGTTTAATAAATAGTAAATAGCTGAACTCCGTAAAACTTTCTTTATTTATTACAATATTCAATATACCTATAAAACAGAAAAATTCATGAATACAAGATATAGGAGAACAAAAACGAAACTAACAATTTAAATTAAATGTTCAAATAAATCGCCATTAACTGCCAAACAATAACCTAATCTGTTATAAAATTTGTGACGTACAGAGCTTAATTGTGTTTGTGTTATATTATTGCACTCTTCAACAATGGCATTTTTCAAATCAACAAGATTTTTGATATGTCGTTTATAAATTTTCTCCTTCAAATATGGCCATAAAAAGAAATCGCACGGTGCTAAATCGGGCGATCTAGCTGGCCAATTAATTGGACCACCTCTACCAATCCATGAATTTGGAAAACATTGATCCAAATATAATTTAATGTTGCAGCTGTAATGTGCCGGACATCCGTCTTGTTGATACCAGACAACATTATCTTGAGTTGCACACTCTTCTAACTGCGGACCAATATGATTTTGCAACATATCCAAATATTTTTCGTTGCTTAAATTATTTTCAATAAAAAATGGCCCAATTATACACCTGCCAAAAATTCCAGCCCATACATTAACTTTTTCTGGATATTGGGTACGTGTTGCTACCATTAAATGAGGATTTGTTTGGCTCCATATTCTAAAGTTTTGTGTATTAGGTTCGCCGTGTAAAGTAAACGTAGACTCGTCAGTAAAACAAATAGATTTCAAGAAGTTTCTGTCTAAATTGGATTTTTCCATAATAATGTTACTAAATTCGCTTCTAGCCATTTTATCCGCTTCAAATATCTCTTGGTGCGTGGAATATTTATAAGAATGATATTTTTCATTTTTTAGTACCTTATGTATTGTTGAAGGATGCAAATTTAATTCAGCACCAAGTTGACGCACACTAACATTTGGGTTTTCCGTTACACACAAAAGTATATTCAATGTATTTTCTTTAATTGCATTTTGATTTAAATTCTCCTCCTGATCTTCTGCGTTGATTTTTCTACAATTTTTACAACGTTTTAACACACTTCCAGTTTCTTCGAATTGTTTAATTATCCTAACAATAGTCATAGCGGAAGGTATGGGACGGTTTTCAAAGAAAGCGCTGAATAAATCTCTTACTCGTCGTATCGAATTTCCAGTAAAATACCATTTTACGCACTGAACTTTTTCATTTACCTTAAGTTTATTCATTATTTTCAATAATAATGATAATAATACAGAACGTAACAATAAAATAAATACGATCTGTCAAACTCAAACTCCAGAAGAAATGAAATTATTTGTTTAATTTCCATGGCACTTTGATGTAAAGAGCGCAAAAATGGAAATTTTAATTTGCTTCTAATTCTTGATCGGAACATCCTATATTGATAAATTTGGCATCATTTGATGCATTTTTGAATTCTAAACAACTTTTGTATTTGTACTTTTGTTCTATAATAATTAGGGGAAAATTTATCACCAAATGAAAATTTTAGCATTGTATTCCCTATGTAACAAAAAAAAAGTAGACACCCGGTATATATATTTATTCAGATATATCATATATTATTGTATTTAATAAGGGAGGTATTGTAATCATACCAAATTTGACATACCAAAATTTCTACAGATAAGCACAAATTAAGCTAATTTCATTTCAATTCTAAAACTTATGTAAACATACCAGTAACTAACGTCTTACGTTTAGTATCAAAAATTAATTAGGTATCTACAAATTAAAAGCGATTTTATTATACTAATGTGACTTTTGACAAAAAAACTAATTAAATATTACCAACTTAAACGGTATTGACAATATAAATAAAAAAATGATAACGTCAGAAATTTATACTTTTTTTTCAAATTAAGTAAACTCATAAACTGCATTATGGCGTAACCTGTCTTGATATTAAGCCACCTTGCCACACACCAAAACACACACATACACACATATGGTGTGTGCTTTCGAAATGTTGGCTTCTCTCGGTCAGACTTTAGCAGGAAGATAAATTATAATGGGGAATGGTTGGTCCGTGACGTCTTAGAAATGGGATATTGACCTGGATGGAATAATGTGTTTTGAGGGTTTTTTTTTCACTTTGGGGTGTGTCGCGAGATAGAGTTGATTTTAAGATTATTGGGACCTTGTAGCTTGATGAAATAGACTTGTTTACCTATTTTTTTATTAGCAATTCAAAATCTACTAAAAATATAAATTTTGTTCGTCAATAAAAATATTTTATTTTTTGTTTTTTGAAAATTATTATTACGGAACTTTTTGGTACTTGTCTAAAAACTAAATACCTTTTTTTATCTCAATTTTAAATGTGATGATTAATCTTTTCTGGATATTAATCTCTCAATTACATATTTGATTTGTACATTCTCTGACGATTTTAAAAACCTTGCAAAAAAATTCAAACGGATTGATTCAACTTTATAGATATACCAAAAACGGTTCTTGACGTTTCGAAAAACTCAATGTGCATCTTTATCAAGAAAAATAATACAATTGACATTTACAATAAATAAACAGAACATAGAAACAAGTTACTGGTAAAAAAATTAGTAATTAGTTTATAAATTATTAATTAAATACAGTCAAATTTTATTTAAATCAGTTACTAGCCACACTGATTGATGTTATAAATTTCTATTGCTTTTCTTATTATTAATATATATATATATATATATATATATATATTGATACAGAACTACAACCTAAAGCCGCTTTAGTTTTAATATAATGAGTTCTGAACGATTATTTACCATGTTAAATTTTAGTGTATTACAAGTTATTACAGATTTTTAATATATTTTAACAATTTTAACATATAAAAGTTCAACAATATCAAAATGTGTTTGTATTATCAACCACTGTAATATTTATTAAAATCCAATTCGATTTCTATGTAAAACAGTTTGCATAGCCTACAGCGAGTGAATTAGAATTTTCCGAAAATTTCCAAACACAATTTGGCATTTGTGTATCAATAGCGTTTTACATTAATTATATAGCAATTTCTATATATCTAAACTGGTTACATAAAAACAAGTATAATCGTTTACAAGCGGTTACCATAGCAACCGTATTACGGAAAACAATACGACTAGGGCTAGAGTGAAAATAACAACTGCACCAATTCGAGATATTAATTTATATGTACATTATATTGCGCGAACAGAATTTGTGTCAAGTTTTATACGTTTAATTTGATGAACATTATATAAATATGAATTGTAGCGAAATGTAATTTTGAATTCTATATTAAAAATTATACATTTTGAAATACAAAACTAGAAAATGTATTATATACATAATGAATATTTATTGTTGCAGATATATACTTTTTTTAAGCGCATTAAAATATGAAAGTGGCTATTTATACATACAGTACGTATAAATAGCCAATTGTGTATACATACCGTATGTATAAATAGTCTCATCCTTAAAATACTGATATTACGTTACTATATGATTTCGGGATAGTAGAACGAGTTTATTTGTGTTTTGTATTTGTACATGACGTGATTGTCTACACTGTAACATTTTTTTTTGTGTACTATACATGTTGTCAAAGTTTGACAATTTTTAAAGTCAAAACATGTTTTTTCTGCGGGGTGTGGCGGGAAGTGAAATAGTTCAAATGGTACATATCTTGCATCACCTTAACGATGAAACTTCAGATTTTTTGGACTTAAAATTTCATTAAATTTTATTCAAAATTGACCGAGTTATACCTATTTTAAAATCGGTAATTTTTCTGATTTTTCAAAGTAGCCCATTTTTTGTTTTGTGTCTAGTGTATTTTGATATTACTTGTGTTATTGTAAAACGTAAATACATGTAATATTCCCATTTTCTAATGTAACGCAGATGTAATTTAATTATTTAATATTATTTCAAAATTAAATTTAAACAGAAAATAACTCACATACATCAGACAGTTGCAAAGTTGGTATTTTCTCGAAATAATACACTACAAAAGTTGACAAGGATATCCTTTGTCTGTTATAGATTTATGTTCATATTATGATAACATGTTTTTAAAGTTTTCAAAACATAACAATTTAATAAAATATCAATTCTTTTAACTGTCACAACTAGCTTACTTTGCCCGAAACAAAAGACGGAGCAAACAAAAAAAAAAACAACATTGAAAACAACATGTTCTTGCTTCCACTGATATAATAATATGTTACATATTTGTCAAGAGAATGTCACTACAATGTTAAAATTACAGTTTGAAAAGACAATGTTTTATGTTGTCAACATAGCAAAGTTAGAAAGATTAAATTTCAAGAGTAGTTTTTTGTTAAGCTATAAAAAATTATAGCTTTATTAAAATTAAAATTTATTTTTAATCTTTTAAAAAAAAGATTAAAAATAAATTTTACAATTTAGAAACAAAAATATAGTTTAATTTGTCTTTCTTTTTCTTAAAAAAATTTTTTTTGTATTCAAGCATATCATAATATTAATATTACGTTATCCATATTGCCTATGTAGAAAACGAAGCAATAAAAATACTGTAAAGGCACTGAGTTAAATAAAATTTGGTTTCCATTAATTAAAAATTTATAAATCTATAAAATCTAGTTACTCATATATTACCTACTATTTTCTATGTTCTGTTATTTACTCTAAATGTCATATGTATCATTTTTTATCCTGATAAAGACGCACGATGAGTTTGTCGAAACGCCGGTTATAAGTAAATATTAATACAGAACTTTAATCTTAAGCATTTTTATTTTAAAGTAATTATGTTACAACTTCAAGTGTAGTTATTCTGATTTGTTTGACAAAGTTAAGTTAAGTTAATTAACAATTGCATTGGTTGTTGTCGCTTGAATTTGATTATTGAAAATGTATGAAGAAGTACAAAAAATGCAATATGTACCATCCAGGGTGGTCAGAAATTGCCTATTCGGTCAAAGAAACACGATCTACTGTATTTAATTTGACATCTGCGACTGTTATATTGAATATTAATAATTATTAAGTCATGTTAAGTTGAATTTGATTATTGAAAATGTATGATAAGTTGCAGCAATGCGATGTGCTCTTGCAGATTTGTCAGAAATTATATATTTGACTAAAGAAACATTAATTCTCATCAAATCACGTAACAAAATATAATATACTATTCTACAACTGTTAGTACGGGTAAGGTTCTTTGGTGTCTTTTATTTATTTTTAGTTTAGAATACTTAATGAAAAAATTACATGTGTCACTCGAAACTGATTGATCTTTTATTTTCACTCAAATTAATTAGCCTCTGGGCATCTGGGCTCAACAAAATATAGATCGCTTTCTATTCCTTGTAACATAATATAGTCTTTTTTTATATATCAAGATTTATATTATAATTCTCCATATTTTTCAAAAAATAAAATATCGCAAAAGTGAACTATTAATGGCGTAAACTTTTGTACAAATATTATTTCTCTTTTTAATGCATCCGAGCTAGACATGCATTGCTCGCTTGGCTCTCCATATATTGCAGTATAAATCATACGTAAAATAGCTGACATTTTAATAAAAATTCATAATTAAATGTTATAGGTGGGCGTGGCTCGTTCGCGTAATAATTCATACGAAAATCATGCATTGCCATGAACATGGCAACCATTTAATATAGAACAACATCCATTATGCGGTTGAACAAAAATTTAAACAAAAAAAACCTAAAACCACAACGGCATCAAATTAAATATTAACGCCGCATTGTGATAACGAAAAACAGAACAGGAAAAATATATATTTATATAAAGTCTGTCTAAAAAGTTTTGAGATAGAATTATGTCATAAACTATTATATATGGTAAAGAATCTTTCAGAGCTCATTATATTAAAATAAAACAGTTTTTGTGTAATTTTGCATCAATATTCAACGTATATCATCATCAAGAAATATATACAAATGACATAAATAATAAACAAACAAAACATAAATATTTTAAAAATATTTTTAATTTCCATTAAATCGCAGAGAATTAATATATAATTAGAGATTCGAACCCGAGACTTCCTGCTGTTGCGGCAGAAGTCCTAATCACGTCGTGGACTCCTGGTCTACTTATGATGGTGTATTGAGACTACATTGAAAACCCAAAGCAATAAATAAAAAAAAACGAATTTATATTATATTCTTAATTACACATTATATATTAAGTTATAGTATTTTGTTTTTGCTTAAATCGCCGTTAATTTATTTTAATGAACTAATTAAATCATTAGTTAATTTTTAAATTGATTAATAATTTTCATTTTGATTTAATTCTTGTTTTCTTTTTATGCAATTTTATATGTTCTTTAACAGTAATAGTACAATGAAAGAAATGATTTTGCCTGGGTTCGAATCCAGGATTTTTTGCTTTTGCGTCAACGTGGTTATTTATACATACGGTATGTATACGCAATTGGTTATTTATACATACAGTATTTTTACGTAATTGGCTATTTAGGGTAGGTTAGGTTAGTAGGTTGGTTTAGGTTTTTTTTTTAGTATATATAAATAGCCAATTGCGTATACATACCGTATGTATAAATAGCCTCATTCAAAAAAATTTAATTAACTAATAATTTAATTAGTTTTTCAAAATAAATTAATGGCGATTTAAGCAAAAACAAAATACTATAACCTAAAAACGAATTTAGATTTGTCTATAATTAGCAGAAGAGCTATAATTTTTATTGGACAGACAGTGAATCAGTACTGCAGAAATAAATCACTCCTAGAACTTTTCAGACACACTGTGTATATATTTTGTTTTAAAAAACACACATTTAACATTATTAAAGTCAATTAAATCGTTGAAAACATTATTATTGCTCGTTGAGATGAAAAAATATAACGAGCTTTAGCCGCGAGAGAGGGAAAGAGTTGCAAGAAAAAGACAGATAGAGAAAAAAAAACCGTAAAAACGCGAAAAAACAAAAACGCAACGCCGTTGCGGTTTACGAGGCTGTAATTAAGGCGTTAGCCGGTGCTGGAGGGCGGCCATCATTGCCGAATCAGTGGTGCACGTTCATTAAGGGGCACTTAACAGATAGTTCGTACTACTTTTGTTCTGGCCGCCCGGGCGTGTGCGGCTTAATTATTGTAATTTTTACGTGTGCTGCTGCCCGTCGGCTCTGTTATACGCTTTTGTAATGAAAAGCGTTAACAAAAGATTACTTTCAATTATACTCGTAATTAGCAAATGATCAAAAAGTACTTGTAATGCCCGCACTGGAATCTAATTGGAGATATAGACACATGGAAAAACTAATGATGATTTTTAATTATTTATTTGGACTGCAGGTTTTTATTCTATAGAGTGATTTTAGTTATATATCTATGTATATAGAGTTAATATAATGAAAAAAATTCAAAAGTTGTTATATTAAATAAAAATTTATTTTATAATAAATGCTCCGACGAAACTCAATGCTCTCCTTTATCAGTTTTCCTGATAAAGATGAGCGTTGAGTTTCGTCGAAACGTTGATTATAAAATAAATTTTAATACAGAACTTGAATCTAAAGCAGTTTTATTTTTTCTGTGTTAATATTTATTGATAATCGACGTTTCGACAAACTCAACGTACGTCTTCATCAGGAAAACCAATACAAATGACATTTATAGTAAATAAACAGAACATAGATTATTAATAAATATTAATACAGAACTGAAACCTAAAGCAGTTTTATTTTAAGTTACTAGGTAACAAAGCAAACTAGATTAAAATATTTATAAATTAAAAAATATGTATTATTATTTATTTGTATATTTTTTTTGATGATGCTATATGAGGAGTATATCAAAATGTTGATTTTTAAATAAAATAGAGTTCTGGATAGAGAGTAGAGTTCTGAAAGATTTTTTACTATTAGTATATCGTGTTTACTATTGCAATTTATTGTAACATATTATAAATAAATTTTCACAAAATATTTACTCTATATTAGAAGAGGAAAAACAGTCATTATTTATGTATTTTTTTGTAAATTTCAGCATGATTTTAATTCGATAATTTGTTAACATTTTACTAGGTGTACAATATACACAAAAAATGACGTTATATGTTCGCAACTAATTGCTTTATATTACAAACTAATGTGACAGCAAATTAATTAATTTTTAATTGAGCAAAATGAAAAACTTTGTTTTATTATTATTTGGAAATGGCTTGACTTATTTTTGGTCAGTATTAATAATTCTACTAATAGTACATTTATTATTAATTTAAAAATGATGCAATTAGGTTTGTTAGATTAAATGCATTTGACGTTGTGATTATGTTTGGTGCTGCTACCAGTGTTGTACATAGTGCATTATTATGTACTAGTAACATAATAGCATCCTTCCACATAAGCAATATAGTAACGTAATATTAATATTTAAGTACTCTTGAAAAATAAAATTATTTTTCTGCTAATTTTTTAATTTAAATTTGTAAATAAAAAAAACATAATTTTAAATTATTTCTTTCATTGTACTATTACTGTTAAAGAACATATAAAATTGCATAAAAACAAAACAAGAATTAAATAAAAATGAAAATTATTAATCAAGACAGCGGCGCAACTACATTACAAAAGTAAAATTCATTTCTTCCTTGTTCGAAAAATAAAAAATGCCATTTGTTACTTCCCCAAAGGCATTGTCTATTATCCTTTGTGCACTATTTAATTTACAATGTTCGAAGTAAAATTGCGAGCAATTGATTTTTCCCGTAAAGAAAAACCGGGTCAGCAGTTTAGACTAGTAATCCATTTCGCAAACTATACACGATGTTTTTCATTTCATTTGGCATTTGCCGCTCGTGTGAAATGTGCGCCCACTTAAAATTACTGTCGTATTTCTGGGTGCTAATGGCCTCGGGCCGACAAAAAAATGTATTTGTTCGCATATCCGATGAAGTGCTAACTTAACACTGGGCGAAATTATGATTTTTGGCGTAATTGCTGTTCGTAATTTCGTAATTTTCAATTTCCCCGGCGTTTTTACTATTAATGGTGTTCTAGAAGTTTTTGTCAATGTTTTTATTGGATAATGGAAGTTTTTTTTTTTTGTTTGTGTCATACATGAAAATTTACTAGTAGATAAGTTTGGAATTTCTGTTTTTATGAATGTGATTCGTTTAAATTTAATCTGATTTATGTAATTACCAGAGCTTATCAGAGTATTTGAATACAGAATAATAACATTAAATAAAAGTATTTAAATACAATTACAAATATTATTAGAAAATTATTTAAATATTTTTTATAAATACTAAATACAAATACTTTTAATGTAGCAAAAACTCTTTCAGGACTCATTATATTAAAATAAAATGGCCTCAGGTTGTAGTTCTGTATTAATATTTATTAATAATCGACGTTTTGATGTACTCAATGCAACATCTTCATCAGGAAAAATGATACAAATGACATTTACAGTAAATGAAAAAAAACATAATATAGTAAAAAATCTTTCAGAACTCATTATATTAAAATAAAACTGCTCTAAGTTAAAGTTCTATGTTAATATTTATTAAAAACTCGACGTTTCGACGAACTCATTTACAGTAAATAACAGAACATAGAATCAAGTTACTAACTAGATAACAAAATAAGTAACTAGATCATAAAATTTATTGATTCTTAATTAATGGAAGCCAAATTTTATTAAAAACAGTGTCTTCACATTCATCTTTTTCTTTATAAACTTCTATTGCTTCTCTTCTCAATATTAACAGCAGATTTATAAAAGAAGCAATAAAAATGTATAAAGAAAAATATAACATCAATCACTGTGAAGGCATTGAGTTAAATAAAATTTGGTTTCCATTAATTAAAAATCTATAAATTTTATGATCTAGTTACTTATTTGTTACCTAGTAATTTGTTTCTATATTCTGTTATTTACTGTAAATGTCATTTGTATCAGTTTTCCTAATGAAGACAGACGTTGAGTTCGTCGAAACGTTAATTTTTTAACTAATATTAATACAGAACTTTAATCTAAAGCAGTTTTATTTTAAAACAGAATATAGAAACAAGTTACTAGGTAACAAAATAAGTAACTATAGGACTACAACCTTTTTTTTTAGTACAAAAACTTTTATTAAAACATATATATCTGTATTATATAAAATTACAGGCAGCCTCAGTCTAGTGGTTTGTAATTCTATTAATTATCATTGAATTTGTAACTGAAGAAAATATTATATCATACATCATAGATCCCCTATGGGATTACATACATACATACATATATACAGATATTTGAAAACTTAGGTGCAATGCTTATTAATCAGCAATTCGACACAATATAATTTGGAAAATTTTCAGCAAATACATCGCTAGCAAAACCCCCTACGGGATTGTCAATATTTCAACATATACGCTGTTTGTTATAAACTAAGCGTAGTTATATTGTATAGTAATTACATTATTACTAAGTTACCTTTAGGGTATGGTAGGGGGGTCGCCTTGACGCCCCAATACCGACGCTGAACTTATAACGATAGGGTAGCGGACTTTGAACTGAGATATATGTATTATTGGTATTGGAATATTTCTCGAGTATAACTTTGTACATATATGTTGAATTTGTTTGTACTAAGAAACAACGTAAGTTTCGATATATTACCTTGCTACAATTATTTAAACTAATATTAATTGCGGAAACTAATTATTGAAAATCTATATATTAATACGTGAAGAAATTAACATACTACAATTCAAAGGTCGTTCAACTCAATTATTATTATTTATTTAATTTTGTATTTTTTTAAATAAAAATTACAAAATCTTAGTTCGAGTAATTCATTCTAGATGTCGCTGACAGTCTTACCATCTGTATTTGTCAAACCTCGTGATAGTGACAGTTTTGACATTTCTAACCTTGTGTGTATTTCTCCTGAATAATATTTAAAACTAAGTTAAGAATGTTGAAGATTACTATTTAATTAATTACTGAAGTGACACATTTATATTTACGCTATTTTGAAGAGTAAAAATGATACTGTGAGTATTAATTTAATTATTTTACATTCTGTGGTTATGTTTGACGTTTAGGTTACAATACATATTTCTATCTATGTTTAACTAGAACCTTACGTGAAATTGAATTTAAAAATTAAACGGAGAGTTAAAAGACTTATATTCAATTGATTTATTTTAGTTAAGATTATATATTTCTTGAATATATGTTCACATATTATTTAATAGTGGTTTATACATAAGAATATCACCTTCTTATTTTTGCATTTTGTTTTTTTAAGTTTTGTACTTTTATAATTGATTGTATTTAAATATATTTTCTATTAGCGCAATCTATAATAAATATTATTATTATTACATAAGCAAAATAGAATGAAAGAACGTATATTTCAAATAGTATATTATTCTTTTGTTTTATTATTATCATATAAACAAAACAAAATCGGTAAACAAAAAAGCAACACGACTATCGTCTACCATAGTCACTGACCTGCTACAGACGTCAGCTCAGACCATAACCAAATTTATCACTTCGATAACTGGCTACGAATTGCCAAAGATTCCCCCAGCTTCGGAAACTTCCGGATTCTAGCCTCCCAACGGGTATTTGCTCCGGTAGGAAAAGATATGCACACCGTCGCGTTATTATTCCCGATCGTAATAAATTTACAACTTTGCAATCGTCCGTCGAAAAGCGGTCAGGTACCGGTAATTATCCTACCGACCGGTTTGGCATTAGTTGATAATACTAACCGGTAAAATGGTCTGTCCCTCTACCCCCACAGTTATGATTAATTACTATTAATTACGGGCAGCATCGAAAGTTGCACGCTCTGCCACCTAGAATGCCCTTTGGACGTAACATTCCCTACCCCACCCAAGACCCCGTACGACAAATCGAACAAAGACCCCCCCCCCATCCTTCTCGATTTTGATAATAGCGTCTACGACATTTTCACAGAAGTTATTAGAATATATATTGAGCTTGCTCTCTCTCGTGCAGCAAATTTGAATGTCTTTGCTAGGATATGAATTATTAGTTTAAGTTTGAGAGTAACTTGGCGTATTTCTTTTAATCAACTCGGCGAAGGAATTTATCTGGAGAAGTAAATTTAGTTTTATGCAGTTTGTTGGTAGAAGTTTGGAAAATTCTGGATGCAATGAAATCTTTTATTGTTACTATTTTAATAAAAAGAATATTGTTTTTGGTAGTTTAAATTGGAAAGATAGCCGACTGTTAATATTTAATAAACAATTAGTAATAGACGGAATTTAGTTTTTTATATGTTTTTATTAACTACTAAGCCAACGTTTCGGTAATCTCTATAGCCTGCATACATATAAATACATACAAATATACATGCTTTTTATATAACAATATTTTTGCATTACATATAAAATCAACTAAAATATTCTACTGTAAGTGTTTTTTGTTTTATTGTTCTGTTTATTATTTAATGTATATTTGTATGTATTTATATGTATACATATTTGAATTCCTTGTAGAGTTCTGAAGAAGTCAATTGAGATTGCCGAAATATTGGCTTAGTAGTTAATAAAAACATATAAAAGACTGAATTTTGTCAATTATTAATTATTTATTGTTTTTTAATTTTAATATTGAATATAGTGTTATAATAATTATATTAATGATATTTTTAATCAAAATTTGTATTAAATTTTAATACTTGTTAGATGATAATGCAAATAATAATATTATAATAAAAAAATACTAATTATTTGCAGATTATGATGTACATTTAGTACGTTGAGGACGTCAATTATTAATAAATATTAATACAGAACTACAACCTAAAACAGTTTTATTTTAATATATATATTTGTTTTTTTCATATCTCAAAATAAACAATTTATGATCTAGTTACTTATTTTGTTAACTTGTTTCTATGTTCTGTTTATTTACTATAAATGTCATTTGCATCATTTTTCTTGATCATGATGTACATTGAGTACGTCGAAACGTCGATTAGTAATAAATGTTAATACATAACTACAACCAACAGCCGTTTTATTTTAATGTATATATATACAGTGTGTCCCAGGATTGATGTTACAAGAGGTGTAATGGACTAAAATTTTTTGAATTTCATTTCAAGATTCTGGAATTAAGCCCTGCTTGGCGTGAAACGAATTTTAAGAATTTTTTCGTTTTTTGAAAAACAAAATGGCCGTGACGGTGAAGCAAGAACTATTTTCTTTTCAGGTAAAGTACCCTTTTTGTTTAGGATACGACAAAATTTTATTAAGAAAAGTTGTTTATAATGACAAATCATGGCCGTATACCAAACTTCAGGACGATCTACCTACTTTCATTAAACTGTCTGTTTTAGATTGAACAAAATAAATTGTAGGTATCTATTAATTTATTAAAATTTTAATTTTTTTTTTTTTTATTTTTTAAATTTGTTGTAAATACTATTTGTTTCGTTCAATGGTCTACAAATAAAAATTTTAATAAATTAATAGATACCTACAATTTATTTTGTTCAATCTAAAACAGACAGTTTAATGAAAGTAGGTAGATCGTCCTGAAGTTTGGTATACGGCCATGATTTGTCATTATAAACAACTTTTCTTAATAAAATTTTGTCGTATCCTAAACAAAAAGGGTACTTTACCTGAAAAGAAAATAGTTCTTGCTTCACCGTCACGGCCATTTTGTTTTTCAAAAAACGAAAAAATTCTTAAAATTCGTTTCACGCCAAGCAGGGCTTAATTCCAGAATCTTGAAATGAAATTCAAAAAATTTTAGTCCATTACACCTCTTGTAACATCAATCCTGGGACACACTGTATATATTTTTTTTTATAAATCAAAATAAACAATTTTAACTTGAAAAAAGTTTTTATAAAACATCTATCATTATTTTGAAGCATGTTTAACTGTGATGTTTTTTAATTACAGACTTAATTTCGTTGTCCAGCAATGACCTCCTAGCCTGACCGCGACAGGAAAACAAACTAACCCCCTCTTCAAACCGGATATCACCTCTACCTCCCCCTCATAACAGCAACTAGAGGACGCCCCGCTGTATCCGTTCAATTAGCCGTAAGTTTCAAAATCCACTCACTTAATTAAGCCTTTGATGTGTCGGTGACAAATCTAACGTCAGGGCTCTAGCTTTAGGATCCCCAGGGCCTCTAAAGTCGCAGTAGCTTCGGACCCGCGTTTGTGGCGGGGTCCGTAAATATATAGGTAGATGCGTGTGTATATTTGAAGGGTTTCCCGCAAATATTTTAACATATAAGGAAAATTTGTTAATATAGTTTATGAGTTCGGTTTGACGAAATATTCTAGGTAATAAATTAAATTGTTTATTAGGGTAATATAGTTTAGTAGCATGGTTTTAAGCATAATGAATTTATGTTAAATTTTTGTTGATAGTAATAAAAATTGTTTAGAAGAACACTAAAAAAAAATTATGTAATTTTTACCTGCAATTACCATGAGACACTATGATGCCCAATATTTCTAGGTATAATTCTCCAATTGCTGTACATTTTACATTCATAATTGTTTAAACATACGTATATAATGATATTACCCACGGGATGGAAAAGTACATATGTATGTAATATTACAGGTTTTTTTAGTAAAGTCTTTTTTGTTAAATTTTCAGAACTTCAGTAACTGTGCTGTCAGGAATTTTCCATAAATCAGTAAAATTTGTTTAGTTCTATAACATTATTGTTGGTATAATTATACACATGTTATATACGTGTTTTAAAGTGAATAAATTACACTTAAAATATTTTATTAGTCTTATTACACAAAATATGTACTAAGTATCATTATTTTGACGAATTATTACAGATTACAGATATTCATATTACATAATTTAATAAGTTATACCATCAATCTGTAATTGTACATTAAGTAATTTGCAGAAAGTAAGCAATTTTACATATGTAAGGATATTTTTCCTTACTTTATGTGATTATTATGAATTATGTACAAAATTACAGAATTTTGAGGTAGAAATACAGGACATTTATAGTAAAATGAAATTACAGATTTTTTTATAATAAAATTTGACTACTATTTTACTGTAATTTCGCTATATTTACTGACTATACCACTTTTTCCTTGCAATCAAAGTGATAAAAAAATATCATTAATGTCAAAAGATAAACTTTTGTTCTTGGGTCCTGAACCTGCGTTATGATTAATTATAATGTTATTAAATTCCCTATCAGGTTCGTTATTGTTTTTAGCAATGACGCGTTTCGACTTTTCAGTCATCTTCAGATTTTCTGAGTTTGGTCTGTGTTGTGGCTCGAGTGACAACACTGACCAAACTCAGAAAATCTGAAGATGACTGAAAAGTCGAAACGCGTCATTGCTAAAAACAATAACGAATCTGATAGGGAATTTAATAACATTATAATTAATAAAAAAATAAAATAAATACTTGTATAAATATTCCAAACAGTATTTTTTTCTAAAACTTAATTTTCCATATCGCATATTCCAAAATAGAATTTCCAAATTAAAAATGAATATATTCCACATTTGAAACGCGTTAATTTTATAACAGATCTAATTTGGCATAACATGTTTCAAACATTTCCTCGAATAAAAAATTAATTACGGATTTTTTTGTTGTTGCTGTACTGTATCTCTCACACACAGAGCGAATACAATTGAAATTATTGCATCGCCAAAAATTTCGCGAAACGACAACAAAATAAAATAAAATTTCAGCGCATAATTCAACTAATTGACATGTGCTATTTACAATTTAAAATTAGCTACGTGCCGGAACGGGCCTGGCTTTGTGAAAAACGTGAAAAATCCAGAACTGCATACATAGAATTAAATTTCCGGAAATTTGCGAATATTGTATTACGGAAGCAAATTATTTTTTATACTATATTCATTTCAGATTTGGAAAAAGTTTTTGATTCTCGATTTTATTAATAGGAAAAGTTTGTAGGCAGTAACGAATCATTAATGAAATTTTATAATGACGTTTCGGTCATTAATTGCGAATCATCTTCAACTACATTTTACAATTTATTATACAATTAGTATCTAATAATAAATATTACAAACAATTAAATTGGTAAATAGTTGACTAGTAAAATTTAATAAATAATAACTTATAGATGGAATTCAGTTAGTTAAATATTTTTTTATGTTCTATGTCAATGTTTTGGCAATTACTATTGCCTTCTTTAGGGCTCTACAATAGATACAAATATGTATATATAAAATACATTTATATATATATATACAGGGTGTTCGTTCGCTTGGTTGATATAGGGCAATAACATGGGATTTCGATAATATGCAGAGTACTACTTTCTGAAGTAAAATTCGGAGAAATACATAGAATACTTTTCGATAGGGAATAAAAAGTACTATAATTTGGTTCTACTTTTAACTTGCTAGCATGTGCCGTTTGGGCGCTAGAATTTTTTTAAAATGTTTTTTAGAATTTTCAATAATTTTTCCTGCTAAATCAGTATGAGTTAGAAAAAAATGTTACTTAGCTATTATGTAGCCAATTTTTTTCTCTATTTTACTGAATTTTTTCAGATTTTTTTGAGCAAATTTTGAAAAAAGTTATATTTTTAAAAAAATTTGAAATATAACTTTTTTCAAAATTTGCTCAAAAAAATTTGAAAAAATTCAATAAAATAGAGAAAAAAATTGGCTACATAATAGCTAAGTAACATTTTTTCTAACTCATACTGATTTAGCAGGAAAAATTATTGAAAATTCTAAAAAACATTTTAAAAAAATTCTAGCGCCCAAACGGCACATGCTAGCAAGTTAAAAGTAGAACCAAATTATAGAACTTTTTATTCCCTATCGAAAAGTATTCTATGTATTTCTCCGAATTTTACTTCAGAAAGTAGTACTCTGCATATTATCGAAATCCCATGTTATTGCCCTATATCAACCAAGCGAACGAACACCCTGTATATATATATATATATATATATATATATATATAATTATCGTTGTTACATTAAATGCATGTCAAATAATTTTAATTTTTGAATTTTCTGATCATAATATGATTAATATTATATAATATTAATTACATAATATTAAACACTAATTATGTGCAACACATGTTCAGTTGTTCTCAACAAAAACACACTTACAGCAGAATATAATTAGCTGATGTTACTTGTGTGGAACATAATTAGTATTTAATATTATGTAACATAATGTATATATTACTTGATCAGAAAATTAAAAAATTAAAATTATTTGACATGCATTTAATGTAACAACAACAACGATAATTTTTTTATACAATTTTATAAATGTAGTTATGAAAAAAAACTTTCTCATTGATTATTTTCTACCATTATAATATTTTTCAAAAGGAAACATAAATTAATTTTTAACTACAATTTAATTTATAGTTATAGATGTTTGACAAGCTTACTTTGATAATTTTAATAAAAAATTCGAAAATTGCAAAGTTCTCGCTACAAAACCCATATAGATATGATTGCATGTAACAGGCTACTTAAAATTGCAAAAAAAAGTGTATTTGTGATTCTTAAAGCAAGGAAAATAAACAATTTTCTTGTCATATTGATATAAAACTTGTTTTGAAATTATTTCCTTTGTATTTGTAAATTTTAAATATATAATATCAATGTAAAAATAATTTGTTATAATTATCTTAAAGTATCTAGTACTTATAAATAAGTTGATAAGTAAGTAATGATGCCAGTGTGTTTTTGAATTATTACTTAACATAGTAAAATGTAAAATTAATTATTTTAAAATATTTAATACTTATCAATAAGTTGCCAGTAAGTTTTTGAATTATTATTTATTAGTAAAAGATTTTTCAGAACATATTATATAAAATAAAATGGTATTAGGTTGTAGTTCTACATTAATATTTATTAATAATCGATCTACTCAATGTACTCAACGTCCGTCTTCCTCAGGAAAAATGATACAAATGACATTTACAGTAAATAAACAGAATATATAAACAAGTTACTAGGTAACAAAATAAGTAACTAGATTTTTAATAAAAGAAAATAAAAAAAAATGTTTAGTAGTATTGAAAAATGATTCGAATTGTATAATTTTATTAATGATACTTTGACTAGTACACTGTAAAAAATATAATGTATATTTATGTAATATTACTAATTAGTAACGGTAAAATAGCAACATTTTTTAATTTTTACTATGATAATTGACGTAATATTACAATTTTTTTCTATAGAATTTTTTATGGTGTACGTTATATTCTTAAAGAAACTTACTGAATAATATAAAAGCGATAAGTGAGATTATAAATAGGGAATAATAACCTATTTGATTTTAACATTTAATAGCGTTAAACTTTAGCGTAATAACTCTTTTTTAGTATCCATATCGTGAACTCGTGCAATTACACAAAAGTTTGTTTATAAATAATATATGGCGAGGAAAGTTTTGTTTGAACCATATATTTAAACGTAACAAGTATACAAAGTTACTTGTTTAGTTTAAACAGGTAATAAATAAATAAATCATTTAATACTTGTAGACAAGAAAAGGTGGTTTGTTACACTTAGAAAAATAATTTATTATATATAAATATAAAAAGATAGTTCTTTTTTTCTAATGTTTGTTTCAAAGTTTTTAAAACTACAAATAGTTTCGATATAAATCTTTCAAGTTATTCTGCTTTTAAAGTTTCCGAACTTGTGACTTTTTGAAAGAATTTGAAGTTTTTATCTGCTGAAGTTAAACAAATCAAATAAATCTATGTTGAAATATACCTTTACAAAGTTTTTTTTTTAATGCGTTTGTAAACAATATATAAACATAGTAAAAAATCTTTCAGAACTCATTATATAAAATAAAACGGTTTTTATCAACGAACTCAACGTCGGTCTTTATCAGGAAAAATGATACAAATGATATTTCTAGTAAATACAAATTATTAGGTAATAAATTAGTAACTAGATCATAATTTTTTTTTTATAAATTTTTATGATCTAGTTACTTATTTGTTACCTATAAACTTGTTTCTATGTTCTGTTTATTTACTGTAAATGTCATATTTTTTTATATTTTTAATTGAAATTGCGTATTATATATCAGGTTATAGTATTTTGTTTTTTCTTAAATCGCCATTTATTTATTTTGATCAATTAATTAAATCATTAGTTAATTTTTGGATGAAGAAAAATGTATTGATCTTGCTGGGGTTGTGATCTTGTGGCGCTGTTAGTTAGTGCAGTTGCTCAGTTGCCGGGTTCAAACTCCAGCAAGGTCAATGCATTTTTCTTTATTTAAAAATTAACTAATGATTTAATTAATTCATCAAAATAAATTAAGGGCGATTTAAGCAAAAACAAAATACTTTATCTTGTCATTTGTATTATTTTTCTTTATGAAGACGTACATTGAGTACGTTGATTATTAATAAATATTAATACAGAACTACAACCTGAAGCCGTTTTTAATTTTACATTTTTTTTTCATAAAATCATTTAATTATTTACATCTAGACATGGTTGAATATCACAGCTTAGACCCAACTCCCCGCTATCTAAACTTTCAACTAGTGAATTTCAATGTAAAGAGGAATCAGACCCTTTTCCCCACCCTGTGTGCTTTCGTCAGACACCATAATGTATGCCTTACGATAACTCTAGGGACACTAGTAGCACACGAAATAGTTAACAGATAAATTAATTATAAAGACTACTTCAAGTATCTATTCGTGTCTTGCTTTTACTCAGCCGGCTAGATGTCTTTGTCTGGCTTTTGGCTGGTTCGCTCCGCTTTTTGTACCCGGTTGAGTGTAACTTTTCGTTTATAACAAAAGATAGAACCGTATACATCTTGTTAATTTTACAATGAGACGTTGAGCGTTTGATGTTGCCTGAATTTTCACTACTTTGTAAATTTTGTTTATTTTTGAATGAAGCACTTTGTAGTTATATAGGTTAGCTAAATACTTCTTATGTACACTACAGGCATTTGTTTAATAATTTTATAACAAGCAGTCGTATACCAATAGTAAGTCTGTCATCCCACCAAATTAACATTAAAGTTTCTTATTTTTACTTCAATAATGATATTATACAGTAGTTAGTTACTATATACAAAAATGGTGGCAGCGTCAAACATAACTACAACGTCAATTGTATGTAATCTAACATCTTCCGCGGTCATATTACGTCAAGTTAAGTTAATTGACAACTGCATTGTTTATTTTCGCTTGAATTTTAATTTGATTATTGAAAATATGTGAAAAAGTGCACCGTCTAGGGTGGTTAGTATAGTTTTTGGCTTTTATTGGTGTTAATAAACCCATATATTTTTCCTCATAGTAATGTTAAGTTTAGAATAAATTGGCTTTAGGTTTTAGTACTGTATTAATATTTATTAATAATCAACGTATCGATAAACTCAACGTCCGTATTTATCAGTAAAAATGATACAAATGACATTTACAGTAAATAAACAAAACATAGAAACGAGTTACTAGGTAACAAAATAAGTAACTAGATTATAAAATTTATAAATTTTTAATTAAAAGAAGCCAAATTTTATTCTGTTTTTTTATAAATTTCTATTGCTTCTCTTATCAATCTACTGTTAATATTATTAGATCTTGTAATTGTTAATATAATGAGTTTTGAAAGATTTTTCACTATGTATTTTTTATTTATTTTTAGTTTAATTTGGTTTTGAACGCTTGATTAAAAAACAGCACATGTTACTCGGAATAGAAAGCTCTTATTACGTTTTGCACAGATTGCTAATAAATAATTTATAAATTTTATAATCTAGTTACTTGTATTTTTTTAGCTAGTAACTTGTTTCTTTGTTTTGTTTTTCTATTATTTTTGCGCGAGCGAAAGTTTTACAAGTAGTAGGAACAGAAGAGGAATTATGAATATAGATAAAACTAAAGTAGCTTGTCTGAATAGGGATGTTTGCAGGAAGCTGATTTCGGGTTAATGGAAAAAGTTTGTGAAACATTATATTGGGTACATGGCGTGATTGTATATGTATTTTTTATTTTTATTTTTTTTTCTTGATAAAATGAAACGAATTGTTAAATTTTAATTAAAAAATTATACAGAACCTAATTCTCTAAAGCTTTATTATTTTATTTAAAAAAAAACTGTAAGTTTGTAAATTTTTCAACTCGCTTTCTGTATGTATCTAAAAATATAAAGACAGAGTAGCGCCATCATTTACATAAATAAAGAGTGAAAGGAGTCAAAACTTATTACCTTATTATTTTCTCATCCAATAACCCAACCAAATTTTCTCCACATTTACCTTCCATATCCTCTACCAAATTCTAACTGTTCAACTGTTCCACTGGCATAGGTCTAGTGTAAAATTTCCAACACAGAGAACACACGTTTCCTACCCTTATATGCGTATGCCAACCCTCCCCGTCTAATATAATAAATTTAAAAGGGCCGGGGGATGACAATATTCTTGCACAAGATGAGAAGAGTTAAGAAATAAAGTTAACGCTACGTAAAACGTTAGAGTTAAATTCAATTATTGACGCAACGCTTTCGGGTTGTCTAACCGTACGAGATTATATTATGCTTCTCGCATGTCGACGCTGTTTACTTCCGTATCCGATAGATGGTGGAACTGATGCGTGCCCTCGCGATATGGCCCACGCGCGAGAAAATTGAAATTTAATGCTGTGACACATTTGATTCGCATTATTGCTGCTCTGCAACGAATTTAGAAATATTCGAGTTGATCTAGCAAAGATTTACTTATAAGTAAATTAAAAACGTTATCTATAAAATAGTGCACTAAGCATTTATAATAATAATAACAACATTGAATAAAAGTTTATAATATTAAACTAAACGTCCGTCTTTATCAGGGTAAATGATATAATGACATTACAGTAAATAACAGAACATAGAAACAAGTTACTAGGTAATAAATAAGTAACTAGATCATACAATTTATATAAAAATAATATTATAAAAAAATCCCAAAACCACACTTAAATTAAAATAAAGCTAAATACGTATATCGGAAGCTAAGCTTCCATCTTCAGTGATCTTCGACAAGTGCTTAAGTGTTTATGTACTTTGAATCACAGGTAAGATTTTTGTAGATTTTATTTGCTACTGAAGATGGAAGCTTAGCTTCCGAAATACGTATTTAGCTTTATTTTAATTTAAGTGTGGTTTTGGGATTTTTTTATAATATTATTTTTATTTAAATTTTGCCACAGTAGATCATTTTCTAATCTTTTATACAATTTATAGATTTGTAATTAATGTGAAAGCACTAATAAAAGCTACTAAAGTAGCTAGCTACTGTCCAACTCTGACTATATTTAATATTTTTATAGTTAAATTAAATGAAAAAATATTGTTATCTGACGGAAATCGAAATAAATATTGTCATTAGAAATATCGTCTAACATCTAATAGAAATTAGATAAAATAGTTATTTCATTATTTTCTGTATAGATAAAAATAAAATTATAGAAAATCCCAAAACTACACTATAAATTGAAATAAAGTTAAATACGTATTTCGGAAGCTAAGCTTTCATCTTCAGTAGCTAAATAAAGTTTTCAAAAAATCTTACTTGTGATTCAAAGTACATAAACACTTAAGATTTTTTTATAATTTTATTTTTATATAAATTTCGCCACAGTAGATCATTTTCTAATCTTATTTCTGTATAGATATCAACACTTTATTTCATATAAAACAAAAACAAAATTAAATGTATCTTTGTAACAATTTTCGATAGAAAAATAAATAAATTTTAAATTACTTCAGTTATTTTCTAGTTAACTAAAATCCATAATAATATCGTTAGAATTTGCATGGAAATAGAATGCAGCCAATAAAATCTATCGAATCTCGAAAAAACAAGTGGCAAATCCCACCAATAAGATAACAAAACTTCGATTTCGTTTCAATTCTACGACAATGAATATCAATGATAGTATATAAGGATCTCGCTGGCACAGTCACAAATACACCACTTTATATATTTTAATAATAATACTGATTAAATATTAGAAATATTCAAATAAATTAATTGAACTGAATAAACACGATTTTATTATTTCATCGACTAATATCATCACCACTGTTTTATTAAATTAACTTACTATATTTACGTCAATGTTTATACATATTTACAACCGGTGTTTCTGTGTTTATCAATGTACAATGATAGAATTAGGGGTTTAAACCGGAACTGAATCGAAAACCAAAAACCGTAAAAAATCGATATTTTTGCTGGAACGAAAATCGGAACTGAACCGAAAAAAAATATCGGTTTATTTTTGGTTCAATACACGTTGAAACATTTTTTAATTTTTTGTTTTTTGTGGATGAGTTATTGAAATTGAAAATAAAACTAGGAATCACTTTGAGGAAGATGTATTTGTTGATAATAATTTTGCTTTTAATAATCTTTAAATAATTTAAATGAAAATACATTTGGAAAGTATTTTAATAATTGGAGGTAATTTTTATTTTATCTAATTATAAATATATAAAAATCTTGTATACAAGAAAATTTGTTATGTTAACATTATGTTATCTTATTATTATATAATTAAAACATTAACATACAAATTACATAATTTTCGAATAATAAATTATATTATTATTGTTTGTTATATACTTTTTAATTAATACATCTTTGATTAATTAATATTTAATTAATTATTATTATTCATATTCTATTATATTATTGTACCAATTTATGTGTAGTATGTTTATATTATAAAAGTAGGAATAAAATGTTTTAAATTATGGTAGAAAATAAGTTTCGAAGACAAATAAAAACATTTAAATAATTTAAATAATCACTCGGAACTGAACCAAAAACCGAAAAAACTGTTATTTTTGCCGGAAAAAAAACCGAAACCGAACCAATATATATATATATATATATATATATATATATATATATATATATATATAAATATATATATATATATATATATAAATAAATATATATATATATATATATATATATATATATATATTAATTTAACCGGAACGAAAACCGGAACAAAAAATATAACAGTTCGAAGCTCTGATTTATTATTTGAATATGACACGAAGGTAAACAAACTCTTCTTTCAGTTGAATAGGCAAAAATACGTTCTAAAACGATATAAGAACATTTAGGTTAGAATTATTTAGGACCACACGAGATAATGAGAAAACAATGATATATATTTGATACGTAACAATCTTTTCTACTAGTAAAAAGTAAATATTCTCAATTTCAAAGATAGCGTATTTGTCACTATCCCACTAAGGATTTCAAATGCATACAATAAAATACTAGATGCCCCTTATAAACTACACTTGCTCGTGCACGTAAGCACATTTGTGTTGCAAATAACTGAGGGTGTTGGGTGTATCAAATAAGAAATTTTATTTCTCTTGAACCGAACAATGTTAAGTTGTACCAAATTTGTTTGTCTTACTTTACTCTCTGCCGAATTGAATGTATATTGATGTAACATTAACTTTTTTTGGTTATTATGTCAAAGAAAAGTTTGTTTTTTTCAATAGAAAGAAAAAGATATTTGTGTTACTGCAATATAGTGTCTGTGAGGACTTTTAGAATCTGTGTATTTATGTTATTGGGTTTTTACCAGGGTTGGACTGGATAAAAATTAGGCCCTGGAAAATTTGCAGGATAGGCCTACTTTACATCACAAAATTATTCAAATAAGTTATGTTTTTTTTTTATTCTAATAAACATGGAAATGACATTACAGAAAAATTAAATTAAATTGTTAAAAATGACACATATAATGTTTATTCTAATAAACATGGAAATGACATTACAGAAAAATAAAAATATATTGTTAAAAATGACACATATAAAATGAAATATAATTTTTTATTTAAATTTAAAAATTCTTTAATGATATCTTCATTATCTAATTTTTTCAAAATATCCTTTTCGCAGGACTTTAATTTTGAAAATATTCGTTCGCATGATAGTTGAGTGGAAGATAATATTAGCACTAATTTATAAACAATGAATAAATTACCGTATGTCAATGTGTGGAGATTAAATTTTTGTAAAACTGAAAATCAACAGATAATGCTATTTTACTACAGTTTGTTACAATGATTTTATCTTTTTTTCCAGTTTCAGTTTGTTCGTCATTGGATTTATTATAAATAAAATATTTATTTTTATTATTTAGTATGTTAATAAATAAATTTTCAATAATCAAATTAAAATTCAAGCGAGAATAAACAATTAACTTAACTTGACTTAATAGTTTTTGATGTGGCCACTGAAGATGTCACATTAAATACATTTGTTGTTTGCTGTTCTCGTCAGTGGGCTGTATAATAATGTACATTATTATACTAGTCACAATATAGTAACGTAATATCAATTAATATTACTTTAGATGCGTCTATCTACGCTTTTTATTACATCAATAAATTATACCAAAAAAATTAGGTTAATTTTCGGATCCATTCCGAAAAAATACTTTACCTGTCTTTTCTTGAAATATTTATGTCTATACTACAGCAACATAAAAATACCTCGTTTGAAGATGGATCACTTTTACCTTGCTTATACGTCCAATTTATCAGACAGAAAATATAATTAGCGCAGCAGTCGACAATGTTTGAGTACCATTTTTCCATTGTACGAACAAAAAAGCATCGTACCAGTGGACGAAAATGTCCAGGCAAGCGACGTTCTTCCACCGAAAAAAAAAAAATAAGTTTAATCCGAGACATTGTTAGGAAGTAGTACAGGCAGCGTTGAAAAGAATTAGCCGTGAGTTTTTTTTACGCGTTTCGTGGGGAAAGAAATGAAAGAAAACGAATTAATGGAAAGAACAATGCAGGAGGGCAAAAAAAAATGTCGTCTTCCTCTTTTCCTGCTGTAAGGATAATCGAATGCTCTGACAGGCGTAATTCATTTGTCTAACGTTTGCTAAGTAATTTCAACAAACTGTCCTGCCGTTGCTATGTACTTCAGTTGTTTATTTATAATTTTGTTTCTGTTGATCTTAACTAATTGATTATGCCAAATAGTTCTTTTGTATAATAAATATTGTTTCTTTCGTAATTGTACAAAAAAATTATTGTAACTGAAGCTTGAAGAAAGATGTTACAGACAAATGAATCGTATTATGTTTTTGTTTACAAACAAGTGATGATATTCTTTTGTTTTAATTTGTTTACGATTAAGTATTAAGCCTGTCTTAGATAATCATAATTTGTAAACAAATATTTATTAAAGCTTATGATTAATATTTGTTGTTATGTAAACTTAAGGAAAAATTTTACTATAAAAAATCTGTAATTTCATTTTACTCAAAATTCTGTAATTTTTATATAATTTGTAATAATCATATAAAGTAAGTAAAAAGACCTAATAAATAGGTAAAATTGCTTACATTCTGCAAATTACGTCATACACTTAATATAGAATTACATATTGTTGATATAAATTGCGATTGCCAACCATTAGAATTTCAATTGTTTGAAAACATAAATAAAATACGCGCGTTTGTTTTGTTTTAATCATTGCAGGTACAGTTTCATCATAACTTCAAACTGATTCTTTTTTGTTTCTTTTAAAGAACTGCAAACCTTCCAGCGTTTTATATATCTTTTGTTTTAAAATTCTTTTCATGAACTGCCGCTCACATACAATTTTTTTCTCGTGTTTTTGAATTGCAATATTTCCTTCCTTTAAACTAAAAGAAGTTCTTTCAGAAAGAACAAACATGACAACGTCAGAAATGTCATTTCTTTATTTTTTATATATATAAAATTTTAAAAAGTACTCATGTAGAAGAATTTTGTAGAAAAAAAGTTGTATATAGTAGAGATATGTATGTATTTCTATAGTTATACCATATATAAACGTCAGTCTGAAGTTTATAAATTCATAAATAGATTAGTGTACGATGAGTGTGAAATTAAAAAAAATTTGTAGCAAAAGTTGCCGTGTTAGAGTCAGTTAAGATGGTTCGGACATCTTGAGCGAATGTCTAATGAACGTTTGGTTAAAAAAATTTATATGAATGATTTTGAAGCTATACGTTTGCGTGGACGTCCGATGAGTAGTTGAAATGGTATGATTGAGAGAATGGCTTACGTGAGCGAAAGTTTCCAAGTAGTAAGAATAGAAGAGCATGTATGAGAGGAATTATGAATGTGGATGAAGCTAAAGTTGCTTGTCTGGATAGGGATGTTTGGAGGAAACTGATTTTAAGTACATAAAGTTTACATTTTCATTAAAAAAATACTGATTTTAAATTTAACTGGATGGTTCGATAATTAGGAGTATTTTTAGCTGTATATTGACTAATATTAATATTTATTGTTACACTGAAAGATATTAAAATTAAACAAAAAAAAAAATAGTTATGAAAAATGTTTACGATAATATTTAGCATATACATTAATTTCACAACAATAAAATAAAATATATGTGTTGTACGTGCACATAATATTCTCTGCCGTTAATTCTGTCATATTCATTTCGAAAAACTAAATTTCCATTCCAAAATAAAATATTTATAATCAAGTAAATAACGTTAATTTTCGCACAAAACCAAAATAACAAATAGCCCTAATTATTTTAAATAACGACAGTGCATTGCAGCAACAAAATATTACCATCCACAATTTTACGAGTGCATAGAGCAATATCAGTAGGCCCGTGACGATGTTCAATTTTTATAACATATTTATTCGTTGAACATAATCATCGTTTTCTACTTCACGTAACATAACACACTATTTTTATTTAAAATACAAAATAATAATATAAAAAATGTAAATCATGTATAAAAGAATCAACCTGTACATACGATATAATAAATTTGTAAATCCATGCTAGCTGTGCACATGCATTGAAATGTTTATTTAATAGTTTCATTGGGTCTGACGCAAATATTTATTTTATTTTAACATCAGTGTGGGGGTGCTTCTCGGCTGACGTTATAATGGAATATGAACGCTTTGCTGTATTGTTGACTTTTTTTTGTCATAGACCGGGCGAATTATGTGACAAACAAAATTATCAAAATTCAAACACCGTCGACACTCATGCGTTGTTGGACCTAATTTAATAGCAGTCAGTTTTTTCTGCACCATCATTTGTTTTTGAAAGAGAGATATGCGGAAAATGGTAAACAATGTACTGGGTTGATTTTATATGCGTAATTTTAATATTTAAATTTTTAATTGAAATATTAACATTAAATTACGTTAATATTAAATTGGTTCTTTCAGAACTTATTATATTAAAATAAAACAGCTTTTGGTTGTAGTTCTGTATTAATATTTATTAATAATCGATATTACGACAAACTCAATGTACGTTTTCATAAGAAAAAAAGAGATACAAATTGCATTTACGATTTTACTTAGTTTGTTAGTAACTTGTATCTATGTTCTGTTTATTTACTATAAATGTCATTTGTATCTTTTTTCTTGATGAAGACGTAGGTTAAGTTTGTCGAAACGTCAATTAATAATAAATATTAATACATTAAAATCTAAAAAAAAATATTATCGCTACATTATTTATCTGAGAATGTATTATAGCTACATTTATATATAGATTAACGAACTTCTCAAAATAGATTCTCCTAGTGCCCACATAAATTATATAATCTTCCTGTTTTACAGTGTTGTCAGCTTTTTGAGAAACAAATAACTAAAGTTTAAAAAAAATTATTATACCTATTATCTATCCGAGATTTCCCAATTTTTTACAAAAGATTTTTGTAATGTCTACTTTAATTATATAAGTTTGCTATTGAATAATGTTGCCAATTTTTCAAGAAAAAAATTCCAGAATTGGGTTTACCCATATGCTTCTAATCTTGTGCAAAATTTATATTCATACATACGTAATCACGTCATGTACTTAAAAATGTATGGCACGAACTCTTTCCAATATCCAGAAATTAATTTTCTCTTATAATATAATAATGTACGCTTTCAAAATGCTTCACATATATTATGTAACCCAACGTTTATTAAAAATATATAAATAAATTATATTAAAACGAAACACCTATTTTATTACTCTATCGATCCGATGCAGGCAAGATAAAAAGAATAAAATTTAAACGCGATGTTATTTTTTCAATTTCCTTTTTTTATTTTTATACTTTTTTTTTTAACGTGATACCAACCTGGTATGCTTTTTTAATACCATATACCGAGTTAGCCAATGGTGAATATCGAGCAAGCCACTTTGTCACCTCTCCGTACATGTACGTCCTGTCCGTGTCGATGTCTGTGTGTGTGTGTGTATCTATCACAAGCATTTCATTGTGCAACACGGGCAGATTGTAAAGCGCTGATCAGCGTTACATGCACCCAGCCACACATTGGAACGTAATTAGATTTTTATTATATTACACAAAATACGATATAAAAAAAAAGGTATTAGTAACCCGGAATAAAAAACTTATTTAAATAAAAATACTGAACGTGAGGCTGCGTTTTATTTTATTTTTTTTCTATTGGAAAAGCATATTGTAATTCTGTAATTGCTGTAATTTGTTTTAAGTTAAATTAATGATATTGCTAAAGCTTTATTATATGAAATTTTTGTAAACATATACGGAAAATTAAGTCAATGTGGCTTGTAAAAATTAATATGTTAATTTTTTATTATTAAATTCGAATTGTTTTTAAATATTGATTAAAAAGTTTATATATATATATATATATATATATATATATATATGCCTACAGTACATTTCAAAAGTAGTGGATAAAACTAAAACGTCTTAATAAAAATCGTCTCATAGCGAGATAATAATTCTTTTAGTTTTTACATTAAACGATTAATTTATTAAACAAATATATAATTATATATATATATACATAATTATATATATATATATATATATATATATATATATATATATATATATATATTATATATATATATATATATATATATATATATATATATTTTCATAGGTTAAGAGTAGCCTGTTAGGGCTGCTGATAAATAAAACTCAATTGAAATGCTATCCAAGCTATAGCTATAGAGTCTCGTTCATATTGCGGTTTAGTAATAAATGTTGATTTATTAAAGTTTGAAATTTCCAAGTTATGTTTTGTATTCTTAGAATAAATTTTATTCTCTAGTTAAACATAAAGGCTGGTATTACAAGCTTGGTTATAAAATCAAATTCTAATGCCGGTTTTTAAAACATGTAACTGTCATAATAATAGGATTAAACAAATTAACTAAAACAGCCAAAAACCGAGTTTATGCATAAAATTGTATAGAATTTGATATTTATTTTTTGGATAAACTAGATAATTATACAATTTGTATAATAAGTATTTTGATGTTAAATTTGACACAATTATGCCATGTACCCAGAAGTAAGTGGCACATACTCTTTTTACTATGCCGAAATTACTTTTCTGCAAACATTCCCAAACAGACAAGCAACTCTAGCTGTCAGTATTATTAAGCAAACTATAAACAAGTTTCATATAAAAGAAGCACAAAATACAATCCCAAAAAATAATAAAATACATCACCAGTCGTTCTTGGATATTGAAGGCATTTGTTAATATAATACAGTGCGAGATTCATTGGCGGGTGAATATCAGCCAAGGGTTGCCAACTGTCAAACAAACAAAAGCCTGTCAGGCCCCGCGTCTCATTGTAGTGATGCGGGTTCGACGCCTTCGACGCTTTCCGTCGAATCTTAAATCGGAGCGCGCGCGGGCGAGAATTTCGACAAGCGCGAATCTGTCGACGTGTTATTGAAACTCACTTCAATGCATTTGAAGACTAGCTTGTTCCACACTCTCCCCCCTCCACCCCCCACGTCTTACTACGTTCATCTTAGGATGTGGATTGTCGGTTAAACTGGATCTGAGATAGGAATGTGATGGTTCGTACGTAAGTTTAGTGTGCTTTGACATGCTGAAGAACTTTCTTGATTTGATCGCGAAAAGTATTTGGTTTTCAATAAATATATATATATATATATATACACATGAAAGTTGTTGGTGTAATGTAAGATGATATAGGTTAGGATATATCTAGTTTTTTTTTTATAAAAGTTGGTGTTAGTCAGTTTTATAAACTAGGTATAGAAGGGGTTGTAAGTGTTGAAAAATTGTCGAAAGATGTATGGTACATAAGGTTCAAATTAGCCATTGTATTTAACATTAAAATCATGTGTTTTTGAGTGCATGAACTATCTAACATAGTTGGTCAGACATGTTTTTAATTTATAGAAATTTATAATTAATGATGATACGTATCTTTCAAATATAATTTTTAAATTAATTCAAATAGGTAACTCATCTACAGAGTGAGAATAATATGTTTTTATATGTAATTTTAATGAAATTATAGAAACATTTATATATTTATAGTTTAATTAATATGTATGAATTAATTGTATATTACCCGTTGGAAATGTTTTAATAAGTATTTTTTTAAATATTTAACAGCTGCTTGTAGCAATGCTTGTAAACAGATATCAATAGAAAAATAAATAAAGTATCAGTAAAATAATGTTTATGTTAATATTTTTACAATATTAAGAATAATATTATTTTTATAATTTATTTCATTGATATTATTTAGATATATTATATATAATATTATTTTTATCTTATGATAAATATGTATATTAATTAATATAATTAAGTTAAAAATAATTCTTATTTGTTTTTTGGTAATATGTATGAAAATATAAGTTTTTCATAAATTTTTACAATTTACATTACGAAAATAATAAATGTTTGACTAACTATAAAGGAACATTAATTTCTATTATTTTTATGTGGTAAAGGTTATAAAATTAATTTCGGTAAAATAAAACGGCTTTAAGTTGTAGGTCTGTATTAATATTTATTAATAATCGACGTTTTGACATACTTAACGTACATCTTCATAAAAAAATATACATTTTTTTTCTGATGAAGATTATTAACAAATATTAATAAAGAACTACAACCTAAAGCCATTTTATGTTATCCAAATTAATTTTATGATTTTTACCACATAAACTAATTATTAATTAATACATTAACAGTAGTTATGCAATTTATTTTCCACTTCTATTATCAGCATCACATAACTTCACAACAAACAGATCAAAATATTTGTTCGCGTACAAAAGGCAAACTTGTAAAACATTTTAGTTACAACAAATATCTAATGTTCAACGTTATATAACTGCTGTTACATAAATACAATTCCCCCGCATAATCAGTTGACCAAACACGTGTTATTTCTTTATGGCGGTCAGCCGGTCGCAAAATTTGTTTGAACTCCCCCGAATACGTCAGCCGTATTTTTACGCTCATGCACGAGGATATAAACATGGCTGCATGTGCAAGAATTTCATCCCTTGCACTGGCCTTTACTTTTGCGCTCCTGTTAGAGGATAACGCGCTGGTGAAATCTCCCCCTCATTGCATTGGAGTGGGTATTTTCGATTTCCAAAATTGATTCGTTTTGTCCGCGATTGGATTTTAACTTTGCGCAACTATTTATCTTTCAGTTTCAGTTCGTTTGAACGGCAATCACTGAATATTGAAATTGGGTAAAATTATTTAACTGAAGAATAAAATTGGTATTGATTGGATGATGTTATATAAGGATATTTTAATTGACGAATGATAATAATACATATGTACAATGACGCCATGTACCCAAAAGGGTGTGGCACAAACTCTTTTCACTATTCCGATACTAGTTTCCTCCGAACATCCCTATCCAGACAACCACATTCATAATATTTCTCATACAAGCTTTCTATTTCTACTACTTACAAACTTTTGCTTACGCAAGCCACTCTTTTAATCATACGAGTACCATTTCAACTACTGTTTGTTTCAATATTTATTTTATATAGATATATTTGGATATTTTAATTAATCAATTGTTAAAAACCAATGTTAATTTGTGTTTTAAATTTTGATCAAATGATTAAAATCAATCCAAACTTGTTTTTCTTTTCTTTAATACATAATTAAGAAAATGTAGAAATAATTAAATTGTTCGGTCATAAATATTTGGTAAAAATAAAAATTGTGAGTGACCTTCGATGAATAATGGGGAAGTATGATTGAAAGTGTTTTGCATGACCGAATGTTTTCAAGTTTTAAGAACAGAACATGTATGAGAGGTATTACAAATACGAATAAAGCTAAAGTTACTTATCTGGATGGAAATGTTTGGCGGTAAGTAATTTACACTTGAATAGAAAGAGTTTGTGCCACACCTTTATGTGTATATAGCGTAATTATATATATGCATGTTTATATTTATACTAAAAAATCTATTAAACTATTACGCAGTATTATATTATTCATATTATCAAAAAAATATAATTTCTACTTTTACATATCCTCATTAACACTCAAATAAATAACTAATTAAGTTAGACACGAATCTGTTTATTATTGTTAGAGTTTTACACACAAAATAAACCTGGAAGAAAATGACCAATTACAAGCACCATTACAGCTCCGGATAACGCAGCAGTTGGCATTCAGCACATAGAGTTGGCTTGGCACAACAACTATTTTCCTGCTCTGCCCGTTTAATAGCCGATTCCTGTTTTGCTCCTGCTGCATATGGGTCGGCAACAATGAGAGATGCACCGGGGGTCACTCTTTAAATAATTAAACCTCGGGGACGTGCAGGAATGGCAGCTATATCAGCAGAAAGCAGCAGGAACTAGCAGGAACCAGCAGGAGTGTATAGTTTCAGATAGACGTGCGCACTGTTGTGAGAGTTGTTTGAGCTGAACTGTGTGAGCAGGACTGTGTGAGGCATACCTAACCTAAACAACAACTATCAAGTAAGGTCCACACTGAATTGTTTGGTGTTGCTGATCTCTTGGGGGCTAGTACGTGCTTACGTCATTGGTACTGGTACTGGAGATGAATTTCGGTACAGAGCCGGACTTAGCAGAAATGTTATTAAACAAATGGAAGTTTAGGGCCCGATAGCATAAAACATTGTTTACTTAATTAATAAATTAACTTAGGCAAATAGATTGTCAACTTTCTTGTTGGTTCAACTTATAACAATGATTTGGCAACTGAGAATTTTACTTAGTACTACTTATTACTTAGCACTTTTTACCATTGTAAGGAAAAGTGGTATAGTTTTCAAAATTTCAAAATTTCAAAATTCAAAATTTCAAAATTTGATTTATTTTCAAATATTTCTTTGAATATCAACTGATATAAATAAAATAAATTAATAAAGAAATAAATAAAAAAATAATTACAAGACAATTAGTTCAAAAATTATATAATAATATTTATATACAACATACTCTAAATAAATTATAGGAGTATTATTTTTTATTTATTTATTTTATTGTAAAATGTTAATAAATATATTTAATATATTTATTAAAAAAATATCATTTTCTTTACCGTAAGAAATTATCAAAGAAATTGTGCCTTAGAAGGTTAATAAAAAAAATATAATTTTGTATTGTAGCTAAATTTTTATTCTGTATATATATTAAATTAAAATAATATCTATTTGATTAATAAGGAAAAATTATTGTATTATATTACTATATAAATATTCTTGATTTAAAGGTTAATGAACTCGTTGTTAGAGAAATATGCAATTCCGCAATACAGAGATGTATGTAGGAATTTTGGTTGCATAATTTTAATATTTTATTTTAAAATTTCCAAATAATTTTTCTGGTTCTTATAATTATTATTCTTATTGTGTAAAACAAATATAAACAAATATTAAATTATTATTAATTATATTAATAAAAAATTTTTTTCTTTTGTTTCAGGTAAGTTTGAATATTCATATTTGCATCTATAATAGGCATCATAGAATCAGGTTTGACATATATTTATAAACTTTTTCTAGTATATTTTTGTTTTAATCTAAGTAAGAAAATAACTAACAAATGCATATATAATGTATATAATTATTGAACTGGAATTACAAAATTTAAATTATAAATAAAACAAAATATTTTGAAAGACAAGTCGAAAACACCTCTACGAAATTGTTGCAATATAAATATATATACCAACAAATATTCACTTAATTTGAAGGGGTCCTAACGGTTGAAACTACAGTGACTAATTTTGAATTAGTAAAATATCTTTCAATTAAAATTAAATCGATTTTAGATTGTATTTCTGTATTTTTTAGATGTACTTTGAGTACTCCAAAACGTCGATTATTAATAACATTTAATACAGAACTACAACCTACAGCTGTTTTATTTTATTCTATTAGTAATTTATTAACAAAAATAATGTAATAATATTAATTATTTTTATAAAATCATTATCTTTTGTTACTGAACTTCTTATGTGCACCATCATTTGACTTTATCAGAGAAAATGTTAATTTAATAAGTGTAAGAAAACAGCAGCTTTATAGTTCCAAACTCGTGCAACGACTCCTGCAAAACTTTTCCTACCAAAAATGCCCCTCCAATCAAGTGCAGCAGGAAAGTCCGTTCCTGCGTTATCGCTGGCTGTATGTAGGTGTAGAGGAAATAGAGGTTCGGATACCATGAACATGGTCCATGTCGGAACATGAGAGTATCCTGGCTGCGTCGGTGTACGCCACCGCCGTCCTGCTGTCATATAAATCATAAGCAATTCTGCACGTGACGCCTGCCGCTGGGATGCCTTTACACTGCACGGGCGTCTCCATACCCCCACGAACAACCCGGACCGGCGTCGACAACAATTTTCTCGGCGTATCCTTGTCACACCTTTATTGTTATTCCTTGCGTCTATCTTTGTTTGGAAGGAATGGAAAGGGGGGTTGTTTTTGTTGCAGGGTTTGCTAAACTTTTTTCGAAGTAAGAAAAAATGAATAAATGAAAAACTATACAGAAATAGTTTTAAAATATAATATATATAAACTTATATTTATTACCAGTTTGACTGCATGGAAAAAGTGGTATAGTGATCGGTACGGTGTCTGTAACATTTTCAAAAATCAAAAAGAATTATATAGAAATACTTTATATAGCCTCTAGATAACGAATCCGAACATAGCTTATATCGACATTGTGGTCAACGTCTTAAAAAGATTTTCGTCTATACGGTAGTAATTTTTATAGTCATCTGAAGCTAAAATTACTTTAACCCATTAAAGACTATACTGTCTAAATATTCATACGATATATTCAGACTATCAGTTTTATAAAAACAAGTTACTAGGTAACAAAATAAGTAACTAGATCATAAAATTTATAGATTTTTAATTAATGGAAGCAATTTTTTTCAGTGACATGTTTTTATAAAATTTGACGTCCGTTAATTAAAAATTTATAAATTTTATGATCTAGTTATTTATTTTTTTACCCATAGTAACTTGTTTCTATGTTGTGTTCATTTATTGTAAATGTTATTTGTATCATTTTTCCTGAAGAAAACGGGCGTTGATATATATGTTTTTAATAATACTCAAAAATATTGAGATTTTAAATTTTTCCCAAAATTTCACATGATAATCAGTCATTGAATCGGCTGTTAAGCTATGCATCAATGACTGGCCAGCCGATTCAATGACTGATTATCATGTGAAATTTTGGGAAAAATTTAAAATCTCAATACTTTTGAGTATTATTATATTAAATTTCACAATGACAATACGAACATTTATTTGTTCAATGTCCTAGTAATATATGTTTTTAGTTACCATGACTACAGTAGTTGTTGTTTTACAAATTTTTCTGTTCCATAAATTTATTTAATGCAATGACGGTTGATTCTATCATTTTTTGTATAAAATTGTCTAAACTTGAATCATCGATGTAAAACAAGAAAAAAAAGTTAAATAAAATTCAGTCGCTAACCTCTTTCTGACTGATACCAAATGTATCAGATTTTCTTTCAATATACCGAGAAAGAAACCCTTTAACAGCAAAAAAATATTCAAGTAGGCTATCTAAAACAATTGTATCCGTTTGTGCCAAAAAAATAAAGGGAAATTTCATCAGAGCCCTTTATATAAACCTTTGATGCTACGAAACGCAAAACCAAATATTACGAAGTGGGGGCCAAGACTGCATAACTTATTCGGCATACAAATCGCTGGGTAGGCCTTGAAGTGGCAGGCGTCCATCTTGAATACGTCACTAGTCAAAACCCGTCGTTGTCACTTTTAAGCGGAAGGGAAATTTTACAAACGTGTGAGCGAATGAATGTGAGCTTATGCCACTGTGCGTGTGAAGAAAGAATTTTGAGGTCTTTTAGAAAAGTTATAAGACTAATGCTGCTGTTTTTGCTCATCACATTTAAATTTCAATATTTTATCGTATTTTTCTTATCATTTGAAATACCAATTTTGTCGTGAAATACTACATTTCCTCGAATTTAATTAGTAGTACAGTTAATTTGCAATTGATGCAGTTACGCTTTTAAGAATAAAATCAGTTTTATTACATTTTGATCGTACCTCATAGATCCTTGGATGGTAGTGTGAGTGAGATAGTGTGATATCATACAGGGAAAAATACCCCAAAAGCAGATAGAAAGAAAGAGACAGCTAGCCGTCTCTTCCAGCAGAATTATACGTCAGTAACTTATGTTCCAAGCTATATATCCGGAATAAATATGCCGACAAAGAAGAGAAACGGACTAACGCATACACACCACACTCACATATGAAGAAGAAGAAGAAGAAGAAAAATATCTTTTTTCTGTTTTTATTTTTAACGGAAAGTAAAAGAGCTTTTGCCTTCACGGAGCGCGATATACTCTTTATATATCGTTCTTTTTTTTGTTTTACACTTTCCTTTATTCTACATTTCAAGTCTTGTACAAATATTTTTTTCTCATTCTTCTAAAGGATTTTTTTTTTTGTTTTAAATATGCGAATTAATTTTTTTTATCTTGAATCTAAATCGTAATAATATTTGTTTATATACAGTGTGTTCAAAAAGGTTTTTTCTTCGACTATACTGAAATTTATCATTGGTTGGTATATGTGGTATATTATGATACTACACTATAAAAAATATGTTTTAAATTTAAGTAATTTTACATAGGTTTTAACAGTAAAAATAACAAGATTATGTAATATTACTGTAATAAATAACATAATATTACATCATATTCTGTATCCATCTTCATTAGAATAAACGATATAAATGACATTACAGTAAATAACAGAACATAGAAACAAGTTACTAGGTAACAAATACGTAACTAGATCATACAATTTATAGATCTTTAATTAATGGATGCCAAATTTTATTTTATAAAATTTGGCTGCCATTAATTAAAAATCAATAAATTGTATGATCTAGTTACTTATTTGTTACCTAATAACTTGTTTCTATGTTCTTTTATTTACTGTAATGTCATTTATATTATTTATTCTAATGAAGATGGACGTTGATTTTCGTCGAAACGTCGATTTTAAATAAATATTAATACAGAACTTTAACCTAGAGTAGTTTTATTTTGTTTTATTTTATTTAAATGAATTAAGTACGTTACAGAAAAAAAAAGATAAGAGGTGCAATTTTTTTTGTTTGCATAATAGATATATAGTCGTAGAAAAAATATTGCATTTGAAATATTTGATGAATCTGTGTTGTTCTTAACATAACATGACGTAATAGTTTTTATCAATATGACCACCGAAGATGTCAAATTGAATACACTTGACGTTGTAGTTATGTTAACTGCTGCCACCAATAATGTATATAGTAACAAACTGCTATGCAATAATGTCATTATTTTACTAGTTACATAGTGATCTCTTTCTATATAGGTAATATGATAAACGTAATATTACACTGAGAAAAATAGATATTTAACAAATTGGATAATAATAAGTAGATATTTATTTGAAATATACGAGTATGTTTACTGTATTCACAAATTTATACATTTTTAAAATCTACTCACATATATATTTTAATACTATATTAAGAATTAAGACTGTAATACTATATACAAATTGATGGTATTAAATTTTTGTTTTTATTATATTTATAGTTAATTTTAAAAATTTACTTATTTTGTTATTTTTAATATCTTGTGTTTGTGTCACCTTTTTAAATATAAATAGCGTTACGGTAACTATCTATTTTTCTCAGTGTAATATTATGAAATGAAGAAAAAAATATTATTCATCGATGACAATTATTTGACAATCTCGACAACTTCCGTTTATAAATAAAAAGAATGTTTATTTCCCACTCGGTATAAACTGCAAATTTTCATGCTTGCGAGAAATTAGTACCATTTCGTGGTACTATTCTTGCAAACATATTGCAACACATAAAAATGATAAATGACTCCGCAATTATAATAATTAACCGAAAATAAATTTTCTAGAGTTATAATTCTTAAAATTAATTGAGTGATAAAATGGCAGACAAACACTTGGCCCCTTGATACAAAGAAAGAGTAAGGGGGGAAAAATCTAATTACTCTTTAACAGCACATGTCATTTACCCCTGGTTACAACTATTACTCCATTACACCGCACAAAGCAGTTTCATTATTTCATTTGTCAAAAATCACCCCTGCGCCAATTTATTAGGACAGAAACGGAAAACGCCTTAAGCACTGTAGGGTCAACCATAGACAACCTAACAACAACTAGATGCTAATAAATTAAAATACGATCTTACCGTAGCGAAAAATTAATAAAATTAAATAATTTTCCTTAAATCGAAAACAATTTTGACAAAAATCACTTGTAAAAGTGAGGTGAGAATACGAGCCATAGTTGCAGTGTTATTAGCCAGTTTTTTAAATAATAAAAATAAAACGTACTAACAAGTCTTCCGGAACTCATTAAATTGAAATAAAAATGCTTTAGGATTAAGTTCTGTATATATTTTAATAAAAAATCGACATATGCAGTATATTTTGTATATTTTGTATATATTGTCCTGATATACGTGCAATGTATCGACACGTCGGATATTAATTAAAATTTAACAAAATTGAAACCTAGAACTTTTTTGTTTTTAAATTATGTTGTATAAGCGCATGTTCTATGTAGTTATTTCATAGTTAGTAAAAACAAACTTATAAACAAATATTTTATTTTTTTCTAATTTTGATTGTAAAATTTAAATATAACTTTTCATAGCAATTCTTACTTAGTTCTATCTTCAGTTTGACATAAAACTATCTATTATCTATAACTAGTAACGCTCAATCTAGACATTTAACATTATCTATAGCATCTCCTGCTAAAATTTCTCGGGCAGCAATCCTGCTACTCCTGCAGGTTGGGGGTACAACGTCTGAACCCACTGAGCGAGCAACCGCGATCAAGACACGAAGCGTGTGGAATTGAGGTTATAATAAAAATGCAAATTATTGCCGCCTAGTTAGCGCTGCGAAAATCAAATATGAATTTTTCATCAAGTTAGTCCGCGCCGCCGTGGCGTACAAGCAGTGTGGTTGAACCAAAGTACCCCCCTCCCCCCGATGGGTTCGTCTGGGTTGGATGATGCATTGGGTGGTTATGGTTGGTCAAAGGTACAAGATTTGGTTGCGAGATTCGAGCGGTTATAAAACTTGACTCCTAAGGTTATGTACGGTTTTTTTTTATGAGCAATTATGGAATTTACAATTTTATTATTGTTTAGAATACGGTGGAACAGTTTTAAAAATTTCAAATGTGCAATGTAATGGCTTAATTTATCTCGTTCTTATTGTTAATATATTTTATTTTTTACTCTTGTTAAATAATATATTTTTTCTTTAAGCGTATCATAATATTGATCATACCATATTGCCTATGTAGAAATAGGTCATTATGTTACTAGTACTATATACTAGTACTATATACATTAATCGTGGCATTAATTAATTCTCATAAATCATATAAAAAATATAAATAATATATAATAAAATAATATAACTTTAGGATTAAGTTTCATATATATATATATATATATATATATATATATATATATATATATATATATATATATATACAGAGTGTCCAAGATAACTCCGTATGCATGGGGATCTCCGGAACTGTTAGAGATACGACCTCGGTTAAATTAGATGAAAGTTGCCTCATTAGTAGGCGAGTTTAGTCATCTTTTGTTTTTTCCAAAAAATTTCTTAGGTTACTAGATATAGACAAAAATGCAAATTTTGCTGTTTTATATTTTTGCTTATAACTCTCGTATGCAAAACGATACATTATTTTGGTTTGCACTTTCTTAAGACACTTTTTTACACAGAATTTCCAGAAGTTACCAGAATTTTTGTGCCATGTACTGTTTTCGAGATTTATGATGCAACTTTCATTTTTCTTATGTAACTAGTATTTCAATGTAGTGTAATTAAAAAGACCTTTTTTTTCTCTTTCCAGTGATATAACATAGTCCTACTTTATTTTAAATAATAACATGGAAAATTGAAAAAAAATCTATTTTGCAAAGTAATAATTCATTTTTTTAGTTGAAAACTAAGTAGGTCATGTTAAAATAAATGAAACATGAGCCCTACCTTATTTTAAACAATAATATAGAATTTAAATCCAAAAAAAAAACAATTTATTAAATACTAATGCCATATTTTACATTCGTAATAACTAATAACTATAACAGTAAAATTACATTAAGTGTTCAAATAAACCACCGTTTTCTTGAATGAACATACGTGTTCTCTTAAGCATAGCTTGTGTTAGGTTAGTTTTAGGTATTTAATACCGTACTCAATCGAATTCATGTTTAATATCCTATACATCCCTACACTGGGTTGCCTTCTTTAAGGATATAAATTTAAATACATTTCCGCGGCTAATACTGCGTTACTTTGACAACGAATGTAACAATAAAGCATTTCAAACTTCTCTAAATTTTCAAACCGCTCTATGAATTAATATTCTTTCAATAAGCACTCCAATAAAACTAACTAACTAACTAAGACAATAATCAGAAGAAAAGCAAAACCAAAAATCTAATAATAAGGAAAACAATGCCTATTTCTCATGTTTCATTTGTTTTGATATGGCCTACTCGGTTTTCAACTAAATAAATGAATTATTACTTTGCAAAATAGATTTTTTCAATTTTTTATGTTATTATTTAAAATAAAGTAGGACTATGTTATATCACTGGAAAGCAAAAAAAAAGATCTTTTTAATGACACTGCATTGAAATACTAGTTACATAAGAAAAATCAAAGTTGCATCATAAATCTCGAAAACGGTACATGATAAAAAAATTTTGGTTATTCCTGGAAATTCTGTGTAAAAAAGTGTCTTAAGAAAGTGCAAACCAAAATAATGTATCGTTTTGCATACGAGAGTTATAAGCGAAAATATAAAACAGCAAAATTTGCATTTTTGTCTATATCTAGTAACCTATGGATTTTTTTGGAAAAAACAAAAGATGACTAAACTCGCCTACTAATGAGGCAACTTTCATCTAATTTAACCGAGGTCGTATCTCCAACAGTTCCGGAGATCCCCATGCATACGGAGTTATCTTGGACACTCTGTATATATAATAAACATTATAAATAATTCTGATCACATCTGTAATATCTGTAGTTATAATATTGTGTCTTTCTCTAGTAAATGAATTTTTGTGGATTAAAAAGAATTGTACAGAAAAGAATCACAAATATTTCAATTAAAATGGTTGTATCTTTTTAACACGTATTAATTAAAAAATAAATAGTTCATTGAATTGAAACTGCAACTTATTAGTGTATAAACAAGATAAAATCAAACATACAAAACATTTGTCATCAATATGATTTGATTACATTTAAAACGAGTAACACATTTTACATGTTTTGTAACAAAAGAAAATCTCATACATAATTAAACATCATAGATCAACACAAATAAAAACAGACAACCGTCAAACAAATGAAGCAAAACTAGTAAAAAATCTGTCTATAAACAAACAAAACAAAAATCCTTTCCATCGCAAGCGTTTCGGTATAAAATTTTAATAGCACATTATTCAAATGTCGCAGTAATATAATTGAAAAACTAGGTTTTCTCGAATTCGACTGGTTTTATGATTGCTCTCGTATGGACAAATAACTGTCAGATTCGTCAGTTGAGGGAGGGGAGTGTAATTGGGTTTATTGGACGTAACATAGAATCGCTACGCATATGTTTATACAATTTCGCAACTCGAATTTCGTAATATGTGCTTCTGAGCTTATAATAGTTTTTAAAGTGTAAAATACGAAACTAACAAGTGATTTTTTTAAGGAAAATACAAACCATTGGGGAAATTAATAGTTGGATTGCATACGCTATTTTGTTCTCTCTCCCCTGTCCACTAACCCAGTTTAACTGCCAATTCTGTTTACTTAGCGTCTGTAAGAAAGAGACAAACTGTGTTTTATTCTAGAAAATTCGCAACATCAAAACAACCATAATATAAATTGAGAGAGCACAACATAATGTTATATTAATAAGAGAGAGAGAGAGAGAGAGAGAGAGAGAGAGAGAGAGAGAGAGAGAGAGAGAGAAGTTGTGTTTATAAACAAAGGCGAAAAAATAAAACGGCTAATGGATTTAGTTCTGTATTAATTTTTATTAATAATCAACGTATTCTACGTACGTCTTCATCAGGGAAACTGATACAAATGACATTTACAGTAAATAAACAGAACATAGAAACAAGTTACTAGGTCATAAAGGAAGCCGAATTTTATTTAAATCAGTTACTAATCAAACTGATTGATGTTTACAAATTTCTATAAATAGAAATTTTAATTATTAAACAATTTCTGTATTAGCTATAGGCATTATGTTTCTAGATTTATGGTTAATCTGATATCACAACTATATGTTTATTGCTGTTTAGAGATTTTATACGATTTCATTTTAAACTTAAAGTTGTACGAGAAAAATTATAGGTAATAACGGCAGGTTTTTTTATACTGTACGTTTTGTTACATTGTTTTGCCAGTTGTAAATTATATAAACGGTATTGCAAAATGTTAAAATGCTTTAGATTTTTCTTACTATTATATTTGTGATTGTAAATAATAGGAAAGTTATTAATTACAACGTAAGAATATAAGAATTTTTATTTCAAGTGACATAAATTAGAAATTGTAATTTATAAGTTATTTATTTATAGAATATGGCTTCCATTAATTCAAAATTTATAAATTTTTGTAATCTAGTTATTTATTTTATAACATAGTAACTTGTTTCTATATTTTGTTTATTTACTCTAAATGTTATTTGTATCATTTTTTCTACATACGTCGATTATTAATAAATATTTATACAGAACTATAACCTAAAGCTGTTATATTTTAACATAGTATCTTTCAGAACTCATTATACTTGCCCTTTTTGGTGCAAGTTCTGTATTAATTAAAAATCTATAAAATTTTATGATCTAGTTACTTATTTTTTACTTAGTAACTTGTTTCTATGTACTGTTATTTACTGTAATGTCATTTGTGTCAGTTTATCCTGACGAAGACGAGCGTTCAGTTTCGTCGAAACGTCGATTATAAATAAATTTGGTAAAATCAATTCTATTCTTTAGAATATTAATATTGTTGGAACAAAATCGTGTGCACGCGATTTTGTTCCGAAAATACAAACTGGGTCTTTTGTTCTTGTACATCTGTTTTGTTGACGTTTCCAACATGATATTCGACTTGAAGCACAAACGATGTGAGAAAGCTATGGCTTCTTTGATTTTAATGTGAATCGTCCAAAGTTTATACCTAATAATAAGAAACATTAATCTTGGCGCCGCGGCGTTACTAACAACGACGCCGCTTGCGATGCCTGCCGTCCTGGGCTAAAGACTAGAATGTTCCGTTGGGATTTTGGACTATGCCACAGCATTGTCGCTGTAAATGGAAAGCGAAGCGAAATAAGTTACAGGATATGCCAAAATGTTGGGTTTGGAAAGCAGTTTGTTCTAATTAAGATAAATCTTTTTTTTTTGAATACACATATAGATACATACACAATCTTGTCATGTACCCATAAGAATGTGGCACAAACTTTCCATTTATATAGAAATTAGTTTCAGCGACAAACAACTTTTCATAATGATATGTTTAAATATAAAGATTGTAGATACAGTGAATGTTAGGTTTGGTTGCAAAATCATAAACGGAAAATGACTGGCTGTGGAAATGAGATTTTTACGTGGGGTATGTGGTGTAAATAGGAAAGATCGGGTACGAAATAGATTAGTGTATGATGAGTGTGAAATTGAAAAAAAATGTAGCAAAAGTTGCCGTGTTAGTCAGTTAAGATGGTTCGGACATGTTTAGCGAATGTCTAATGAACGTTTGGATAAAAAGATTTATTTGAATGATTTTGATGGTATACGTTTGCGTGGACGTCCGATGAGTAGTTAGAGTGGTATGATTGAGAGTGTTTTGCGTGAGCGAAAGTTTCCAAGTAGTAGAAATAAAAGAGCATGTATGAGAGGAATTATGAATGTGGATAAAGCGAAAGTAGCTTGTTTGTATAGGAATGTTTGGAGGTGACTGATTTCGGGATGATGAAAAGAGTCTGTGCCACACCCTTTTGGGTACATGGCGTGTTTATCTATGTATGTATGTATATATTATTTACGTCAATTGTATAAATTTTTTCTTGATAAAATTAAACGAATTGTTAAATTTTAATTAAAAAATTATACAGAACTTAATTCTCTAGATACAGTAGGTACAGTAATGAAACGAATGAATTTTACTCATAATATGTAATAGTAATAATAATAATGTTTATTACTCAGCATGAATTAATTACATTTCTATTACAGAGTAATATTTAATGATATAAATCATTATAGATTGGAATACATAACAAAAGAGAATAATACAATTGTGAAATTAGCCAGTTATACTATACAAAGTTAAAATTAATTATCAATAAATTGATGAAAATCTTTAACATAATTTTTAAATTGTGTATATGACATATATAATCCAGCCTAAGTTGATAATAATTATGAAGTTTGCATATAAAAAATTGAGGAGTACTTATATAAATTAGTGCGAGCAAAATTAATATTGAATATTACGGGAATTGTTACATCTAACTGGTTATTAATAAACTTATAGAAAAATAGTAGCAAATTTTGATTTTTGCGTTGCTGAAACAATGTACAAATAAATTCTTGTAATAATTGTTGATAACTCATTAAACTGAATTGAGCGTGCCTCTTTAAATAGTAATATTTTGAAAATTTAGGGCTGATTTTTTTTTTTATATTATTTAGCAAATATTTAAAAGTATGCCAAGCAATAGAAATATAATATAATTTACTTAAAACATATTAATTAAGAATTATTTTCAATATTTTTAAAACGACAAGGGAGTTTTAAAATGTTGATTTTTTACTGTTAAAATCATGTAAAACTACAAAAATGTAAATTACATTTTTTACAATGTATATTTTTACTGTTTTGGTTTCCATAAAATAATTTTATTTTTTTATTTTTACGTGTACATAACGAATTTCTACGTCTGTAACAATCTTAAATTTGCCAAAATAAAACAGTTTGACAACCGCTGCTTTATGCTAATGGCATCTAGGGGGCACATAAAAGAAAAACCAAACACTGCCGCGGGCGTCTTAAATCAAACAAACGCCGTATAATACGATGATGTATTGCAGCCATTTTACATCCATGATTATATATATATATATATATATATATATATATATATATATATATACGCAAGCGAAACGCTTAATATGCTATTATGTTCGAAATTTCATTCGTTCGCCAAACAGTACACAGCCCCCTATATATTCCTGCTACCGCTTTCCTGCTGATCTCCTGCATTCGCCAACGCCATCTATTGCTTTCCGATCGTGCAACTTGACTTAAAAGTAAATTTGTATGTGTTTGAGTATATTGGATATATATATATATATATATATATATATATATATATATATATATATATATATATATATATGTGTGTGTGTGTGTGGGTGTATTAGATATATCTTTTACATGACCTATGACTCTGAATGCATTGATGTAGCTATTGGAATACATCCAATAAGGTTATGGATTTTTAGCGATACGATGCGAAGTTGTTTTTTGGTGCTATATAGATAATATGATGAATTGCATGTTGTTCGTTAAACGGAAAATGGTAAACATAATATGAGATTATTTTTTTATTGTGTATTCAAAGTACATTTTCATAAGTTTACTGTTAATATTGATTTTATATAAATTTTTAAAAATATGACTTTTCTTAAATAATATAATATTATTAAAATAAAAGTGCGTTAGGTTAAAATTCTGTATTAATATTTATTTATAATAGACATTTCAACGAACTCAACGTCCGTCTTCATTAGGATAATTGATACAAATAACATTTACAGTATATAACGGAATAAAGAAACAAGTTACTAGATAATAAAATAAGTAACATTATTATTTATTGATATTTGTAAAAATGTTTTATAGAAATTTAGATTTTAATTTTACATAAAAATAATAATTTAAAATACCATTAAAATAATATTAGTTTAATAGCTTTAAAATTCATAACGTGTATCAAATAATTACAAAAATATAAATATATGTACATAATCAGGTCATACCCAAAATGGTGTGGCACAAATTCTTTCCACTAAAATTAGTTTCTATCAAACATTTTTATTCAGACAAGCAACTCTAGCTTTATTCACAATTATGATACCTCTTGTACTTGCTCTTATATTCCTACTTGGAAACATTTGCTCACGCAACCTTCAAAATAATTCACATATATTCTTTCAACCAAACGTTCATTAAACATACGCTCAAGATGACCAAACCATCTTAACTAACATCAACTTTTGCAACAACATTTGTTTTCAGTTTTATTTGTATAAACTGAACCGTTTTCATAAATAATTGTTTTTAATTTTTAGTAGAGATAGTATCACGTAAAATAAAACAGAAATCTAATTTAAAAGAAGCAGATATACATTGTAAAACAAAATATAAAACTTAACTATCATGTCTATGCAATAAATATCTGTGAAAATAAACCAAGAGGGAAAACAGTGTAGATTACGGTACGTTAGAGCGCATATTACAGTTAGAAATAGCGATAATTTTACAACAATTGCCCTGATCAAAGTACACATTGGAAAAACATTTGAAAAACGATAGCGCACGTGCGAGAGAGAAAGAGTCAAAATGCAAACATTGAAAATGGCTGGCCATGTTTAAGTTTTGCGCAAATCGGAAAACCATTCCAGAACCCGTTACCGTTATCGGCCACTAGCGACTGTATTTTTATCATGGCCGGGCGCTTTACATACACCTCATATTTTGCTTTTTTGTCGTTTCTTTTTTTTCCTTTTTCTTCCCCGATTCGCAAAACGCTACACCTTCACCGGGACAAGCCTCACCGTCTTACCGCGGTTAGAGTAGCGAAACTTTATGGAGATTATGTATTGTGATTTCGTCTAGAATGTGAACGTGTTGCCGGTAAAATACAAAAGTGTTTGGAGAGAGAAAGAGAGTGAGTGTAGGTTGGTACTGATGACATTGGATCAAAGTAACCTGTGTGAAGGAATTGAAGAAAGCCGTCAGAGAGAGCCTTGTGATGTGTTTGTATGTATTTACTGTTTGAGTAGCGCGCTGTTCGACTGAAAGGCATTAGCAAATCGACTTGTTTTGCTTCAGATATTTTTATGGCAACTCAGTTAGGAATTTATCGTGTAGAAAATTTCTATTCTAACACTTTTTTAATCTAACATTTATTGCCTGTAATAACATTAAAGTTATTAACGTAGTAAAAAAATCTTTCAGAACTCATTATATTAAAATTAAACAGCTTTAGGTTCTAGTTTCGTATTAATATTTATTGTGACTACATTATTTATCCGATTTTGATAAAATTTTCAGAAAAGATTTTTCTAGTGACCACATAAATTATGTAATTTTAATTAAATACAGTTTTTCCAACTTTCCCAGAAAAAAATTTAAGGCCATATTATTTGTCCGATTTTAATCAAATTCTTACAGAAGATATCCCTAGCGTTTACACAAATTATATAATTTTAGTAAAATATGGTGTTGCACATTTTCCGAGAAAAATATTACTGAAATTTTTAAGAATTTATTATGGCCATTTTATGTAAGCGATTTTAATCAAATTTTCACAAAAGATTCTGCTAGTGCCTACATAAATTATGTAATTTTAACAAAATACAGTGTTGCTAATTTTCCGAGAAAAAAATTAGTAAAATTTTTAAAATTTAATTTTTACTAAATTACAGTGTTTATATTATACAATTTTCTGGAAAAACTATGATATTCAAAATTTATTTTAAGCCTATCCTGTTTGTACGATTTAAAACAAATTCTTTTTTATGCATAATAATTATAAAAATTAATTTTTGAATATGCCGCCCGAATTTTTGGTGAAAAAATATAAAAATTTTATTCATATTTTTCAGCATTTATGTGATATCAAAGTGGTCTATATATGGGTTTACCTATATATTTCTAATCTTGTTTTATTTTATGTTTGAATATATAATTAATTGTATTTGCGTTAAACCGTTTCTACTGCACCATTTTAATTCTTCTAGCATACTTTTTATATACTTGTGTACCTATTGCATTTTAATATAATATAATATAATAATATAATAATAATATAATATTAAATAAAAAACTACAATATTAAATAAATAATTTAACTAAATAAATTTCAACACACAAAAAAGAAAATCTTGCACTTATGAAAGACATCAAGTTAGCGAACCCTAATTGGTACGGCACTGGCCTATTGAACGGCAATTTCTATACGAAAGCAATACGTTCTTATTAGTGCCCTCGAATTGTAGCTACTTAACTGGCGTCGCGACGCTTAAAATTACACGGTTAACTACTATTTACCGTTCGTGTTAAACCTATTGAAACAATCTAAAGCTTAGTGTTAAATAACTATTTATAGTTCATAGGGATAGTTTAATTTTACAGGGAAAACTGTCAGTTTGGATTTTAAATTGGTACCTACACTGTAAAAAGTTCTTCTATAATTTTACAATAAAAGTTATGGGTGAAAAAGATGCCCTGGATTATTGTATAATTTTACATAGCGTGTAATTATATAAAACTAATTTACTTTTTATGTAAAATATTTATTTATTTAATGTATTTACAAAACAATATGTGTTATTGCACATAAATGATAGTTATAATTCTAAGAAATTAATGTAAAATTACAATTACAATAGTAAAATATATATAATTATGTAAAATTACATAAAATTATAGTTATGTACAATTATATAAAATTAAAATTAATTTAATAAATTAATTTCAATAAAAATTTAGAAATGTAATTTTATCTAGCATGTAAAAATAAGTAATATTATCTGTAACAACTACAAAATCCATGTTTTTTTTGTTTTTATGAAATAGTACATATTATTAATATCATCACATATGTCTGTATGTAAATTTGTTGTTTTTTTAATTTTTTTCCGTAAACTTTCATATTTAATGAAGTTTATTCATTTTACTTATAATTTTATAGTAATTTTTACTATAAAAAGTTATGAAAATTTATAAAACTTCTTATAGTGTAATAATTAATAATTTCTTTTATAATTTGGAATAATTGTGTTTTGTTTTTAAGGTGATTAAAAATATATTGGCCCGTATTCTCACCTCATTTATAAAAGTGATTTTTGCCAAAAGTGCTTTTGACGTTTACTTAAATTTATTTATTAAGCACTTTATAATAGTTTATTTAAACTTCATAATATCAAATATAATAAAAATGATCAAAAATAGAAAAACTATTTATATTTGATCAAAAACAGAAGCAGACAATTATTTTGAAATTAATGATAAAAGCACTTTTTCACGAAAAACTGAGGTGACTTTACGTTTTTCTGCAACTATATTTATTTATAGAATTTTCTGGGTTTGTATGCCGTAGTCAGTTTATCCTCATATCACATATATTTCACCATATATCGTAAATGGCATTCTTAGTGCTTGATGAGTAAATTCAGTCACGATGTATGTCGAAACGTCTGCGCTGAAAATAGATTAACCACGGCATACCAATCCAGAAAATTCTATATATTCAATGGATACCGGCCGTGAAAGCCTGAAGATTACTATTTTAGAATTCAGTTTTGCACAGTTACCAACCCTTATCGTAACAGGGGTGGTAATAATTAAGCTGTTAATATTCTCTAGTCGACTCGAAAATGCATGTTAGTACGACAAACATCCACATTTATTTGACATTTTTATTTTCTTTTCTTTAAAGGGTTTTTTAAGTTTTGATTTTGGTCCCTACGCGGCACTGCGTTACTACGCGAACCGTTTCACGCCATTTAATTCGATCGTGACTTAACCGGAGTTATTGGAAAAGGATAATTTCATTCTGATTGTGTGTTTTTGATGGTTTTTCAATATGTTTGTTTTGGGGAGGAAATGTATCCTTCAAGGATTCGTGTAATTTGTGAGTTATATATTTGAATTTTTTTTTAAAATACTGAAATAGCTAATGATATGATTGTATACTAAAGTGAAGGATAAGTTTTTTAATGGTCGAGCTTTAGAGATGTGTAGCGTCGAGGAAAATAAGTTTGCAAGACTCTAATAATTTTCTCAAACGCGCAATTTATAATGATACTGTCACATTTATTTTTATTTAACCATTTCTGTATTTTCGTTATGAAGTAAAAGTTTATAGGTACTATAAGTTAGTTTGTTTGTCTATTTCTGCTCTTATGACGATTGCATTTTCTAAAAACTAGAACAAATTAAATTGGTTTTAAAATTGATCTTGTAGTACCAGTAAAAGGATTTAATAAAAATGTTTTGAAAATAAATGAATAATTTTAATTGATAAGGAAGGTATTGTAAACATAATAAATTTGATATATCGAGATTTTTAGAGATAAGCACGAATTTGGCAGTGGACACGTGCAGAACTAAACGGATTGTTATAAAATTTCATATTTAAGCTTCTTAGGTGCTGAATATCTCAATTTGATTAACTTTTGATGAAAATCTGCCATCCGGAAGTGTCACTTTTATGTGTTTTACAAATATTTTTTAATAGCCGAGGCATAATTCGATAAAATTTATTTAACCAAAATTGCTAAACAAGTTATAGCTAACAACTTTTATTCAAACATTTTTCGGTACGGCTAAATAAATAAGTTTTCATATTTTTATGATATATACTATAATTTTGTAAATAGATGGCATATTTATATCAGATGTATTTGCATCTGTGTTATTAGGTTTGTCTTAACAATAATCGAACTATACTTTATAATTTACTTGTTTATGAAACCAGGCCTTATAGAACAATTTATCGAAAACTAAATTTCCTAGTACGTTCCTGCATAGGCTTCACAACGGGTGCACACTACGCACCAACAATAAACCACATACGCTACATTTGACCTAGTTCATTTCGACGTCGCGCACACGTCGTCTCGAATACCAAAACGTTTACGCATTCTCCGACGCCCGGCGTCGCATGACTGTTAATACCATAATATATAGAGCTACACGGTATATACTTACACTTCTGTACGCTACGCCTGCAGAACCGGTATGCAGGCAGGCAGGCAGGAATCTTTATCCGGAAATTTCCGGGTTTGTCAGGAAGAAAACTTATAACCTAACCTTGACTTACACAAGCAATTTATATTTTGAGCAATTCGTATTTTAGTTGTCACGGGAGAAATCAATATTTTACTGTATTGAGTAAATTAATATCGGATTTAATATTATTATTTATGTTATTCTTTAAAAAGTATTTCTGTAATTTTACAATAAAAAAAAGGTGCCCTGTATTATTATGAAATTTTACATAGAACTTAATTTTATATAGCATGTAATATTTAACAAAAAATTATGTAGAACTAGTTTACTTTTTATGGAAAATATTATGTAGTTTTGCAGATAATGGTAGTTATAATACTAAGAAATTAATATGAAATTATATAAAATATATAAAATTTGTGTAATACAAAATGTTATTAATTGCAAAACGTTTAAAATTGTATGATTTATCGACCTGGTGCATTTAAATTTGTATGTACATTTTCATAAATATTACATAAATATTATGCAAAATCATATTACGCAGAACTACATAAATATACTTAACAATTGTAAAATATATATACAATTATGTACAATTACATAAAATTATAATTAACGTTTATTTATTGTAAATTTTAATAAAAATTTGGAAAATTACAGAAACATGTGATTTTATGTAGCATGTAAAAATAAGTAATATTATTATTTTTTCTGCAAAATTTTTATAATTAATGATATAAAGTGATTTTACATATAATTTTATAGTAATTTTTACTATAAAAATTTATATAAATTTACAAAACTTTTTACAGTTTACAGCTGTCATACATATTTTTCTATTCCTACTGTACTTGAAAACATTCATGATATAATTTTCAAAAAACAAATAATAAAAAAGTTTCTCTATTTTTTGGCGTACACTGTATTCAAATATCACCTAATAATTGTTTTATTTGAAAATTTCCCAGTTTGTTTCGTCTAATTTCATTTGAATAAACCAAACCTAGTTTCGAATAAACTTCGCAAACCAAACCAATACAACATTAGCATTCAAATCCAAAACGCATACAAATTGGTAAAACATTACCGGGCGCGGTAACCTCACATAATTAAAACCAGCTACAAACGTGACAACACGGTTATAAAACTCAACCAGTTTATAACCTAAAACTCCCCGAAATGATAACCAACCGGACACATTGCGCTCCATCAATATGCAATTAACCAAGGCGCGACAGTTCCGGTTTAATTCCGAACTTGTTGCGGTTTATAAAAGCGAGCACCACTAATAGATCGGTTACTGGACGGGGGCGACATTAACCGAGTACCGCGGATTAGAAGGTGACCGTTTTCTCCGGTTAGGGGTTGATGTACGGCTCCTGGGGAAATGTAAATGGGAGTCCGAGAAGATGGGCAGATTCGTTTTAGGTGACTTTGAGATGGTATTAATTGTGCTACCATTTCTAATTTAACTGTTATTAGTTGCGTGGAATATTTGAACCGGACTGGGAACTGAATTTGCGCTTGCGGGTTAGTTTAGGTGAAGTGCCCTGACAGGACAGTTATTTCGGATTGGGGGCAAGCCGCAGATTAAGTAGTTTGTGGGGTTTTCAATGACTTTATGACCATAATGACGAGTTAGTTGATATGATAGTGTTTATTATCTTTGTCAACAATATTTTTATAATGAATCGTGGTCTAATATTTATTTGGTTTTTATCGAAAACACTTTTAATATGTTTTGTTTTATTTGTTATTAATGAATTTTCAATCGCCGACCTATATACATACATAACTAAATTTATTTGTTTTGTTAAATTAATGCTTCATATTTTAACTGGAAAATTATGTAATCATATTACGTTAAAAATTTTATGATACGTATTTATAATTAAAAATAATACTAAAAATTTTGATATTACATTATCATATTACTTATGTAGAACGAGACTATTATGTTACTAGTACTATAATGTGAACATTATTATACATTAATTACTTACTATATACACAACTGATGGTAGTACCAAATATGGCCACACGGTCAAGCGTATACTATCTCACATCTTCGGTAGCCATGTTAAAAATTATATAGTGAAAATTATAGTGTTTATTTTTGCTTGAATTTTGAATTGAATTTGATTTTTTAAAAATGTGTAAGAAATTACAAGAAATGCGATGAACACTACCAGATTTTTCATAAATTGCATATTTGATCAAAGAACTGACCAAAGATACAACTGCTAGTAAGGTTAAAATTCCTTGGAATGTATTTTTATTTATGCTTGATTTAATTTCGTTTAGAACGTCATATTTGTTAGTAAAAAAACAAAATTTATAATATTTTTTTCCTGATAATGATGTACGTCGAGTACGTAGAAATGTCAGTTATTACTAAAAATTAATACATTGACTTAAAGTCGTTTTATTTTAATATAATAAGTTTTGAAAGATTTTTTACTTTATTATCTTGTCAATAATATTTTTGTAATGAATCTCTTTGTAGGATTATATTATAATATTTGTTTAGTTTTACTGAAAACACTTTACAGGTGTATTCTGTATCATTGCTGTTAAAAATAGCGGTCGGTTAAGTTGAATATTCTGAGATTCCGTAAAATAATCTTGCTATAGAGCAACGTGATTTCTTAAGGAATCTCAGAATTTTTAAGATTCTGTATATTTGTTTGAGACAGTTTATTTTTAATTTATGCGATTTGTTTAGTCTTATGTTAAAGTACAAATATTTAAATAGTCCAAGTTTGTAATAACGAAAACAAGACAAAAACGCGTTAAATATTAAACACAATTATGCAAAAATATTACAAAGAGATAATCCACCAAAACAAATACACATACAAACCAGTTGTTTATACTCAAGTAACTAAGCAATGTCTGAGAAACCTCTCAACACTTTTCATTCAAAGCCAAACCAAGTTATTCTCGTAGCATTTTTATTTATAAAACTTTACTTTCCTGAAATAGGGAAACCAAGTCAAAACTTTTGTCATATTTGTTAGTCTAAAAACACAAATTTCACTTGTTTACCATAAAAACATGCATATTCAAAACTATAAACGCAAAAAATATCTAATTCCCAAAAGCCGGGATGCATATTCATAACTCCGGACCGGGGGGGAATTTGGTTCTCGAGGAACGATGGCGCGACGCCCTCAACCGACGTTCTAAATGCAATTTTAAACTTTCTACACAAAACACGCAACGAATTTAACTCTTTCCCAACGGAATGACCCGAAATTATGAATATGTAGGGAGGAGAGTGGACAATTTTATATTTTGCATGGAAATTATTTTAGGATGGAAAGTCCTTACATACAATATATTATGCGATACCGGATCCTGGATATGTTGTTTTTTTGTAGATTCAGGCTTTGCTTCCAAATTTAACGGGCAAAGTTTTATTTTAATTTGACTGGAAGGGCTGTAATGTACAAGAGGAGTGAAAGAACTTATTAAAATTTTATTATTATATGTGTTTGCTAGTAAATTATACAGGATGTCCGGTTATATAGTATAAATAAAATGAAATCTGTAACATGTCAAATATTTTCAAATAAATATTTTATGCTGCTTGTAAAAAGATATCAATAGAAAAACGAAGTATTAGTAAAATAATGTTGATGTTAATATTTTTTGCAATATTAAGCATATTATTTTTATTTATTTATCTTATCCAAAATGTATCACAAAGTTACGGCTAATCAAGTTAAACATATTATTAAGTTTATAAATATTAAAACATCTTATTTTATTGATATTATTTAGATATTGTATGCATATTATAGTATTTTTATCTTATGACATATGTATATTAATTAATTTAATTAAGTTAAAAAGAAAACATTTTCTAATTTGTTTTTCTGTAATTTGTATGACAATGTATGATTTACATAAATTTTTACAAACTACATATATAAAGAATAAATGTTTAATTAACTATAAAGGAATATTACTGTCTTAACTACGAATAGATCTTTCGACAATTTCTTTCAATGCTTTAGTATGGGCATAACCCGCGTCTCCCTCTATACCTAGTCTATAATAATAACAAATTCGTTGGTAGCAGACTGCCAGCAAGTTGAGAACCACTGTTTCTAGATAGCTCGCACCTGCACTTGCAAACGCGTCCTGGGAGAGACATCAGAGACTGGTGCGCCGCCCCGCCCCAAAAACTAAATCAAAATGCAAATTTGCCACGTGATTGTGCGGCATTGCCGTGGCAAACACTCTCGCGTTCTGCCACGCTCGGCTAGGAAATCACGCGTCTACGCACACCACGCGCGTCGCATCCCCAATCAACTGACGACGACTGCCGTCGCTTGGTTATTTTACTTTTATACTCTGGGTACGCTTATACTTGGTAAGTTGGGGGCCGAAGTAAAGAAAAGGACTAAGACACGCAAAGAATATATGTAGAAGACTCCAAATTCGGTAGTCCTTCGACGATCGTTTGCAAACAGTTGGCAACAATGAAAGCTGGTTTGGAAATTAAAAATTGCGCTCTCGGGGTGTGGCCGGGCTGAATTTTAAATTACAGATAATCGTTATTTTTTATGGTATACACTGTAAAAATATATATTAAATTATAGTATTTTGTTTTTGCTTAAATCGCCATAAACTTATTTTGATGAACTAACTAAATCATTAGTCAATTTTTTTTTTTAATGAAAAAAAATGTATTGATCTTGGCGGGGTTTTGAACCCGGAACCTTCAGCATTCGCTGCTGACCCACTGCACTACAATATCCTACCCGCACACGGTAATGCACTTGATATACTTGACTGGATTAAATTCATGAGTTTATCATGACCAGTCAAAAATATAGAAATGATTTTATCACTAATAATAATAATAATTTATTTAACTATTAATTGAACCAGAAATTGTTATTTTTAACTATTTTATTAACAATTGTAGTGCATTCATTAACAGCGTTTAATACATTATCATAAAAAACTGAAAAGCAATTGTTTACATTTGATATTTCGTATCGCCAATTACATAAAACTAATTTAGATTCTAACAGATTGTAATTTACTCTCAGATATTGTACATATTGAATATTTAGTTCATTTTTTTTTAGCTAATTCTAAATTTAAATTTCAAATACTGTGGTTCGTTATTTTAGGCTTATGTTGAACATAATAATAATACTTTTTATATATAATGTTTTGATTATATATATTTTAAAATAATTTGCAAATTAAACAAAAATATTTTGTTTAATTTTGCTTTTGTTTTTTTAAATATAGCTACACCATTTGGCGCGTGTTATTAATAAATTACCCTAAATATTATTATGAAAATATATTACTAAATTATTAAATTTCAATTGTGTATTTTAATTTTTAAAATATATAATTTAATATTTTGTTTTTGCAAAACATTTGTAACTTCTGAACACGAAATATTTCGAACCATCTGAACTAACTAACACCAACTTTTGCAATAACATTTTTTGTCAATTTCACACTCATATCATACAGTAATCTATTTCATACCCGTAATAACAATTGAATAATACTGACTAAGTAGTAAATTACTAGAGTTTAAAACAAATTAATATATATATATATATATATATATATATATATATATATATATATATATATATATATATATATATATTGCAACATTATCAGTCATAATAACTTCTATATCTTTATATCTTTTATTCCATCTGAAAAGTATTACCAACCATTTAAATATAAACGAATCTTGGTGAAATCCACCGCAAACAAAACAAACAGAATAAAAAAAAAAGAAACGAAAGACGAAAAAAACTAAACGAAAAAAACAAAATCTTAAAGCTCTTCACAGTTTACACCTGCCGAATTTTATCCACTCTACAATCCAGCGCGTCTCGAGAACGAAGCGCAAAAATACGACAAAAAAACGACACACGAGACGGAAAATAGTGTAAAGAAAAAAAGAAAAATAGAACATGGGCCCCAGGATTACCTGGTATCATGACGACGCGTTGTCCTGCCTGAATATCCCCTTTGACGCCCTATCACATTTCAGGAGCGCGTCTATTTTCCATGTTATTGGTTTGATTTAACTCCTGACACTAGATATTTTGGGTGGGAATATATCAGTGGCGTAGTTTTTGGGTGATAGCGGATTTGACGTACTAGTTACGATGATTCTCACTTACGATTGTTTATTTTCTACCTACATTAGTAGGTTTTAGTTTCATTCTGCTTCGATTAACATATGCTATATTTTCTTCAAGTGTTCCAAACAAAACTAAACTAAAAATAAAATTATTTAAATAAAAAATAATTTTTAATATACCATGTTTTCAGCACGGATTAAAATTTTTTTGTATGGTGTTATATATTATTTTGTACTTTTTAGTTCGTCTTAAAAACATGATATATTAAAATATATTTTTTATTTAAATAATAGTAGTATTATTTTCTGCTTTTTAGTCTTGTTTAACTTTAGTATAATTAATTAATTTAATTAATTATAATTTAATAATTACAATTATAATTAATTAAGTTAATTTAATATTTAATTAATCAAAAGTGGTTTACGTAAGCGAAAGTTTCCAAATAGTAGGAATAGAAGAGCATGTATGAGAAAGGTATTATGAATATGGATGAAGCTAAAGTTGCTTGTCTGGAGGAAACTGATTTCGGGATAGTGAAAAGTGTTTGTGCCACAATCTTTTGGAAACATGGCGTGATTGTGTATATATGTATGTATTAAAAATAGCTTACAGCGATATATTGAGTATAAAATAATAAAACTACACCACTGGATGACGTAACTGGACAAACGGATAAGACATGATATTAGATAGATGTCTTTGTCATTGTCTATCTTTTTCTTCAAGCTGCTATGTCTTGAAACTGGAAAGAGATGGATGATAGGCTATGGACGTTGAGTTCCAAAGTTTAGAATTTGCTAGATCTTGGAATAGTGTGTGTGCTTATAGTTGTCTCTAGGTGGTCGCGTCTGGACTAGACTTTACATTAAAATCTACTTTCTTTGATGGCAGAAATAGATGGAAATGTCAACGAATTGAAAGCGTAAGAAATGTAAGTAAAAAGTAAGATTGTTGGAATCCTTAAAGAATGGGTTTTGCGTTTCAAATATTTCTTCTTAATGGAATTATTTCTAATTTTACAACTCGTTCACATTTTCTAAAAAAAAAATTTTTTCAATCGTATCAAAATATTGATATTATATTATTTTATTATCATATATATATATATAATATTTTAAATTAACATACTAAAAAATCTTTTAAAACTCATTATATTAGAATAAAATGGTTTTAGTTTCTAGTTATGTAATAATTTATTAATATAATCAACGTTTCGACGAACTGAACGTGCGTCTTCATCAGGAAAAAAGATAGAAATGACATTTATAGTAAATAAACAGAACATGCAAACAAGTTACTAGATAACAAATAAGTAACTAGATCATGAAATTTATATTTTTTTTATTTAAATCACTGCCTTTACACTAAATAATATTTACATACATATACAGTCACGTCATGTACCTAAAACGGTGTGGCACAAACTTACCTATCCCGAAATCAGTTTTCTCCAAACGTCCCTATCCAGACAAGCGACTTTAACTTCATCCATACTCATAATTTCTCTCAAATATGCTTTTCTATTTCTATTACTTGGAAAATTTCGCTAACGCAAGCCACTCTATCTTAATCATACCACTTTCATCTATTCATCGGACGTCCACTGGCAACCGTATACCTTCAAAATAATTAATATAAATTTTTTTAAGCAAACTTTTATTAGACATTCGCTCAAGATATCCAATCCATCTTAACTAACTAACACCAACTTTTGCTACAACATTTTTTTTTTTCAATTTCACATTTGTCATACACTAATCGCTTTTTGACTGTTTTTAATCAAACATTTATAAATTTTATGCTCTAGTTACTTGTTAATTTGTTAATATTTATTAACTTTGTACTATATAAAGTCTCTAATTAAAATATAATTTTTTAATTTCAAAATTTGCATCTTCTTAAACATATTACCTACAATAGTTCGTAAAATATTTAATTACTTGAACTCGCACTAAGGTAAAAAGTAATGTAAAATTTTGAAAAGTAAATATGTAAGATAGAAACAGAGTTATATGGATAAATTAATATGATAAGGTCTTGATGGCGAAGATATATGAAATATGCGATGCTTTAATTGTCAGTTTTCTTAACTACGAAACTTCGTTTCGCTGAAACTTAATAATTTTGTTGCAAGGTACTCACAATTTTGACATAATATTATTTCACTCACGTGAAACTTTTATTGTTGATCATATTTTCTCATCATCAAGATATATGTTCATTATTTTCTCTTAGTATCATGAAAATAATCGTATAAATATGTACACTTTAATTAGTAAAATACAGGAATTATGTTAGCTATAAAAAAACCTAAATACTAACATTATTAGAACAAAAACTGTTTTAGGATAAAATTCTGTTTAATTATTTTATAAAAACGACGTTTCGACGAAACTGAACGCTCGTCTTCATCATGTCAAAATTTATCAATGGCATTAATATCATGTTCAGTCGTCGAAACATCGTTTTTATAAAGTAATTAACCAGAATTTTGTACTAAAACAGTTTTTAATTTAATACTTTAAAAAATATCAAAATATTTAAAATATAGTTGAGTGTTGAGTATCACAGCATCAGCGCTATCATTTGAAATCCGAAAAACCTAACAGTCAAATCGCTCGAGGCTCAGTTCTCAAACCTTCTTCCACATTAAGAAATTCAAGGACGTACCCACGACTCTTTCTTAAATAATTCCAAGGGCTAAGGGCTCGCCACCCCGAGAAGAATTTTAAAATCGTGATCGTGATTCAGACTGCGTACGCAACCGGGCTAATGTATGTAAACAGGCGAATACGCAAAGATAGGAGAAAAAAGTATACTTGGAATATTCGTTTTGAATTTGCTGCTGATGACAGAAAAATAATACCTTGTTTACAAGATGTAATTTTTCTCGGGATTTTTTAAGCATATATACATACACAGATTAGTCTATACTTGTGGGGTTCTGGGGTATGTGCCCAGCAGGCCCATGCGTTAAGACGACACTGCCTATATATCTATGTAAAAATTCTTAATTTGAAATAATATATGAATCATTAAAACAATATCACAGTATACGATATATAATCAGAAAATGATATATCAAAAAATACATACTGATTTTAATATTTATTACATAAATCAACTATCGAAATAAAGATATTATACATATACTATTACCTACGCACATATGCAAATTAGATTATTTATTTTATATATATATATATATATATATATATATATATATATATTATATATTATATATGTATATAACGAGCGGTCTTACTTCATTACCTCCCAAAAAAAAAAAAACAGTAGAATAATTTACGTATGGGTCATTATTATTACATACCCAACCTACAAATTAACTTATTGCTGTAAGGAACTAAGATTTAAATCAAGTTTACTTACATACATTATATTCAAGGTATTCTTAGAGAGTTACATTTGGACACCCTTTTATTTTGACTTTTTTCTGATTTCTCTACATGAGCAGGTGCATTTTGGTACCTTTGTTTTTTTATCTCTTTATACAGTGGGACTATACAGGCTGATTAATATTAAGGAATTATAATATATATGCAGCAGAAAATATTGATAATTAATTCAAAAATTTTCAGTTAAAAACTTACTTATTTTTAATTTATTAATTTGAAACATTTATTACATAATACAATAAATTAATATTTTTATGGCGAATGTATAAATAATCATTTATATAATAAATTTTTATTGTTCTGACTTCAAGAAAAAGGGGTATAGTTATAATTAAAACAAGATATAAAAAAATCCTTTAATTTAATTTTAATTTTAATCAGATTATCACAAAAAACTATTATCTATTATCTATTACTCACAGAAATTGTATAATTTTACTATTGTTTGAGACAAGAATTACAAAAAATTTATTCTGGCTTATACTATTTGTCTCAGATTAATCAACTTTTTATAAAGAATTCTGTTAGTGTCCTTATAAGTTATTATATAATTTTAGTGTTACCAATTTTCTAAGAAAAAAATTACTAAAATTTTAAAAAAGTATTTTGGCTATATTATTTTTCCGATTTTTATTACATTTTTACAAAAAAAATTCTAGTGTCCAGATTAACTATATAATTTTACTAATGTACAGTTTCCAACTTTCCGAGAAAAAATACTAATATTTTAAAAAATTTATTCTAGCTTTACTATGTATTTGATATTAATCAAATTTTTACAAAATTTTCTATTAGTGCCCACATAAATTATATAATTTTGGTGTCTTACAGTGGCGAGAGAAAAATTCCAAAATTTTTAAAAATTTATTTTGGTATTATTGTTTTTCCAAGATTAATAAAAAAAATATAAAATATTATTTTAATACCCACAAATATTATATTATTTTATTTTTGAACAGTGTTTCCAATTTTTGGAAAAAAACTAAAAAAAAAAATATTTATATTTTCTAGTATTTATGTGATTATATCAAAGTGGTTTATATATGTGTTTACTCATATGCCTCTAATTTTTTAAAAATAATTTAATTACTGCAGTTATTAATTTATTTATCAATTAGTGTATTTTAATTTTTCTGAAGATATTTTAAATTTACAATCGATCTCTGTATTTTTAATAATAAAAAATTGCCTAACAAAAACTAAAACAAAATTACTATAATTCTAATAATATGAATCATCTTGTATAAATTTTCGGCTGGTCATCTTTGCGTGTTGGCCATCCGAGCATGCCACGCTTTGATTCCCCGTTGTTTTTGTGTCTTGGGCGGTTCAGACTGGGGGCAGGTGTACATCCAGAGAGGTGAATTAGCTTACCGACTTGGTATTTTAAGATGAGTGCCCAAGAGAAAAACAAATGCAGACGGGCAGGTGAATTTTTGGAGACGAGATTCTGTGTCACCTGCCCGCTCGCTTGTGAAGATATAATAATGACTTTTGATGAAACTGTAATGGGAGAAGGGTATATGTGGTTCTCAGTGGAATAGTGATGAAAACGGCACTATATAAATTTGAGATAATTTGGTTTAGAAATAGATTAATGTATGATGAGTGTGAAATTTAAAATTAAATTGAGTGTATTTTAACACGTTTTTATTAACTGGCTTTTCTTTCTGTCTGTTTGTTTGTTTGTCTGTTTGGTAGAAATTTTGGAATCGATTTTAAACTAACTTTCTGATGAGCTAGAGACTTGAAACTTTAAAAATAGCTCCAGAATTGAATAACAATACAATATTAACATACATACACAACCACACCGTGTACTCAAAATGGTTTGGCATAAACGCTTTCCACTATCCCGCAAATAGTTTTCTTCAAACATTCCTATTCAGACAAACACTCATACAGAATCTACAGAAAATACAGAACACACACACACACACACAAGACTAAAAAGCACAAAATAATTACTTAATTAAAAAGAAAATTTTTAATATGCAAGTATGCAATAATTTCTCCCAGAAAAACGTGGAGCGCATGCATTAGATAATAGTAAGAAGTGCGCCCCACGTTTGAGAAATTATTTTTTACTATTTAGTCCGTTTTAAAACGTGGTATATTAGTTTTTTTATTTAAATAATTATTCGTTTCTATACGCCCACTCAGAGACCTTTTATTCGCTTAGAAGCATTGCTTATAATATTTAACAAATGCCTAAATGAACTGCTGTATTTGATTAGGCATTCTATCTACTAGTAAAAGAAAAATTAAATTTCAATTGGCATATTCGTCACTATCCCATTGAGGTCTTCATATGATGATACAGGATAAGTTTTTAAGTTTTTATATATGTATGAAGAACGGAGTTAAGCTGAATTTCGGAAATGATTTGTTGTGATTTTGTTTAAAAAAAAAAATTGTAAAATACCCTGTAATTATTTATTGGCAGATAGCGTGTTTAAATTGTACCTACTATTTTTTTAGTGCGAAAAAAGTTTATTTTGAAATACGTGTTGGAAAGGCAGTTGCAAAAAGATTATAGATAGTAATACGAATTTTAATTTATGTATTTTTCGAATATATTTATTACATATTAGTTATAAAATTAACACATTTTATTATTTTTTTATGTACGAAAATATATTTCGTATATAATTCATATCTTATACAAAAGTTTATTCATTATATTTTTTGAGATACAGAATTATTTACAATAAAATTTTGATAATATCAATTATATGAATTAAGATTGAGAGACATTATTTTTTTTACATTTTTACTAAAAATAAAACAATTTTCAAAATTAAACAGCTTTATGTTGTAGTTCTCTATTAATTTTTATTAATAATTGACGTTTCAACGTACTCAACTTACATAAATATTAATACAGAACTACAACCTAAAACCGTTTAATTTTAATATAGGTAATCAGTTCTGAAAGATTTTTTTTACTCTGTTAAGGTAATTTTCTTTCATTTAAAATAAAACTGCTCTGGGTTCAACGCTCGTCTTCATAAAAAATACTGATACAAATGACATTTCACTAAATAGGTTTTGCAAGATCTATCAATATTAACAGCAGATTGGTAAGAGAAGCAATTGAAATTTATAATATCAATCATTGTGAAGGCATTAAGTTAAATAAAATTTCGCTTCCATTACATAAAAATTTATAAAATTTTATGATCTAGTCATTTATTTGTTATCTAGTAACTAATTTCTATGTACTGTTATGTACTGTAACATTATTTATATTAGTTTTTTGCTGATGAAGACAAGCGTTGAGTTTGGTCGAAACGTTGATTATAAATAAATTTTAATAGAACTGGAATCTAAAGCAGTTTTATTCTAAAATAATGAGTTCTATGTTTCTTTTATTTATTTTGTGTAAACATACTTAAATCAATAAAATAAATAATCCTAAATAAATATTAATATTTCTTTTGGCAAACATTCATCTCGTGGTACAAATATTTAACATATTACAAAAAAAAAAGAAAATAACCAACTCTATTGCGATTGGGAAAAGGGAGAAAAACCTAACCACACTAAAATTCCCTAGAAGCCAAAAGGGATGAAAAAGAAAGTAATAACTATGAAAATCAAATAAACTAAATAAAAAACCAACATGTGCAAAAATCGGCATACCGAGAGAAAAAATCCATTTCACACGACAACAAAAATAAACAAGCGAAATATTTTGATAAAAGAAAAACGCGAAAAAATATCACAAACTCGTATCTTGACGGAAATGCCGGAAAGGGCATATGTAGTTTTCTGACAGAGATATACGTCTGCTAGCAGTGCCGGGGCCCCATAAACATAGGGGCCCCATGTTAATCTGTGTATGTCAATTAACTTTCTATTAATAAAAATATATTTGATATCTAAATTAATAGTAAAATATTTTTGAATTAGATTCTGTTTAATTATTTATATAAAAACGACGTTTCGACGAAACTGAACGCTCGTCTTAATCAGGTAAAAAATTTACCAATGGCATTAAAGTAAGTAACAGTACTTAACAATAAGTTACTAATTAATTTTAAAGTGTATCAGCAACTTACATAGTACCGAAAAACCTATGATACTATGCTTATATTTCTTGCAATTTCTCTCCTGTTTCTTAGACTTTGGGTTGAATTTCTGTTCGAAGTCAAACCCAATGCGACAATATTTATTTTTCATCCCCGCAAATGAAATGTTATATGTGGCGTCGTGACGCTTGCCGTGTTTATCCGACGATGATGTGGGCGCTAGTGTGTTCGCGCTGGTTATGAAAGAAATAACACAAGTACCGACAACGACTCACACACACGGACGTAAACGACAGACAGACAGGAATAGAATCGAGAAAGACATATACAAGTGATGGGTTTTTTGGTCGACTTGAAAAAAAGTGACAGTCGAGAAGAATATTATTCTTGTTGGGAGATGGTGGAATTTAATTAATTTTTTGTCGGGATTTTGATATGTTACTATAAAAAATAATTTAAGTCTGAGAGTTATTACTTTTTTCATATTGAAAGATATTTTTATGTAATTTTTTTTTGTTTATTGTACAAATTTATTTAAAAAATACCATGTTGAATATGAACATAGATCACTACTTTCATATACACAATCAGTGGCGCACGCAAGAGGGGATCTGGCAGATTAGGAACTACAGTACTTTTAGTTATACAATTTTTTTATTCCAAATATTTATTTAATACGTTGATTATCGGTTCTGTTGTGGCCGCAGCAGATTTTTTTTCTCAATATAATTATATCTTTATTTTAATACAATTTTTTTTTTTAGAGAATTAAAAAATGCATGCTCCTAGTGGAGAAAACGCGTTTTCAATACTAAATATAAAATTAAAATCAAAACAATCATGTATTCTTAAGAATTTAATACAACATAAGTAATATTTTCTCACCACCAAGTACATTTACTTCTATTTATCAACCACCCCATGTTTTGTTTGCGTTTCTAAACACGCATACATTTATTCCCGTCTGATTAGGACGCCATTTTACCCATAACTCCCCAGTTTCCCATCAAGCAATTTCTGTCGCATTTTCCCCCCTTTTACTTCCCTAACCCAACCCGTGCCAAACCCGTCCTAGTTTATCCAGCATGCCACCAGAGGGCCGCTGGAAACATGGCGGACTGGGCCTGTCTCGTTAGAAGATGGATTGCATGGATAACGCCAGGCGTTAGTTATCAAACGTTTGGAATCTAGTATGCCGTGGAAATAACCCTACTATTTTCCTTCTCCGAATCTTGTAAGTCATTGTGGAATTTTAGGTTTTCGGATCTACGAATTGGATGGATTTGAAATCTTGAAGTGAGAGTTAGGTTAGGTTAATGAAATAGGTCTTTCAATTTTTTTCTATAACTGATTATTGTTGAAATAAAAAACATAATTATTATTAATCTTTCTTTGTATGTGTAGAAGATAATGTAACAGTTTTTATATTTGAAGAAAAATATCGTATTTTTAATAACAAACTATTAAAATTTTAGTGTCAAGACTTAGTAGAATGAATATATGAGGTATTTTTTAGTAGAAAGTGGCGAATAATAAATTGGCGCGCATTAAACTGTAGCTAATCGTACCTCTCTATCGGCTGAATAAATAGATTTTATTGCGGGAATACTGTGCGAGAGATATTTTCATTTGATTTTGAAGACGAAATCCAATATTTCAGCGGAAAAAACCTTATTTATTTTTTAAAACTATCTACTACTTATTTTTATTTTTTTTTAATGCGATATGTTTACATCATTATAGTATTTTGACCCCTAAACTGTATTATTTCACTGAGATGCAGTGTACGAAGCAATTATATACGATGTGTCTAAGAAAATTAATTACAAGATGTTATATCAAACTGCATTATATATTAAAGTAACAACAAAAAACAATAAAAAAAAAATGTTAAAAATATAAGTCCGGACCTGTGTGTGCGGGCGAGCAAAAGATTGGCCCCTTGTCGCGTGCGCAAAGGAGACGTTTGTAAAAGGTGTGCAATTACTTTTGGGAAATACACCGCGATAGAGATAAATGTTTTTGTAGCGGGGATTTTCTTGTGTTTTTTTTTCTTTCTTTCTTTCGCTTGCTTCAACGGTGACGCGAGATGTAATCGGCTATATTTTCGCTGTCGTCATCACAGAGATATCTAAACCGCCCCCCCGCTCCCTACTTTAGTATCATTCCAAAAACTTCAATTTCTTACTTGAAATCGTCACAAAACGAAGGGTTCTAAACACACACTCAAATAAAATCGTATAAGATCATAATTTCTTTCTTCGGTAATAAGCTGATTTTGTTACTAGTCGTAAAACTATTGTATTGTGCAAAATGTATTTCAAATTTTAGTTACAAGTTATATAGGGTTACTGAAAGCACAACTAGTTAGTCAGTATTGGACAAAATAGTCACCCTCAATTTTTTTATAATATAAAATGTAATGCAGAACTTGAATTTAAAACAGTTTTATTTTATATAATGTGTTTTGATAGTTTTTTTTACTATGTTATATTAAATATTATTTCTGATATTGTTCGGAACCCACTATAAGCTATAGGGTCCCTTGCTTGGGTATGGGTTAGCAACCCGCACCATTGACAATGCAAGTTTTATGCAAAATTATTAAGAAACTATGGCCTGTATTCTCACCTCACTTTTTCGTGAAAAAGTGATTTTATCATTAATTTCGAAATAAATTTTTGCTTCTGTTTGTCATCAAATATAAATAATTTTTCTATTTTGGATCATTTTTTATTATATTTGGTATTATAAAATTTAAATAAACTATTTTAAAATGCTTAATAAATGATTTTAAGTGAACGTCAAAAGTACTTTTGGCAAAAATCACTTTTATAAATGAGGTGAGAATGCGGGCCTATATTTTCAGCTTTTCGAGCATATAGCCCGCTATGTTAAACCTAGGAATTACTGGAACTGATACATGAAGTAAAGATATACTATGTTTCTATGTTCTGTTTATTTATTATGTATATCATTTGTATCATTTTTCCTGATGATGATGTAGGTAGATTACGTTGAGGACTTCTATTATTAATAAATATTAATATAGTATTACAATCTATAGCCGTTTTATTTTAATATAATGAGTTCTGCAAGATTTTTTCACTATATTAGATAGATTAATGTGCAGCGATCCAAAGTTTAAAGGTTATGCATAATAAACTATATTTCAACCGACCCGTTTATATGACAGAACTTGCCGCAACCTCATTAATTTGAAATTCAAAAATCTACTACGATTATGGCGACCGTATTACCATATATTACAATAAATAATAAAGTCATAACATTGAAAAATGTCACCATCTTAATATAAAGCATCGCCGTGGTAATCACGGCCTTAAACACGGTAATATAATATTTCAGAAAAAAAAAATTGTCACTCATGAATAAATTTTTAACACACGCAAACTTTCAAATATTGTTCAGAATGGGTGTAAACAGGACTTGCTCTGTGACTTAGTATATGTTGTTAACACGCTTTTTGGGCGTGGTACTGGTAATAGGGTGGAGTTGCAAACACGCATACGGGTTGTGTTGATGATTGATTTAAGTGTGCCGTGTACATTTTGCATCAATTCGTGGTGTGATTCTTGCCTGGGATGTAACTTATGTTTTTTTGTTTGTGTGTGTGGGAAAACTCAAATTTTTCTGTGATTTATTGTTAGGGGAGGGGAGGTGTATAAGACGCTTGTAGATTTTTTATCTATCACTAAAGTACTTTGACCGTATAATGCATTTCCCGTGAATTTGAACGTACTTCCGATTTTGGGGCATAACGGAATTTATGAAGATTTCCGGTGTATTAAAGGGATACCTTGCTGGAGGGTAGATATAGTGACTTATGGAGATGTTATTCTAATGTAATATAGTCGCGACAAGATAAAAAGATAGGTACGTCATAATCACGTGATAAAACTTATCTACATGAAAGTCACTAATGAACAAAATTAATTTTATTCTATTCTACATATAATGAACTAAATCTTCTTGAAACTATTTACGTATGTTATTTTAATCAAATTAAAATGTAACATATACAAATATATCGTATATTATTGGATTTTTTTATCGAAATCAACTTATTTATTTTTGCTATAATTGGCAGCATTGATTTTCATTGTCAAAAGTCACAGTACGTTTATATTAGTTCATTTGACGTTATATTTTGAATGTGTATTTTTGTAATTTATTATGGCAAAAAGATGGTCTAGGCGATGTCAATAGTTAGTTGGCAATTTAATTTCATTTTTGAACAAGAAAAGGAAAATAATGGACCATTAATGCCCCTGTCTGTTGTACGCGAGAAGCTCATATAATCATAGTAGTGAGGGACGTTATTTGCCTAGTGACAAAAATTGATGACGTCCCTATCTTTTTATCTTGTCGCCACTATACTAATATATAATGATGGAGAAATATTTAGGTCAAATTTCTGTAATTTTATTAATTATTGAATGGTATTATTCTATAATAGTTATGTTAGTAATTAGGTGTATTTTATTTAATTCGAAATATTGATATTACATTACTATATTGTCTATGTAGAAAGATGTTTATGTAGTATAATAATGTGAACATTATTAGACCACTGGTGGCAGCACTAAACATAACTAACTACACAGTCAAGTGTATTGAGTAATTATTGAAAATTATATAGTGTTTACAGTGTTTATTTCGCTTAAATTTGAATTTTATTATTGAAAATGTGTGAAGCAGTGCTAGAAATGAAATATGCACCATTCAGGATATTTATAAATTACATATTCGACCAAACACACATTAATTCTTGCAAATTATGTAACAAATATAATGTTCTACGACTTTTGCTAAAATAAAGTTTGCTTGGTACGTATTTTTATTTTTTTTTATTTTAGTTTCGTTTGAAAAGTAAGCTTAATATAAAAATCTTATAGAAACATTATTACACTGACAGTTATTCTACTAGAAATTATATTTGTCCATTAAGTCATTTTCAACAATTCCTTCTTCAAAAAAAAAAACCCCCAACCTATTGCAAACCTATTCCATTAATGTTTTCTCAGTATGCACCCTGCTGATTAGTAAAAAGCAATAGTAAATATGACATGACACCTCCATCCGGTCTAGCCACACCTGTAAATTTTTTCAACCCCTCCCCTCTCGCCGGAAAAGCACTGCAACACAATACATTTTCACTGACGACACTCTGCATGCATTTCGTAATGATGATATATATTACATTTTACTGGAATCATAACAGCTAATAATGACATATGTGAAACGTCACTGCATCTGCAACATGACCGTTCTTGTTTTCTCTTCTATATACATACAGGATGTTTCCAAAGTTGCTATTATACACTGTAAAAAAATATATCTTAAATTTATATAATTTTACATAGGTTTTAACAGAAAACAATAACAACATTTTGTAATTTACTATGATAATTTACGTAATATTAATTTTTTTTTGAAAAATTATATTTACAAAACGTAAAATTACATAAATTTTTTACAGTGCAAGCTTAGAAATTGATAATATATGAAATACTTAATCTTAAATGAATTATTAAGAAATTCAAATTGGATAGGTTAGAAAGGAAGTATGTTTATTTAGGTTAAATTAGGAAAGAAATATATTTATTTTTAAATCCATATGACTTAGAATACGTATATTGATTGTTAATTCAATTATTTTTCTTTGACATAATTGCAAGTTTTTGAAATAAAAAAAAAAACATTATTCAATTATGTAAATATTCAGAAAACTTTATTATCTTAAATTAATCGCAAGTTAATTATTTTAAAAACTACTATTTTTTTGTAATTTCGCTATTTTTTTACAGTGTATCTAATAACAGTTTCACCCTATATGTACAATATTGCATTTTACATTGACGTTACCAATCAAACTCTATTAATAAAATCTCGTCCGATCATATTTCACGTGTTATTGTTAGTATTAATTAGGGGAATGGAGAGGAAGGGGGGCGGGAGATGCATACTGTTATGATATTTATCTGCATTAAATGTTATTTATGTAATGTCAGTTTGTCGGATATACATTAATAAAATTATTTCTGTTACAGGTTAGCGAGAGAGCCGAGAGCGCTAGACTGATATTTTCCAACAACGGTAAGTTTTAATTGCACTATCAGTATTATTGGTCATTTGTGTGGTATTATGTGCTAATGGAATACTACGAAGCATTGATGTTATTTGTCACTTCTATTATTATTGTGGGCTTAAATGATTTTCTTTTTTCAAAAATGTATTGTTTCTATATTTTATTGAAAATCACGGTGGAATTTATTCAGTGCTTCGAACCGGAATTGTAACGAAAACCGAAAAAAAAAACGTTATTTTTGCTGGAATGAAAACCGAAACTGAGTTTATTTTCAGTTCGATACATGTTGAAACACGCACGTTAACAAAATCTTGATTTTCACGTCAGTTGTATTTTATTTTTTATTTTCGGGGTTTCATAGTGTAGTCGCAACTCGTCTTACACGAAAGAGTATTTGTTTTTTTTTTCTTATACTCAATTATTGAAATTGACAATTAAACTAGGGATCACTTCAAGGAAGGTGTATTTTTTGATAATAACTTTGCTTTTAATAATCTTTAAATATAGTTTAAATGAAAACACATTTAATAATTAGAGGAAATTTTTTAATTATAAATAAATAAAAATCTTGTATGCAAGAATGTGTTACGTTAACATATGTTATCTTATTATTATATAATTAAAACCTACATAAAAATTATATAAGTTTCCAATAATAAATTATATTATTATTATATATTATATACTCTTAATTTAATTAATTAATAATTATTATTATTTATATTACATATTATTGTATCACTAATATATAATATAAATATTAATAAATATTAATTTATGTAGTATGCTTATATTATAAAAGTAATAACAAAATATCGAACGATTAACAGATTAATAACGGTTAACCGGTTAATCGCGGTTTATTATCACGGTTAGCCATTTACTATTTTCGCAAAATTTTAACAGAATTGCCACCTATATATGTAAAAAATAAATACCAAAAATAAATGTCTCAAATACAAGTTGTTTACTATAACTTGTATATTAAATTTTGTGTCTATTTTTCAATAATAGATACATAAACAACTATTATTTCATAATATCTTACTAACAGTTTATCGATGTTAAATTTATATAATAAACGAGAACTTTATAAAATAAAAACAGTTTCAAACACCGATAAAAGTAAATAATACATCTAAATACACGGTCCTTTGGGATCAAATAATGAAAGGCGTATAAGCGAACACACACACACACACACACACACACACACACACACACACACCCACACCCACACCCACACCCACACATCACCAACCGAATAAAACAAAAAAGAAGAAGAATACCGAATAAAGCAAACAGATCAACAAACCCAACAAACTAAAGAAAGAAAAGAGAAAACGAAACAGGATCACAGAATTCCTCTTGAGACCAAAAACCGACTTCGACTCGCCACACACACACACACAAGCAAAAAAGCGGCGTCAAGAAGTCAAATCCTCGACGACTACCAAATCAAGACGCCTACCCCTGCGTCGCAAAATCGGAAGTCGGCGTCGCCGGTGGCCGAATCCGAGCGAGAATATCCGAATTTAACCGAGCTGCAATGTGTTCAAAGACGGAATTATAAAAGACTCAGGAGTTTGTTACAGAAAGGTGATTTTAGCTATGGATTAAGGTGTTTTTTTTATTAAATATAAAAATTAGATAAAATTATATTGGTAGCAAGATATACTAAAATTTATTAAAAATTTATATTCTTAATTACACATACTCTATTAAATATATATATATATATATATATATATATATATATATATATATATATATATATATCTAATATATAAAATTTTTGTGTCACAGTTTTAGTGTTTATACTCCTCCGAAACGGCTTGACCGATTTTGATGAAATTTTATATGTATATTCAGTAGGTATGAGAATAGGTTTATAACTAATTTTTATACCCCTAAGTGTTAAGAGTGGCTCACCCTAAAAAAATTTACTTTATTTTTTGGACAAACATTTTTTTGGTTATTTTTTTATGGTGTGCCTACCACCAACCCCTACTTTTTAATAGCATTTCATATTTTTTAACCCCGGTAGATAGCTGATCAATGAGGTTCCGTTTAACCAAACTCAATAAAATTAAAATAAATAAATTTGTAACTTTGGGAAGTTGTTGAGAACACTCCCGCAAAGGATTCTAAGAGAAATGTAATTGATTTTTTTTTGTAATACAAAAAAAAATCATAAAAAATTTAATATACACATTAAAATAAAGGCAAGACAACGTTTGCCGGGCCAGCTAGTATATATATATATATTAGGTTATAGTATTTTGTTATTGCTTAAATAGCTAAAATTTGTTTAGTTCTGTAATATTATTGTTGGTATTATTACATAAATTTCTAAATTTACGTGAAAGATGTATTTTGAAATGAATGAATTACAGTTAAAATATTTTATTAGTACTATTATTTTGATGAATTATTACAGATATTAATATGCATGGTGTAATTTTACATAATTTAAAAAGTTATATCAACCATATGTAATTCTACATTAAGTATGTGATGCAATTTGCAGAAAGTAAGCATTTTAAATACTTATTAAGTCATTTTTACTTATTTTATATGATTATTACGAGTTATGTAAAAATAAAACAGAATTTTGAGGTATAAATACGGAATATTTATGGTAAAATAAAATATTATAATAAAATTTTAAGTACTACTATTTTTCTGTAATTTCGCTAATTTTTTTACAGTGTATATTTTCTCTATTTGTAAATCCGATTCTGTTTTCAAAAAGCATTCCCACACTAGAATCACTGCAATCGCAAATCTGCAGATCTGACCGGGGCATTCTGAATGAGACAATAGCCCGTCGCGACGACAGGGCGTCGGTTTAGGTTCACGCCCTAGAAACATCGTGGCGCCCCCACTAGTAGCAGCGTCTCCCGTCGGACTTTGATTTCGACAGGTTGGAAAATTTACAATCCTAGAGGAATTGCCATGGTCTTACCACAGGCATTGAGTTACAGAGAGACGAGACTTAGGGGTTGAGAACAAGTATTGTCTTACAATGCAAACATGTCCACTTGGAAACTACCGTTGTATTTCTCTTTCACAAGAAGATTATTCAAATTACTCTTTGGCGATGTATTTTGAAAATGCAATGTTGTGCTGATACAGAAAAACAATATTATAGTATTTAGTTTTTGCTAAAATCGCTATCAATTTATTTTTCATTTAAAAATTAACTAATGATTTAATTAGTTTAGTGATTTAAACAAAAATAAAATACTATAACCTAATATATTGTATAATAGGTCATGTGTAATTAAGAATATAATATATACAAAAAATAAATTTAAATTAGAATAAAAAATATTTTTAAAGTTACATTATCTCCTAATGCGTTAATTAATATTAATTGACAATCTTTTTATTAGCTAATTATGGCTCGTAATCCCACCTTTTTTTGTTTTATGAAAATGTGCTTTAATTTTTCACTTTAAAATAATTTTATAAGAAAATAAAACGGCTTTAAGTTTTAGTTCTGTATTAATATTTATTAATAATCGATATTTCGACGAACTCGACGTACATATACGATAAATAAACATAACATAGAAACAAGTTTGTATGTTAATAATTTACGGCTGTATTTTTGTCAAAAAGTGATTTTTGTCAAAATTACTTTTGACGTTCACTCAAAATTACTTATTAAGCAATATTAATTAGTTTATTTGAATTTTATAATATTAGATATAAATATATATCAAAAATAGAAATACTATTCATATTTGATAAGAGATAGAAATGAAAATTTATTTTAAAGTGAAAAATAAAAGCACTTTTACTTAAACAAGAGAGGTCATTTTTTACAATAATAATTTCCAAGAGAAATACAAATTTAACTATATACTATACAGAGAAGAAAATCACTCGTATCGCGTTTACAATCTCAATAACAATTCCCCCTAAGTCCAGTTCTGTATTTCAAAGGCTAAAACCCGCTTTCTAAGTCCAATTTCAGCTCCGTAACACACTCTAACAAGAGTAGCAATGCTACACTGTATGTGTTTAGTATCCTCCGTGCATTTCGCTCTGTTTCAATTAGCTATTATATACCCTCTTCCCCCCACCCCCCTTTCGACCATGGAAACGTACCATCGGATAGATGCAACGAGAAAGCTCTGGTCAGTATCCAACCCATATATATATATATATATATATATATATATATATATATATATATATAAACTGGAGCGGAGTGTAACACTTGGTGTTCGATCGAAAGCTCTACTTCCGTTGTGTGAAACTACTTCCGGTTATTACACTCTCAGAGAGTTGGTCGACGTGGAAGCTCTTAGCTTCGGCAATAGTTGAATCTCATCTTTTTGTAATTTCGCATTTGTGGAATTTGGTTTTGGTGGTTTAGTGGAAATCAATTTGGTAATAATTTTTTCCTAATTTTTAGAATATTATTTAGAAGGTCTGTAGATATTTTAGAGAGAAAATATTGTATTTAAAATAATTTATTTGTATTTTTTTTACATATTTAGAGAAAAACATATTTTAACACAATTATTAGTGTTAAACTACTATCATATATTAAAATAAAATTGCTTTAGTTTAAAGTTTTTTATTAATATTTATTAATAATAAATATTAATACAGAACTTTATTAACCTAAAGCAATTTTATTTTAATAAAATGAGTTCTGAAATTTTTTTTATTATGTTAGTTTCATAATAAAAATTATCAAAATTTTCTTTTATTATTAAATTAGCAATTCATAATTATTCAAAGCAGGAGTGTGGATTCGACAAAAAAATTGGACGCCCCAAACTTCAACTCCGAATTTTTTTTTCCGACTCCGATTTTAAATTTTAGTTTGATAATGATTTTTATGTTTTATCATATTAAATTAACTACAAAAAATACATTCCGTGCTTATAATATTACATAGTAAACTAATATAAGTCATTCAGAAAAATAATGTTATTATGTTGCAAATGCAATACAATTAATTAAAAATCTATATTTATGATCTAGTTACTTATTTGTTACCTAGTAACTTGTTTCTATGTACTGTTATTTACTGTAAATGTTATTTATATCATTTTTCGATTATAAATAAATATTAATACAGAACTTAAACTTATTATATTTTAATATAATGATTTCTTAAAGGTTTTTTTTACTATGCTACTATGTTAATGTCTCACATATTTATTCAACATTTAAGTAAACTAAACTTGATCGAAACAATATGATAAAAATCCAACAAAAACAAATATATATATATATATATATATATATATACTGTATATATAAATACGTAATACCTAAAAAAATATTAGCACATTTTAAACTTGAGGCCAGGTACGATAAAACTGTAACATTTTATTGACAGACTGTTTATCAAATAAGCTCCATAGCCTTCTCAGATCAATCGACCGATAAGAGGCTAAACGAAAAAGTGCTGACACCAGACTTTCCCCTTTTAGATCCGTGCTCCCCCTCCACAGCTATCAGATTGCTTGACAGGTGTCAAAACTATAAAAAAATATATATAATACGAAAAGAAGGAAAGTCTATAAAAACAAACCCTTAGCTGTTTAAGGGCGGTTGACGTATATTGGCTTGCTGTTAAAAAAAATGGTTAAAATTTTAAATTTTATCTAACTAGCTTTCAATTTTTTGCTACTTGAATATTAATGCGCTGGCCGTAGTCTTGTCGAATTTAAAAGCGAATAAATTTACTGGTTTTTTTTTTCTTTGTTTGGTTTATAAAAAGAAGTAGTTGATGGTTATCTACCATTTTGCTCGTAAAAAAAAAGTTATGCAGTACATTAATAATAATTCAACGTAATTTGTGAATTGAATGTTAAACATATTTAAGTTTGAATACCTTGCTACATAATTTTGTTGCATTGTAAATATGTTATTTTATTATATAAATATTTTAATTAAATTTTTAACGACTATTACATTTAATAAGGAAAGTATTGTAATTATACCAATTAAGTTTTTTACAGATAAGAACGAATTAGGCTTTTTGCAATAAAAATCAAATATTTCAAGCGTAATATTATTCTGTCGGTTTGTCAGTGGACACGTGTATATTAAATGTGGTTAAACGGATTTTTAAAATTTTTTATATTTAAACTTTAAAAATTAATGATAATAATAATAATTGTAATTAGGTTATAGTATTTTGTTTTTGCTTAAATCGCCATTAATTTATTTTGATGAACTAATTAAATCATTGCAAAATTAACTAATGATTTAATTAGTTCATCAAAATAAATTAATGGCGATTTAAGCAAAAACGAAATACTATAACCTAATATGTAATATGCCATTTGTAATTTAGAATATAATATATACAGAAAAAGAAGTTTAAATTTGAATATAAAATATTTGTGAAGGTATATATTATTTATATTTGTTACGTGATTTGTGAGAATTAATCTTTCTTTGATCGATATAAAATTTGGGACAAATTTGACGGTGTACATTGCACTTCTTCCTACATTTTTAATAATCAAATTCAAGCGAAAATAAACAACGCAATTGTCAACTAACTTAATTTAACTTGACGTAAGTGTTTTTGCTGCTAACAGTGCCATATCATAATGCCATTATTATATTAATAAGATAATAATTTCTTTCTATATAGGCAATATTATGATAACGCAATATTTATATTATGATATACCTGAAGAAAAACATGTATTTTAGTTATTTTAATTCTACTAGTACCGCTTAATTAATTGTAGCAATTCCATAAAATATATGTCCATTTAACAAAGTATATTTTTTCTCCGCAGAACCAAATTAATCGAAATACAGTTGAGGGCACATTGTACAAAAAAAAGGAACTAGGTTACAAATATTCACTGACCCTTTCTCTCTCTCTGGGCACCGGAAAACCGAAATTTTTCTTCTGCCTTTAACAATTAATTCAGTTTAAATTCGTTCGGGAGGTTTTCCATCAAACGATTTATTTCATTCAGAGGTTTCGTGCCACGAGAATTTATCTACTCGAATGGGTGTCAGAAGGACGAGCCATTCATTCTATCGGGTTTAAATTTCGAACGAGAGGAGCACAACTAAGAGAGGAAGATCTCTCTCTGTATCTCTCTCTCTACTCCAATAGTATCGGGAGGTACTCCGATGGTGTCAGGAGTAAGAGCGATTTATTCTACGAGTTGAAATTTAAGAGGAGAGCAACTAAGAGAGAGAGCAGAAGCACTCTTTCTGCAAGGAGAGATTTGCTGGCTGTTGGGGACAGGAGGGGGAGATGATGTTTCCTCTCTCTGTACTTTGATAGTGTCGGGAGAGTTTCTAATAGTGTCAGAAAACTATACATATAGACATAATCACACCATGTACCTAAAATGGGTGTGGCACAAACTCTTTCCATATATTTATATGTTTATATCCATATATTTATATATAATAAGAACGAACTAGGCTTTTTGCAATAAAAATCAACTATTTCAAGTGTAATATTATTCTGTCAGTTTGTCAGTGGACACGTGTATATTAAATGTGGTTGAACGGATTTTTAAAATTTTTATGTTTTTTATATGTTTTTTTTTTTAGTAGTTCATGTAGTAAATTTACAGGACTTCAGTAAATTTGCTGTGAGGAATTTTCTATAAAACAGGTAAAATTTGTTTAGTTCTGTAATATGATTATTGTTATAATTACACATATTTATAAATTTAAATTAAAGATGTATTTTACAATTATTACAGATATTAATACACAATCTGTAGTTTTATATAATTTAAGTATGTGATCCAATTTGCAGAAAGTAAGCTTTTTTACATACTTATTAGGTTATTTTTTACTTACTTTATGTGATTATTATGAATTATGTTACAAATTACAGAATTTCGAGGTAGAATTACAGAATATTTATAGTAAAAATAAATATAGTAAAATTTTACTAGTATTTTGCTGTAATTTCGCAAGTTTTTCTACAGTGCAGCATTAACTCTTCTTTCAATTTCACAAGAACGAGCGAGGAGAGCAACTCTCCTAGAGTGCAGAAGCTCTCTTTCTGAAGGAAGAAATGTACTGGCTGTTTGAGTCAGGGGGGTTGGGAGGGGGTGCGCTGTTTAAATTAATTAAAGAAAACATCGACAATCTCGGTGGAAGAATTCAACGATTAACACGTTTAGGATTACGTCGTATTAAGCTGGTCGGATTAAGTCGACCATTGCGCGCTTCTCTGGGATAATAATGCGTTCGGATATCATTCGTACTAGTTGGGTACACGGAATGGCCTCCTGCTTTAACCTCGGCTCGAATTTATCTAGACGTAAATCTTTTTGACATGTTTAAGAAGTTTGTAAGCCTTTCCGGACAGATTCTTTTCCGGTGCCGTTCTCATTTTTTTTTCCATTTTAGCAGACTGGAAAGTTAGGTTAAATTTTGGAAAAGTAATTTGTTTTGTATCTAGAATATTAGCATTATAAAATATTTTTTTTAGATAAGTAATTGTTATAGTTTGAATTGTATATAAAGAAATTTACATCATTATTTTTGTCATCAAATAGCAAAACTACAGTGAAATAATATTAAAATTTTACTATAAAAAATCTGTAATTTTATTTTACTATAAAAAATATTTTTATTTCTAACTTTAACTTTACAGTTTAATTTTTCCTAATGAAGATGTACATTAATTACAATGAAACGTCGATTATTAATAAATATTAATACAGAACTATAACCTAAAGCCTTTTTATTTTAATATAATGAGTTCTAAAAGATTTTTTACCACAATCTGTAATTTCATTTTACTATAAAAAATATTCTGTATTTCTAACTTTAACTTTACAATATAATTTTTCTTAATGAAGATGTACGTTAATTGCAAAGAAACGTTGCTTATTAATAAATATTAATACAGAACTATAACCTAAAGCCGTTTTATTTTAATATAATGAGTTCTAAAAGATTTTTTACCACGTTAATTTTATTAAATAAATCAATTCTTAACATTTTAATCTTAGAACAAAATATGTGCTTTAAATTCAACATCTGTTTTAGTTCACTCATAAATATTTAACAGCTATCTACATATCATACCCATTTTTTTTCTGTTCTCCACTTTTTTTTATCACAACTATTACTTATCTCTACGAACCTCACAAGTGTAATTTACAACAAATACATTACACCCACACCCCTGCCTAATTTTTATATTTCTCTTTCAATGTTAGTTTCCACTGAGTCTGCTTATCGGGTAATTTTTTAACGCCATGTTTGTGTTAGCTGCGTTCGTACTGTTTGACATTAAACGGGAGACATTTTTAAATTGCGTTCATTAGACTTTCGGACGAAGTCAGCTCATGCTGGTAAAAGTAGCGGTTATTTATATGCGGGAAAAGTTTTTGCCATGAAATTAATAACTGGTGTAAATTTGCCCAGTATTTCTGTTTTTACAAGCAAAGTTGTTTTATACGTGTTAATATTTTTATAAAATATATTGGCTTTAAAATAATAAAAGACTTTAAGTTGTAGTTTTCTTTTAATATTTATTAGTAATCTACGTATTTAACGTATGTCTTTATCAGGAAAAATGTTACCAATGACATTTACAGTAAATGAAGACATACAGTGAGTTCGTCAAAAAGTCGATTTTTAATAAATATTAATACAGAACTACAATTTAAAGCCGTTTTATTTTAATATAATAAGTTCTGAAAAATAGTAATCTATTTTGTTATCTAGTAACTTGTTTGTATATTCTGTTTATTTACTGTAAAAGTTATTTCTATTATTTTTATGATAAACTTGTCTATAAATTATATTATTGAGTAATTTTTTAAGTCAGTTTTTAAAAGATGACTCAATAGTAGAATTTATATTAAATATAAAATTTCACAACTTTTTCATCTAACTTAAATATACATTTTTAACAAATGAATTTATACAATTTAACTTATTAACTTAACCTACAAAGATAACATGTGACTGAAAAATTAATCAAAACTATTGCTGATGATAATCATGATTTAATGACCGAAACGTCCAAAAAATAAATATAAATTAATTAATTATATGTTTATTATTTATATTATATTATATTACCTTCAAACCTTCTAAATTAAAATTACAATCGAAAATCAATATAAATTTGTCAGATCTTTAATTGTCAATAAATATTAATACAGAACTACAACCACAAGCCGTTTAAGTTTAATTTAAAACTATGCAAAATAAATGTACCTACATCTTACATTGAGCTACAAAAAATCACCTTTGCAACTGTATAAGTACAGTAAGTACAGCTAACAAAGATTCCAATATTTTATCTTGGTTGCATCCGCTCTAATCTGAAATCGTCTTCAGCTGCCCAGAATCGCGCTCGCCCAACCATCGAAGACATAAAAGAATCGGAAAGCCGTTCTTCGAGAGTTGATCTCGTACTGTGATCGCACGAGCCAAGCTCAGACGGGGGTATAACAGTAGAACCGAAATGCACATTAACTTTATCCTCCGGCATCGAGTTACGACCTACGACTAAACTAAGAACTAGAAATCTGGAACTTAGTGAGCTTTGCAGTTGGCCAGATGTAGAGTATTCGTGCCAGATTCTACAGTGGTTGGAGTCATGAAAGAAATTTCTGAAATGAAGGATAAAATTATTTCTTTTTTTTTCGAAATTGTCACACGAAATTTTTGGTTCTAATCTAGTTATTTCTTATTATTATTAACAGAATTAAAAAAATATACGTATAAATTATATGAGTAATATAGCGCTTATCAAATCATATTACAAAATTACTCTCACTAAAGAAACACGATTAAGTGTATTTAATTTGAATTCTCCGACGACTATATTGAAAATTAATATAGTAAAAAATATTTCAGAACCTATTATATAAAATTAAACTACTTTAGGTTTAAGTTCTGTTTTAAAAATTTATTTTTGACGTTTCGACAAAACTCAACGCTCGTCTGCATCAGGAAAAAACTGATACAAATGACATTACAGTAAATAACAGAACATAGAAATAAGTTACCAGGTAACAAATAAGTGATCATAATTTTTTTTTTTTATACATTTTTTATTAATGGAAGCCAAATTTTATTTAACTCAATGCTTAAATGTTTAGTTAATTGACAATGGCATTGTTTATTTTCGCTTAGTTTTGAATTTTATTATTGAAATTGTGTGAAGAAGTGCAAGAAATGCAATATATGTCGTCAAATTTGTCAAAAATTGTGTATTCGATCAAAGAAAGTATAATTCTCACTAATTACGTAATAAATATAAATAATATATACATAAGCATACTATTCTACAACTGTTAGTAAGCTTGAGGATAGTTGTCATGTATTTTTAGTTCAGTTTCGTGTAGAACACTTGAAGAAAAAAATTGTATGTCACTCGGAATAGAAAGCTCTTTTTTGTGCTTGCTCTCGGCTTTGCTTCGGCAACAAATAACTGGACTCAACACAATAGTCATCGCTTTTTACTCATTGTAACATAATATTCTATTAAAAAATGACATTCGTGTTATAATTAACAATAAAAATTATCACTTGGCAATCGGGTCAAATACAGAGTTTTTACTGGTCCACTAGCTAAGAATGGAAACTAAACGCCTGGTCATTTAGTGCCTCTAGCGGGAATTAAACGCAACTAAATCGGTGTCGGGGATGGTGAATTTCACATTGCTGATAGGACAATGGCCCTTCCTTCTCTTTCTATTTGTGACTTTAATCCTACGCGCATGCCCAGTAGTGTACTTTCAGGAAGTAACTGCGTAGACAGTGGTAAGCTGTCTAAGCGCTGAAAAAAAAAATCAAATTATTTGTTTTATTTTAAGAGTTTTATGCCTGACTATGTGTTCTTTGTTTTATTTAAAGATCTAAAATGGAGTTAGATTAAAGGGATAGGTAGGGATATAATTGGGATATTTCAATATTTGTAATTTTGACGTAGAAATAAGACTCCGTCTTCTCACCTCACATTTAAATGTGATTTTTATTAAAATTACTTTTAACTTTTACTTAAATTTACTTAACATAGTAAAAAAATCTTTCAGAACTCATTATATAAAATAAAACGGCTTTAGGTTTAAGTTCTGTATTAATATTTATTAATAGTCGACGTATTCAAACGTACTTAACGTCCGTCATCATCAGGAAAAACTGATACAAATGACATTTACAGTAATCAAACAGAACATAGAAACAAGTTACTAGGTAACAAAATAAGTAACTAGATCATAAAAAATCTAACAATCACTGTAAAGACACTATTTTATATAAAATTTGGCTTCGTTTAATTAAAAATTTATAAATTTTTATGTGGTCTATATATGGGTTTTCTCATATGTTTCTAATCTTATTATACTATTTGGAATATTTCTGATTTTGGCATAAAGGATCTAATAATTATATTACTAAAATAATTTTTCTTGAGACGTTTCGATCTTTATTTGATCATCTTCAGTCAATGTTTAACAATTTTTTAAATATTAAGTTTACAAAAAAATCATTAAAATTAATTATCATCCCACATCTTTTACATTCTATAACAACCAAAATTTTTGATAATGTTATTATACTTGAAGGATTTTATTTTTACAAGAGTCATTGTTATTACTATAAAAATAATTATTTTATCCCACGACAAAGAAAACATTCCATTGTACAACAATTCCTTATCACTTAACTGCATACCACATCCTTCTCCTCATCTTTCATCATCTCAAAAACAAAAGCTACAAACAAGTGAAAAACCCATGACAAAAGACATACCATCAAATAAAACACATGGATAGTGCCTACATACGAACATAAACTATTCAGTAGGGAAAATTTGCATAGCGCGCAACTGAATTGTGCGTTGACTTGTAAAGACAATACTCAGTCCTAGAGCCTAGGTGAATGTCTCTGGACGACGTACAAGAGGTAGACTTGGTTGAGGGGGGAGGGGGGGTTCTAAAGTATGCGTCGACTATTAAAGGGGTCAAAGAGCGTTTAATGATGTGTAATAGTTCGCGGTTTGTGTGCTGAAATACCGACGTTGTTACTGGGTAGCAGTTGGGATAGTGTATGCTAGGTTAGGTTCATAGACAATAATAGTGAACTGGCTAGATTATATAAGCACACAGAGAAAAAACTATTATACATACACAGGCAGTCGTAGGCCAGTGGTAGCGTTTTGTATTCGAACTTCAAAGGTTCCTGGTTCGCACCAAATATTAAATATTATTTCTGGTATTAAAACCATGTGTCACTGAACTGATATCGACTTGGTTTGAGTGGTTTGAAACCCACTATAAGCTGTAGGTGGTTTCTTGCTCAACTGTGGGCTATCGATCCGCACCATTGACAAAAAAAATTGTTAAGAAACTATGGCCCGTATTCTCAACTCGTTTATAAAAGTGATTTTTGTCAAAAGTACTTTTGACGTTCACTTAAAATCATTTATTAAGCATTTTAAAATAGATTATTTCAATTTTATAATACCAAATATAATAAAAATTATCAAAAATAGAAAATTTATTTATATTTAATGAAAAACAGAAGCAAAAAGTTATTTTGAAATTAATGATAAAAACACTTTTTCATGGAAAAGTGAGGTGAGAATACGGGCCTATATGTTAAACTTCTCGAGCTTGTAGCCCCTGTGTTCTGGGAATTACGGTAACTGATGATAATATACATACGCAAGCACTATATGCAGTTACACACTAAAATTAATTATATTAAATTAAGGAATTAAATTTAGTTTTTCTTTTTCAAAACAAAAATAAAACTATGTTATATCATAAAAACAAAGCATAATAAAAATTATGTATCTATATTTCTAGATAGACCTTTTTATTATCTATCTTTTTACAATAAATTTATAGAATATTCTTAGTTGGTATGCCGTAATCGATCTATCCTCGTCGCAGACGTTTCGTCATACATTGTAAATGACATCCTCAGTGCTTGGTAACTGAATTCAGTGACCAAGCACTAAAGATGCCATCTACGTTGTATGACAAAATGTTTGCGACGAAGATAGATCGACTACGGCATACCAACTAAGAATATTCTATAAATTCAATGGATACCGACCATCTTTTTACATTTTATATGAAAATTTTGCCATAATGATTATAAAAATATTTAGTAACATGACAACATTTTTAAAAAAAAATGTACAAATCCCTTTTTTAAAATCGACAAACTACCAAACTAGAACTGTTTGTTTTTAATCCCGGTACAAATTATTAACACAAAATGCACAATCTACTTGTTTTAGGTTATCTACGGTTAGGTCAGACTAACACTATTGGGTTGAAGACCGTAAAGGTCCGTTGATAAATGATATGTTACAAACAGGGTGTTTTTTTTTGCTTCCTCTGTATATTGAGTATCAACGACAGGTCCCCTGCTATGGCACGGTAGATAAGATAAAGAGTTGCCGTGTCGTGTGCTTGGCTGCTGCGTCTGCAAGTGAACACTGTCATTGATTTTTAGCGACAAACAGATGTTTTCGGCTGGTTATCACACTATCTATCGATATTTTGCTTGAGAAAACTGTGGATTATATCTTTTAGGTTGTTTGGTGTACTTTGGCATGAAAACTGGTCTGAGATGAGCACATATAATACTTCGTAATACATTGTTTTTCAAGCTTAAAAAAAATATTTTTTACATTGAACAAATTCTGTTTGAATCATATTTATTTTTATTGAGTTATTTTAATTTCTATACAAATTTTTCAAAATTTATAAAATAAATGAATAATAAAATACAATGTGAACTAATATATTAATTATATTTTTAAATATAGCGTCTGAGTAACAAAAATAACAGAAAAAGTTACTAAAACAATATATATTAAAAAAAGAAGAATTATTGCGAGACCAATCAGTATTATCAGCAGATTGATAAGACAAAGTAATAGAAATTTATAAAGAAAAATATAACATCAATCAGTGTGACTAGTAATTGCATTTAAATCAAATTAGAGTTCCTTTAATTTAAAATTTATGATCTAGTTACTTATTTTGTTACCTATAGTACCTTGTTCCTATTTTCTGTTAGTTACTGTAAATATCATATCAGTTTTCTGGATGAAAACGAACATTGAGTTCATGAAAACGTTGATTGTTGATAAATATTTATACAGAACTTAAACCTAGAGTCATTTTATTTTAAAAGAAACACCTTTCTAATGGAAAATAAATATGTAATTAGTAAATTTGTACTATTTATTATAATAACTTGAACAAAGCAGAATAATTTATACAGCTTTTTTTATGATACCCACAAAACACAATAATTTTGAATAAGTGCTAACGTGTTCATATTTAAATTAATTCGTTGCAAAACTAAACCAGGAATTTTAGTAGATTTATCTTATTGCAACCAAACTCCATAAAGCACATTAAAGCAACGACAATGCAATCGTAATATTCTTCTCTACTTTCTTTATTTCCTCGCGAAAATATAAAAGATTTTCTCTGGTCCGTGAAAGCGTTAAGGTAGAAAGAAAAGCCGGATTATCTCATTTCACACCCCCTACCCTCTTTTATCAAACCACAAACAGCAAAAATAAGCGTATATATATATATATACAGTCGGTGTTCGCTTCAAAACACGGACTCATATTTTAAAACTAATGCGAGCACGCGTCCGGCCAGAAATATCATATTAATATTTTGCCAGTTATATTTCAATGTAACTCTGTTTATGGTCGTTACAATGTTTTTAACCGTACTGATCTCTTTTCGCCCACAAGCAAACGGTTTTAATTTCATAGAGTGTTTACGCGTTGCGGTTTTTGATATATGCCGGATTGGGGGGTTGGGGGTGGGGTTGCTTGGCCATTTAGTAATGGAAATTGGAATGTTTGTGTAGTTGTGTTTGATAACTTTTCCCATTTTATAACGGTAATGGCGGCTACGGTACGATTATAGAATGGTCCGAGATGGAGATTCGGCTGGAAGGACCGAATGTGTTAGCGAATTGCTTTTATATTTCGGATTTACTTGCAATTGGAATTAAGGAAATTGAGTTTTTGATAGATGGTATAAATGTTACGTGATTTATTTAATGATCAATAAATTTATTAAATGTTCGAGCGTAAATAATTTCAGATGTGATTCGAATTGAATCAATGTGTTTTTATGTGGAATAAATGTTTAATTTTTTAATTTTTTATTTTTCTTGCAATAAAAGTGGTAATAATAGAAAAGGATCATAAATTGAAGAGCAGGTATGAAAATTATTATGAATGTGGATGAAGTTAAAGTTGCTTGTCTGGATAGGAATGCTTAGAGGAAACTAATGTCGGGATAGTGGAAAGAATTTGTGCCGCACCCTTTTGGGTATATGGCGTGTTTGTGTATGTGTATATAAACTAACAAATGTTAGAAAACAAATAGATACATAAAAAATAAAAACGTATTTGATTTTATACACTGTAAAAAATATATCTTGAATTTATTTAATTTTACATAGGTTTTAACAGTAAAAATAACAAAGTTTTGTAATTTTACTATGATAATTTACATAATATTCCACTTTTTTATGATAAATTACTTTCACAAAACATAAAATTACATAAAATTTGTATAGTGTATCTAAAAAAATATTTGTATTAACATAATTTAATTTAAAAAGTAGAAAAAATAAAATGGGTTTATTTTTTTTGCAGTTGTAAAACTTTTAAATATTTTATTGTGTGTTATTTCATCAATCAGTAATAAAAATTGATTTATTTTTGCTTTTTTTATGTTTAATAAAACGTCGAATTGTAATAAAAATAATATAAAATTTTAACTCAAAATTTTTAAATTAATTCAATGATTTTTGAAATTTATAATGAAAAAGATAACATGAATCAGTGTGTCTAGTAACTGATTTAAATAAAATTTCGTTTCCTTTAATTAAAAATTTATGAGCTTCTTACTTATTTTGCTGCTATGTTTTGTTTATTTACTGTAAATGTCATTTGTATTTTTTTTTCTTGATCAAGACGTACGTTGAGTTTGTCGAAACGTCAATTATTAATAAATAACTAGAGCTATTTTATTTTAATCTTATAGCTTTTTTATTTTAATATAAAAAGTTCTGAAAGATTTTTTAGTAAGTTTCTATTTGACTAAATTAATTTTTAATATTCATTGTTAACTTATTCAATAAGTTAACTTGGCAACTAGATCGTCCAGTATCTTTCAACTACTTCATTAATTGGTCAGTTACTAAGTTAACGAATAGATTAATTTAAAAAGCATTTGTGCCTAAATCTATGTTACAAAAACTCATAAATTATTTCAATAATTATTTACGTAACCATGCAGCGAAGCATTAAAAATACGTTTGGCGAACGACAAGCGTAACAAGCAGATACTTCTCGGGGGCTTTTAAGGGTTAAAACACGCAACAAAAAACAACTCGAAGGGGTGTGGTATACTTCTGCCAACGAAACTAAGGAGGGTTAAGCGAGTGTGACAGGTTTGTTGTCTGGAAATCCAAAAAGGTTTAAACTGCAACACTTTCCATCTCCCCCTTTTCTTTCCGACCCACTATGCCACATTTCTCTCTTGCACCAAACACAAGTTGAATAAGCTGAAAACGATGCACAACGTACACTGTAAAAAAAATATTGAAATTACCTAAAAATAATAATAAAATTTTACTATTAAAAATCTGTAATTTTATTTTACCATAAATATTTTGTATTTCTACTTCAAAATTCTGTAATTTTTACATAATTCATTATAATTACATAAAGTATTGGTGGTATAACTTCTCAAATTATGTAAAATTATAGCTTGTATATCTATATCTGTAATAATTTATGAAAATAATTAGACATAATACATATTTGTGTAATAACACTAATAAAATATTTCAAATGTAATTTATTCATTTCAAAATACATCTTTTATATAAATTTAAAAATGTATGTAATTATATCAACAATAATATTACAGAACTAAACAAATTTTAGCTATTTATGGAAAATTTCTCACAGCAAATTTACTAAAGTTTTATAAATTTACTAAAAGAGACTATTAAAAAAAAACTGTTATATTACATACATGTGTACTTTTTTATTCCGTTGGTAATATTATATTACCTAATGTTTGTAATATAGTTTTGATATTATTATGTATTTTTTAAACAATTATGAATAAAATGTATAGCAGTTCAATAATTCTACTTAGAAATACTGGGCATCATAATGTTTTATGGTTTGTAGATAAAATAACATATTTTTTTTAGAGTGTAGAGCCCGGTAGTATGATTGATGAAATGGTAGCGTCTCCTCCGATTTATATTAAACTCTGCGTGATATTGCATCCTGTCACGAGGATCTAATCCTGCATGCCTTTCGAGGAGACAGTTGTACGATATGTTTGGTCCCGTTGAAGGAACGGTAGGGGGGGGGGGGGCTGTTGGTATTGCCTTGACAGATTTCAACTGTTTCGGTAAGGTAATTCGTCTTAGGGTTTTCGGTTGATGTGCAGGAAAATGTTTGTTTTTCCTGCTCCTGCTGGGTGGATGTGTGCAAAGTAATTGTAAACGTAGTGTAGTCGTTTAGTAAATAGACAGGTTGGTTTATTTTCTAGATGAAATTGAAATTAAAATAAAACCGCTTTAGGTTGTAGTTAATAGCAGACGTTTCGATGAACTCAACGTCAGGAAAATAGATACAAATGATATTTACAGTAAATAACAGAACATAGAAACAAGGTAACAAAATGCAAGTAATTAGTTCATAGAATTTTTATAATTTTTTAATGAAGCAAAATTTTATTTAAATCAGTTAAGTACTTTGTTAAATTTTTACTTCTACCTATTATCAAATATTTTGATTTATTTTTAGTTTAGTTTTGTTTAGAACGTTTGAAGAAACAATAGCTTATGTCGTTCGGTGCCGAATGCTTTTTTTGTTTTGGTCAGATTGCTTAGTCTCGGCTTTGCTTCGGCTACAAGTATTTGAGCTCATTATAATAAATCTTGCTTTCTACTTCTCGTAACATAATATGCTATTATGTTAATTAACTCAGAATAAATTTTACTGTATTTATAAATGTATAAATACTGGTAAATTTAAAAAAAATATTTTTTTTAAATTTATTTCAACATAATATTTTAAAGATTATTTTCAAATTTTTGTGACATTTTTCTAGAATACAATCCTGTCTGCACATCCATCATAAATATCTATCATTTTATTCCTTTTCCCTGCATATGCTTCTTGTCTTGTCCTTTTGTATGAAATTTCTCTTGAGGGGGTGCAATTTGAATGCTTTGTCTATGTATGTCCTATTTGTATCAAGCCAACCCCTTTCTAAAATATGTATTGTATATCAAGGTTATATGTACTTTGTTTAGAATAAATTGCATACTTGTAGGATAATTTGGTATGAAATTAGACAAATATTTGTGGTTTTCTGTAGAATTTATCAAAACAATAGTATATTATGTTACGAGGAGTAGAAAGCGATGATTATTTTGTTGAAACCGGATATTTATTTGTAGCCAAGCAATCTAAGCGAAACACAAAAAGAGCTTTCTATTCCGTGTGACACATACGATTTTTTCTTCAAGCATTTTAAACGAAACTAAACTGAAAATAAATATAAATACATACCAAGTTAGTATGTAATGTATGTATATGTTATTTATATTTGTGTTATGTGATTTATGATAATTTATCTTTCTTTGAACGACTATACAATTTCTGACCACCCTGGGTGATATACATTGTATCTCTTGCACTTCTTTGCACATTTTCAATAATCAAATTTAAATGCAATTGTCAATTAACTTAACTTGACTTGAATAATTTTTAATATAGCCGTGGGAAATGTCAAATTAAATACGGTTGACCTTATTTTTTTGATCGTATATGCAGTTTTTGACCAGCCTGGATGGTGCATATTGCATTTTTTTCACTTTTTCACACATTTTCAATAAATAAATTTAAATTCGAGTGAAAATAAACAATGCAACTGTCAATTAACTTAACTTAACTTAATATTTTGTCAATATGTAAGATTAAATACACTTGACATTGGTGTATATATTAATAAATATTAATATTAATTAAAAATTTAACAGAACTGAAACCTACAGTTTTTTTTTATTTTTATAAATTATTTAATAGGAGTAAAAAATTACCTTTTTTTTTAATATGGTTTTTGCGTATAGCTACTTGAAAACACAATATAATTATTACCAACTTATGTAAAGTAAAGAAAACATAGTGAACAATCACGAATGCTGTGGAAAACAAAACAAAACGCCAACAAAACATTGTAGATTATAATATAGAACAATCCGTAAGCGAATTAGTATGTTGAAAGTGAAGACTCAAGATTAACCATAGTCTCACCACTTTCGTTATAATTAATATATCGTTGAAAATGGCGCGCGCGAGAACAAAAACCAGAAATTAACATTAACAGCCGGTTGCGTTGTGCTTGGCTTACAATGGCCGGTTACGCTACATAACGCCTCCAAAACAACGGAACGCGCATTTTAACGCAAGAAAACTATTATACCACATAGGGGGGGGGTTGATTCTTGAGTTTAAGCAGCGGTTCTTCAACTGTTTTATAACGTGAAAAAAATGGACACGTATGCAATACAAAACACTGAGAGACACAATCAAAAAATATAAACGAATTTAATGCTTTTGAACCTGCAAACGTATAATACATAAAACAAAAGAAACATCAAAAAAGCTTTGAAAATAATTTTGACAATAGATTTATCTGACAATTTTGTAAGTTTGTCAAATATTTTTTTAAAATAATAATAACTTTTTTGTACGATTGTATTGTTATACGTACTTACAGTATATGACAGATCATGTAACTTAAATTTACCGCACAAGTTTTTATAGTACCTGACAAAATTACAGTACTGTTATAACTTAAATTGAAATAAAACACTTACTTTCTACCACTTTGACTGTAAGGAAAAAGTGGTATAGTGTTTGGTACTGTATCCGTAATATTTTTAAAAATTAAATTTTTTATATAGAAATTTTTTATATAACCGCTAGATCAAACGAATCTGAACTTGGTTTATCAGGGTGTATATGTGTGCGTCATTTGAATATACAATTTCTTTCCATCCTTAGCTGTATAAATTCCATTTTTTGCACTTCTTTAGACTTTTTCAATAATCAAATTTATATTCATGCAAAAATAAACAATGCAATTGTCAATCAACTTAACTTAATTTTTAATATAGCCATCGGAGATGTCAAATTAAATACACTTGACCGTTTTTCTTTGGTCAAATAAGCTGTTTTTGACCACTTTGATTACCATTTTCAATAATCAAATTTAAAAGTAAACTTTTTTTTATTATATACGGTAAATTTATTATTTTTCTATTACATTAATAATTTTCAAAATTCTAAATTAACATCCACTGGTTACCAAATCTCTAGCTAGCTAAAGAAAATCTTTGTTACATCTTAGAAATTTGCCCGCGTTCTAACATCCATTATAAAATCATTATTTCGTATAGCCCCAGCAAAACCTACAACGCGCCGCGACGCATCAACGCCGTGACGTCATTAGCATGTAACGCTTCCTTTCCCTCATATCTAAGCTACCGCAGCGTCGCTCTGCGGGCGTCACGTCGAAACTATTGTGTCTTGGTTCTGCGGCCGAGAGAATATGTACCTCGAACAAACATATTACAGTTGATAGTCAATTGAGGAATAAATTTACATGAAATTTACTTACTGTATATTTCGATGGTTTGGAGTAAGTCGATATTAAATTATATTATAATTGAAGAATAGACGGAAGCTGAGCTGATGATTTTCAATACAGAGAAATGTGCATTACTTATAGATGAAAAGCTTATATTTGCTTTGTGGTCTGTCTGGCTGGAATATTTTACCTAGCAGAGAATTATTGGCCCGTATTCTCACTTCACTTTAAAAAGTGAGTTTTGTGATTTTTGACGTTTACTTAAAATTTTAATTAGTTTATTTGAATTTATTAATATTAGATATATGAAAAATATATATCAAAAATAGAGATACTATTCTTATTTGATAAATGATAGAAGTAAAAATTTATTTTAAAGCAAATAAATAAAAGCACTTTTTATAAACAAAAAAGATGAGAATACGAGCCAATATCTTTAGATAAAGGTTAAAGTATTATACTTTTCTATAACTTTAAACAATACTTAGTTTAACAGGGTAAAGAAAATTCCGAACTTATTATTATTATTTCAATATTTTTTAAATTAAGTTAGTTGACAATTGCATTATTTTTATTCACTTAAATTTGAATTTGATTATTAAAAATGTATGAAGGAGTGCAAGAAATTTAATGACATGAAATTTAAAATGACATTTACAGTAAATAATAGAATATACAGAAACAAGTTACTAGGTAACAAAATAAGTAACTAGATCATAAATATTTATAAATTTTTAATTAAAGGAAGTCAAATTTTATTTAAATTAGTTACTAGTCACATTGATTGATGCTATCTTTTTCTTTATAAATTTCTATTGTTTCTCTTATTAATCTACTGTTTATTTACTGTAAATGTCATTTGTATCATTTTTTCCTGATGAAACTACAACCTGAATCCGTTTGATTTTAATATGATGAGTACTGAAACATTTTTTACTATGTTAAGGACAATTATTCTTAAAGAAGATGTCCAGCAGATGCTAAGTTCTAGGTCGAGTTAATTACCTTAACAAAATGACATATTTTTCAGAACTTATTATTTAATTAAATAAAGCTTCAGGTTTAACTTTTGTAAAAATATGTATTTTATTTATTTAAAATCGGTGTATCAACGACAACTTTGAATCAAATATATTCGTATTTTATAAACCATTCTATATATTGCAAAATTGATCATTTTAAATAGACTACAAATCAAAATAAATCCGTTTTTGTGGCAAGCTAATATATAAAGTATTGAATTCTTATTTACACAAATCCAGGTGTATTCAACGGAATAGAATAACATAAAAAAAGTCTTAAGTAAACCTCTTTTTACATCGACAAACCGCAATCTTTATCCATCGTTTCACTCAACCTCAATATCCGAATACCATCAAAATCGGATTCGTCATTAAAACTGAGAGACCATCATTCGATTCTTACTTTTTGAATCGAGAAAACCCCAAAACAAACACAGATTGAACGAAGACTATCTCACTATTATGGCCATCTCTGCTTGTACCCAGTCTAAAAAAAAAAGACGACAATTGAACATCGACTTGGGAAACGATATTGTTTTGTTTCGTTGGGTAAAAGAAGCGACTGAAAGGAGAAAAAAAAAGACAGTCAACACAAAAATACAATCAAACAATAGACAATCGGCTGCTCGGTTGAATCAGTATTAATTGAAATTTTCAAGTTGTAAGAATTGGTAATGAAATTTATCCAGAATGAAATTGTAACAACAATATGAAACACATTAGCATTCAAAAAACAAATTTTAAGAATTATCACAACCTTTTATCAGTCTTAAACTAACTTAAGACTACAACTTGACTGAGGTAATATTAACAGCAGAGAGACTATACGAACGTTTCCAGTTGAATAATAGTGAATAAAACAAGATTAAACGCATATGGGTAAACCCATATATAAATACTAAAAAAATAAAAATAAAATATTTTTTTTACTCAACAATTGTGTAAAACATTTTAGTAAAATTATATAATTTATGGAGACACTAGGAAAATCTGTTGTTAAAATTTTATTGAAATTGGTTGAATAATGTAGCCATAATAAATTTTTTTAAAGTTTAGTAATTTTTTTCTCAGAAAGTTGGCAACACTATTTTATTAATATTATATAATTTAGGTGGGCACTAGAATCTTTCGTAAAAACTTGATCCAAATCGGATAAATAATGTAGGCACAATGATTTTTTGAAAATTTTACGAATTTTTTATTAGAAAGTTGACAACACTGTATTTTACTAAAATTATATAATTTATGTAGAACGCTAGAAGTATCTTCTGTAGAAATTTGATTAAAATTGGATGCATAATGTAGCCATTATAAATTTTTAAAAATTTAATATTTTTTCTCGGAAAGTTCGCAACACTACATTTTATTAAAATTAAGATTCTTTTGTGAAAACTTGATCAAAATCATATAAATAATGTAACCATAATGAATTTTAATAAATTTTTTCTCGAAAAGTTGGCATCACTGAAAAAAAATACCACATGACTATCTTGGGCACTAAATAAACTTATCTAGAAAATTTTATTAAAATCGGTTGAACCGTCTAGCAGGAGTTGCGATCGTAAAGTTTCAATTGACGACCGAGCGAACGAGCTGACGACGCACACACATACACCCTCGTAAACTAAGTTCAGATTCGTCTGATCTAAAGGCTATATGAAGGATTTCTATATATTATTTTTTTTAATTTTTGAAAATGTTACAGACACTATACCTCTTTTTCTTATAGTATAAGTGGTAAAAATGCAAATGCAATATATGATCAGGCAATCTTTCTACTAATACAAACAACAAAACTTTTATCAAGATGACGTGTTTGTCACTATACCATTGAGGTCGTCAATTATTGTACTGATAATCTTCAGTGCTCTAAAGCTGTTAATAAAGATGCTGTTAATAAGGAATAGACTAAGATTTATTGCACTTGCAAGCTGAAGGGTCTGCACTTAATTATGTGCTAACATAGACGAGTCGTTATAAAAATGTAGTTTTAATGAGATGCGTTTCCTTGGCGGCTTCTGTTTTATCCGACAGAGTGAATGATATTAATTGTTTAAGTAAAGCACACAGTTTTTTTTTTGTCAATAAATCTGACAGCGCCATTATTCTAGCCAACTGGGATTATTTGAAAATAGTTACAAAATTTGTATAATTTTATCTATCGCTTAATTATTCTTATTATACTTATTAAATATTTTATTTAACACAATATATATTTTTCTAAAAAATAAATTGAAATTATTTAGAATGTGCCTAGAATATTGCAGTTCAAAAAAAATTAAAATCTTATTTTTCCAAACATAGTAAAAATCTTTTAGAACTATTTTTTATTAAAATAAAACGGCTTTAGTTTTAAGTTCTGTATTAATATTTATTAATAATCGATATTTCGACCTAAAAAATAATACAAATGATATATATATATATATATATATATATATATATATATATAATATATATAGTAAATAAACAGAACATAGAAACAAGTTACTAGGTTACAAAATAAGTAACTAGATTATAAAATTTATAGATTTGTAATTAAAGGAAGTAATTCTATTTCTCTATAATTTTGCTATATTTTTTTACAGTGTGGATTTATCTGGAATAACTTCAATGTGGTAAGAATTATCGCTTAAGTTATTTCAGAAGAAATGTACATTTGAAAATTTCAAATAGCTGGATTCTGCCAAATTGGATTTAAACTATAAATTTATTTGCATTTAGTAGAATAGGACATTAAAAAGTTTTTGTGCAAGATATATGCGGTGAAACTATAAAACAAACTTTACGCATTTTAAGATGGCGCATTTAATTTCATTAGGTAATAACTCTTATATTCTTTTAACAAATTATTGTTAATGGATTATGATAATTAATAGAAAACTTTCTTAATTTATCAGTAAAATAAATTAGTATTTGCTTTAAAAGTGCGGAAAATAATTATTTTGCTAAATTGTTGCAAGATGGTGATTTTGTTGTCACCAAAAGAGCAACAAAATATTTTTTATATATACTTCTAAAAAAATGTGGCACAAACTTTTTTCATTATACAGAAATTTGTCGCTAGATTATTTAAAAAAAAAAAACATGTATAACAAACACGTTATTTAACACAAATAAAAAAAGAAACTATTTTTGTCTTCAACTGTATCAAAACTCATCTAAATCAATCTTTCCAAAATTATAATAACATTTTGAAATCAGTGAACACTAACTCAATTTTATTAAAGCCAACCCACACAATCTGGATCTTTATTGATCAGAAAATTAATTTTTGACGCTTCACATCCAATCAAGTCACTTTTGAAAATCACTACAGGTTTTCTTTCAGCCTAAACGAATTTAGTAAGAGGGTTTGCTGACAGCCCCAGTGGTTTTAAAACCGCAACTAGACAATGATGCATTATCAGGACTGTATTTAGACGGAATTGAATTATATACTGACAGATGTTTTTGATTCATTGAAAAGAACTGATAGTATGATAATTTATTTATAACTTTTTCGTTACCTAAACTATAAAAAATGTAATATATATTTATTTAATTTTACATAAATATTAACAGTAAAATAACAGCATTTTGTAATTTTTACTGCGATAATTAACGTAATATTACATTTTTTCTGTAAAAATATATTTGTAGAATATGTACATTAATTTTTTTACATGTCATGTCATGTCATACCCAAGAAGAGTGTGGCACAAACTTTTTCCACTATCCCGAAATCAATTTCTTGCAAACATTCCTATCTAGGTAATCAACTTCAGCTCCATTCATATTTATAATATCTCTCATACATGCCCTTCTAATCCTACTACTTGAAAACTTTTGCTCACGCAAGTCACTTTCTCAATCATATCAATCCAACTACTCATCAGACGTCCACAAAAACCTATACTTTCAAAATCATTCATGTAGATTATTTAACCAAACATTGATTAGACATTCGCTCAAGATGACCGAACCATCTTAACTAACTAACACCATCTTTTGCTACAACATATTTTTTTTTCAATTTCATACTCATCATACACTAATCTATTTCGTACCCGATTTCTTTTACAATTTTACTTTACAATTGTGGCCAGTGTAGTTAAAACTGTGCAATATACTGAGCGCATATGCGTATGGCCCGCTTAAGACATATATATTTGATACAAATTGTAAACAAGACTGCTAAAACAAGCATAAAGCAATATTTTATTAGTATACGGTCCTGCATAGCACACTTCCATCTGAAATCAACCCCCACCCCTGATCTTAAAGTGAATGTCACTCTTTGCAGGAGAAAAAAGAAACTACTCGTAATTCCATTAGGTAGATTGGCGAGACACCAACACAAACCAGTTATTTTCGTGTTAGTAACGGGCGAATTCTGTTGACAGTTCCTGCAAAAGTCATAGCAGGAACTGCTGCGGAATGCTACCATGTTACTATGCATTCGTAAACGTTGTTTTTGCAGTCCTGCTGAAGCAGGAAGCGAAAGTTTTAAATGGTTGTCGATGTTTGGTTGTTTTTCGATGGCTCAATAACTTTTCGGGGTGATAAAGTATGAATTTTTTTCGTTGTTGGGGTTTTATTTTGTGCTCCCCGTGTTGCCAATTCCACTGGGTACTATTCCATTGGAATGTTTTGTTAGGTTAGGAAAAGATTGATTTGAATGTGATCTTTTTTTTGGACGAAAATAAAAGTGTTTATTTAAAAGTTTTTTTAGGGGTAAGTGATTTTGAATTTAATTATTTAAGAGCTAGTATTCAGAACTTATTATAAAAATAAAACGGCTTTAGGTTTAAGTTCTATATCTATATTAGTAATCAACGTACATCTTCATCAGAAAAAATGATACAAATGACATATACAGTAAATAATCGAACGTAGAAACAAGTTACTAGGTAATAAAATACAAGTAACTAGATCGTAAATTTTTTATAAATTTTCTAATTAATGGAAACCAAATTTTATTTAAATCAGTTTCTAGTCACATTGATTGATGTTACCATATACAGTAAATAAACAGAACATAGAAACAAGTTACTAGATAACAATTAAGTAAAAAAAAATTCAAAAAGTAATTTAAATTGTATCTCTGTATGAAATAACAATTTTAAATAAAAATGAAGAATTTACAATTTTTTTAAATTTTTGTATAGTAATTGTTACCTAGTAACTTGTTTTTATGTTATGTATATTCACTGTAAATGTTATATGTATTAGTTTTCCTGATAAAGACAGACATTGAGTTCGTCAAAACGTCGAACTTATACTGAACTTAAACCTAAAACCGTTTTATTTTAGATTTTATATATTTGATTAATTATATATAACTAAAAATATATAATTAGACTTAATTATTCAAAATTATTCCGAAGTTGCATAAACTTTTTTCATCTATCTCAAAATCAGTTTTCTTCCAGCTAAGCAACTCTAACTTTATCTATATTCGTAATATCTCTCATACATGCTTTTGGAAATATAATAATAATAATAACAATAATAATAATAATAATAATAATAATATAGTTTATTTATTAGCATTAGCTAAATAGGTACATTAATCTTACAAACTTACAAACTATTATATTTCATGTACACAATCTAAAAACTATTTTTAACAATATTACTACTTTGGTAACTAAAGGTAACTTACGTAAAACACTCTTTCAATCATACCACTCCATCAACCGGTTAATGTTATCAAAAATCGTCCCAAGTCCCCTGTATGATCATATGAAATAACGTGCAGTATATAAAATTTAATTACAACATATCACTTGTTAGTATACGTATTATGAGTAATGAATTAATATAATATTTTTAGCAAAATGACTAATAGTTCCATTTTCCCTAAAATGAAATACATGTTTATTAGTCATTCAATTTTGTTTTCCATGTTAATTAAAAAAAGGGTTGGTCAATCTAAAAATATTATGATAACAAAAATGTACGATATAATATGTCCCCAGGTAATTTTTTTTATCTATGCAAATGTTTGTTATTTTCTAATTATAATATAAATGAAAAATTAATTCTTTACTTTCTGACATTACAAAATTTTGTGAAACCATTATTTTGTATAGGGGTTTCAGTTATATATATGTATATATACATATATATATATATATATATATATATATATATATAAATAATAATAATAATAAACTAGGAAAATTTAAAAGTACTTTAAAATGAAATTTCGAATATAAATAAACAGTTTGATAATTATTTTAAATTTTTATATAATTACATAACTGAGTCAACAAATTTAATTTTCTTAATATTTAAAACAAAATATTATTGTTATAAATAATTTATTTAACAAATTAATAAAAAAAAGAAAACAATTTACATTATTTTAATATTTGTTTTTATTATAACTACAAAATATATATAATATTATTTATTTAAAAATTTAAATTTATCATGTATTTCAGTGTTTTCTAAACTACAATATACTAACCGTTTAAAATAAAATGACGTTAGGTTTAAGTTCTGTATTAATATTTATCGATAATCAGCGTTTTACGAACTCAACGTCTGTTTTCATTAGGAAGCTGATATTGTTATTCACTGTAAATGTCATTCGTATCAGTTTTCCATCAAAGCAAGCCGTACTCGCGATAAGTTGTTCTGAGATATATATAAATTTTAATTTTTTATTTTAACAATTAAGTTGAAAAAACTTTCAAAAATGTAAAAGCAAATGTGATTTCAATTTTTTTTAACATTATTCGCATGTTTAACTTGTATTATATCCATCTGGATATAAAATATCACAAGCGCGACTTGGTCCGATGCCTGTAAGACAAGTTTTTGGGCGACTATCTGGAAAAAGGGCTAAAAATGCCATTTTTGAGAGCTTGTTGGATCTTCTAAATATTTTTTAAATATCAAATGGGTTCGTATCCGTCCATTTTAGACCAAAATCTTTGATTTTAGCGCTTAGCCTGCTGTTTCGATTTTTTTCATACATGCAATTCGACATACGTAAATATACATAAACAATCACTTCAAGTATTTATTAGAGCATTTGGCACCAAATTTTTTTTATTTTAGCTAAAATTAGTATTTTCCAGACAAGCAAAAATTTCATAAAAAAATTACGAATTAGTTTTTCCTGCAAAAAAGCACAATATTTTTCAAAAAAAAAAACAGGTTTCTGTACACATCTGGTAATATTTCAACAAAATAAGTCAACATAAACCGCGTGATAAATACTATGTAATAAACCAGTATGACACTGACAAAAGACTGTCGCTCATCTTTCCAAACATCGTACTAATTACTCGCCAGTATTATTCGGCAAGCGAGAAAAAACAACAGCACATCGAAACAAAAAACGAACGAAAGAAAAGAACATTCCAGCAGGTACAGAGCCACACAAACTTATATATATATATATATATATATATATATATATATATATATATATAATAAAATAGCAGTGGCGTCGACAATAATTCTTTTAAATGGCCGCTTAATTTCCTAATGACCGCTATCAATCTAAATATATGTAATGCGCTCTTCCCCTTTTAAACGTTACGCCAATGTTTTTCTAACTCATTTCATATAGTACACCCAGGTCTTGGCCGAAACAAATTTTATTTCTCTTTTCCGTCTGTCATTAGACCACTGGGTTTTTACCCGAGCGTAATCGGTTAGATGCTTGTCAAATGAACCGGGCGAAAAATATCGTTTCGACTGGAAATTGCAATATCTAACTGTATCTTTTACTTACGACGGTCGCCTAAATAATACGCCAACGTTTTAAAACTACGCCCGTCTATCGAACGGAAATGTAAATACAAATATATCGTATCGGGTTTACATCAGTGATCGTTCAATATCAGATGGATTTTTACGGAAATGGTACGAGATAAATTTTTTGATTTACTTATTTATATGTAATTTATTACTTGAAAAACATGTTGAGGTAAAATAAAACGACTTTAGTTACAGAACTACAACCTAAAGTTGAGCGATACTTTGATACAACAACATCGTTATAATTTCTAACATTTTTTGTAGTTTTATATATTTATATATATATATATATATATATATATATATATTTGTAAAAATTAGTATTTTTTCATCAAATATACAATTTTTGACAAATCTGCCAGTATATACTACATTTCCTGCACTTCTTTTCACATTTTTAATAATCAAATTTGAATTCAAGTGAAAATAAACAATGCAACAGTCAATTAACTTAACTTAATAATTTTTAATAAGTTCAGCGGAGATACCAGATTAAATATATCATGTAGTTATGTTTGGTGCTGTCACTAGTATTGTATATAGTAACTAACTACTGTATAATAATGTAACTTTTCCTACATAGGCAATATAGTAACATAATATCAATATTTTGATACGTTTGAAGAATAAATATTAATTTTGATATATAAAATGTGCCATTTTAAATTAAATTTAGTTTAACAGCCTAATTGTACGACTAGTTATAATTATAACTCACAATTTGTAAGTTACAAACAATAATACTTAGGAACATGCATATGTATGTTCTAACCTTATTATTCAATAGTCGTAGAAGAAAAAATATAACCACATTTAATTCAATTTAATTTTGAAAACAGCTACACAAATTCAATTCGATAACATTGCAATTTCTTTACATGTTACCTGTTTGAGTATAAGAAAGTCACAAGTGAACATATGCATTGGCACTTGTGACAGAGTGAATCATGCATGCAAGATCACGATGTGTTTTTTTTTTTGGGAAAACATTCGAGCATCGCGTTTTGAAATACGCTGGCTGTATCCTGTCGGAGATGATCCTGAAATATGACCAGCTCATATGTTACTAGATAGGAAATCGACATGGCGTATTTTACGTTATCGTATTCGGCTCCGGTTAGTAAACCGTCATTTTATGTTTGCTAGTTTCGAATTCATAACAATTTCAGATCAATTTCAGTTCTCAGTAAAGCTTTCATGGACTGCTTTACTACTACTGTCATTTTATCACTATTATTACGTTAGGTTATTTGTTTAGAATAAAATGTGTACAATTTTATGTGACAATATAGTTTTATTTATTGTGTTTTATACTTTATGTAGTCAATTATTATTTGAAGTATTATAGGAATTCAGTATTAATATGAAGTTTTTATACACTGTATTATATATTTACATTACAATTTTTGAAATTAGTAACGTAATTACGAGACTCATCAATATTAATAGTATAGATTGATACCAGAAGCAATATGAAATAAAACTGAATAATAATAATATTTTGCAGGAAAATCTTCCTGCAAGTTTTTTAAAAATAATTTTAAAAAAAGAATAGAGAAATACAAAATAAATAACATTTTCAGTAATATTTATCACAAATCATTAAATATTCTTGCAAATCTAATATGAAAATTTATCAATGCCAATTTATCAAAAAAATTTATAAAAAATAATACAGTAATTTTATTTTCAAACATATTTATCACAAATAATTAAATATTTTTCTGAATTTAAATTCCAAAGCAGCCAAAATCATCATCAATATAAAACTAATTTGAAAACTGTAGCAGTACCAAGCAGGAAAGCTTAGTTACTGTATATATATATATATATATATATATATATATATATATATATATATATATATATTAAAGTATCATAAATGTGGATGCAGCAGAAGTTGCTTGTCTTGATAGAAATGTTTGACGGAAACGAATTTCTGTTTAAATAGAAAAAGTTTGTGCCAAATTCTTAATGGATATATGGCTTGATTGTATGTATAAAATAGAAGTAATACAAATAAAAAAATATATTGTACTGAGTGGCTACATAAATAATTATATTTTGCGGAAAAAATTTTCCTGAAAATATTTAATAAAAACATTTATAAAAAAAAGGAGTACAGCGATTTCCACAAAATTGATAACATTTCCAAACATATTTATCACAAATAATTAAATATTCCTGCGAATCTAATTTCCAAAGCGGCCGAAAGCATCATCAATATAAAACTAATTTGAAAACTGTAGCAGGAAAGCTCAGTTTCCATACCATATATACATACCCATATATAATCATTACGGGCAAATCGTAGCCAAAGCGTCATTTTGCGACGATTTCCCACAGCACATGTATGTTAACTTTTTCATCTGCTCCGGCAAAATTACCATATTTCAGCGTGCGAAATGGCAGCTTTTTTCCTTCCTCCCTGCCCGTTCTAGTTTGTCTCGCAAAACCCCAAGCGTGGTTCGCTTGGCGGGAGAGGGGGAGGGGCGTTCGCGCATCAGGTTCACAACTTTGAAACGAGTTTTCGTTCGGGCAGGGGTGTCAAATTCTTTTCCCTCAGCTTGGGTGATAGATAGCTTTTTCGACACAATTTTGAACGCATCCATGCAAAGTGTTTGAAGGTCTGTATAACATGCTTGTACATTTTTACTAGGATGTAGTTTCATCAAAGATAGCATGCGGAGTTATTTTATTTTATAGTTATATTGAAAATGTATGGTTATATATTTGGAAGCTGCAAAAATAAATTCGGTATTAAATAATAATAATAATAATACTGTAATAATTGCAATACTCATTAATATTATCAGTAGATTAATAAGAGAAGCAATAGAAATTTATAAATAAAAAGATAAAATCTATCAGTGTAAAGATATTGGCCCGTATTCTCACCTCACTTTTTCGTGAAAAAGTGCTTTTATCATTAATTTTAAAATAACTTTTTGCTTCTGTTTGTCATCAAATATAAATAATTTTTCTATATTTGATCATTTTTAATATATTTGGTATTATAAAATTTAAATAAACTATTTTAAAATGCTTATTAAATGATTTTAAGTGAACGTCAAAAGCACTTTTTTGAAAAAGCACTTTTTCATATGAGGTGAGAATACGGGCCATTGTTTCCACAAGTAGCAGAAATAAAAGATGAGAGGTTATTACAAATGTGAATAATGCTAGAGTTGCTTGTCTGAATAGAAAAGATTGGAGAAAATTAATTTTGGGATAGAGGAAAGATTTTGTGTCACATCTTTTTGGGTACAAGGCGTAATTTTGTTAGTTTTAAGTTAGATTCAACAAAAATAATTCCATGTATTCTACTAAAAATTTAAAAATATTTAACTTTTTAATTTTTCTAGTATACATAAAATAAATATTGTACATTTTAATAAGTGTTAATTCTATGAAAGCTTTATTATTGTAAAATTTAATAATATATAACTGATTTCGGGATAGTGGAAAGAGTTTGTCCCACACCCTTTTGCGTACATGGTGTGATTGTATATATATATATATATATATATATATATATATATATATATATATATATATATATATATATGCTTTAACTGTAATATATACGTATCTACAGAAATCCATATCCCGCGGTTATTTTAACAAATAACTTCTTAACAAATCGAACTTCACGCACCACATACTCCAACAAATACTGCCAATTCTATCACACACGTAAACCCTCACAGCGAATAAGTTTGCAATCTCTCGAAAAAACGACCAATATAAAATATCACAGCCGTTCTCTCCAGCAGATCAAAGGAAAGACGCATTCGTATACATACACGTCGTCGCGAAAGAAAACGGTAGTTTGTTTTTGCCCTGACGCTCGGCGTCACGGCGCCCACTTTCAAGTTACGTGAATAATTTAAAAGTTCAGTATGTTTGTGTGTGTGTGGTTTGTCGCATCGTCACCTTTTGATACCAAAACGAGCCGGTAGATGTAGTGGCATCACCAAGCGATGTGAGTAATGTAATTGGTGAGTTGTTGAATTTTTCAAAGAATTTTTCAATAAGGTTACCGATATTTTATTTTATTTTTATATCATGTGTTGCTGTAAAGATTATTTTTGTTTGAAGAGTGTACAGAGTGTTATTGATTAAGGGTAAGTTAGTAGTAGGTAAATATTTTTAAGATAATTGAACCTTCACCTATTTAAGCTCCTATTTATATTATATATATATATATAATTTTAACTCTGCCATATGCCTGATGAAGGAAATAAATTTTTTCCGAAAGCTTGCAATTTGAATTGAGTTGTTTTTATTTTTGACTGAAAATCCCACGAAACTAATAATATAAATATTTACAGTCACTAAAACTAATATATATATATATATATATATATATATATATATATATATATATATATATATATATATATACTATTAAAAAAGAATCTTCAACCATTCAGTAATATCTAAATTTATTCATTCGCTAATTAAATTCAACTTGTATTATTAAGACCATTGTTTTGAAGTTTAGTATTTAAGTTTTCATTAAAGCAAAAAAAAACAATGCAAGAAAAAAATTCATAAAATCCAAACGAGCTAGTACAACCCTCATCAAAAACCACTAATTACACTAATAAATTCCCTTGAGAGAGGAGTGAGGGAGGGGGGGGAGGAGTGTTGCAATGAAAATTGGTCGCAATGGCCCCCCTCGACATTCTCTTAACATTAGTCCGTTCATTTCTCTTCTATGCCATCGCTCCGACTCAGTTTTGCGCATGCGTAACGAGAACCGAATTAAGAAATTACAACTTGTGTTAATTATCCTTAGTTCATTAACGAGAAGATACCCCGAGAACGGTTTCGTCTTGCAAGGAATGTGCCTAAAGTTTGCGGATTGCGTTTTTAATAATAATTGGTATAAAACAATATTTCACAAACCATAAAGTTTATCTTAATTTAATTTTTAAAATGTAAACATAACATACGGCAACGCTGCCCGATAAACTGACAAATAATAGTACAAATTGAATTTTATAATAATAAAAATATCTTAAATTTCTGTTATGTTAAATAAATTAATATTTTAATTATTTATTAAATACAGATAAAAGTGTATTGTAACTGGGGTGCAACAAAATAACCTTACTAAAATTACAATATTTAACACTAAATACATATACTTTTATTATTACTTTTCAGTTATATAAGAAATTAAAATTAAAAATAATTATTTATAAGTTATATGTTGGCATTTTTTTTTCTTTCTCCCACTTTAAGTACATTATCTATCAGTCAAATTAGCTTCCATTCATTGGTATTCATAGTTCCACGGTTATTTGCCAATTGGTTGGGTTGAATTGTACTGATTACGAATAATTAAAAAATATTTTAGCCTTAAGTTTCTTTCAATTTTCTAATCTACACTGTAAAAAATATATAATTTATATAATTTTACATAGGTTTAAACAGTAAAAATAACAACATTGTGTAATTTTACTGTGATAAATTACGTAATATTATATTTTCTAGGAAAAATTATATTCACAACACATATAAAATTACATCAATTTTTAAAAGTAATTACAGTTAATGATCTAGCGTTTCTAAACGATTTTGTCATCACAAAGAACTAATTTAAATTAATTACAAATTGAAAAAATGTATAGATTTCACTGTAATGACTAAATCGTTATATTATTAACTGTAATTATTTAAAACGTTGTCACCGAGTGTTTAAATCTTAATTTTTTAAAGTGTATTTTGTATATTTTTATGGAAATCTGCCACTTTTTAATTCGAATGATTTTTATAATCAATTATTTTTTATTCGATTTATTCCATCACTAAAAAATACTGTAAGATATTTTTAATAAATAAAATATGTTATACAGTCATACTTCGTGTAACGAAGCTAATTCCGCAAAATCATTTCGTTAAGCGAAACGAGGTAAGAATAGTATGGCCAGAATAGATTATGTTCCAACTAATCATATAAAATCAACTAATGTTGTTTCTACATAATACGAGAGAGGTGTTAACTAGGTCAATCAATTAAAATTCTTTTTTAGAATCTTTCAATATTTCGTTTTGAATGTCCATTAAAAATACCCAGAATTTTGGTGCCATCCCTGATATTTCTCGCCTTTCGGTAGCAGTTTCTTTTTGCATTCATCTAACCAACCAGACGTTGCTGGATTTCAATCCGTTTTCGGATTTTGTTTTAGAGAATTAAAAGTTTTTCAGCGTGTTGCGATCTCCAGTACGCGCTACTTTATTCCTCGCTGGTTACCGTGTTTCAACTTCGCGTTGTTGTTCGCGAAGTGGAATGCCAATCCGTATACGCTCTCTCCGATTTGAAAATTAAGTGCGTAAACAATACTCGCGTTGAGTTTAAATTAAGGAATAATTAAATCGGTGCTAATGAAACCTTGCTGTTTGGTTCTTTCAATTGTCTTTATCTGGTTTCGTGTTTCTTCCCCCCCCCCTGTATTTACTTCACCGTCTTGCATTTGTTTTTGGTTCAAAGTATTTTTTAAATTTGTTTTTACTGATTACACAAACCATAATAAAGTAATAGTACTATGTGCTATTATAACTGTAGAATGTAAACAGAATAAATGCGACGTCATTAATATTGATGACATGAATAATGGCGCAGCCTTTTTTTTATATAAAAATAGAGTTATAAAATTAGCTACACTTTAAAAAAAAAATGAAATTTTACCTACAAACTATGATGCCCTGTATTTCTAGATATAATTAATCAACTGCTGTAATTGTTTAAAAATACATAATATCAGAGCTATTACCAACATTATGTAATATGATATTACTAACGGAATGGAAAAGTACATATATGTTATGTTACAATTATTTTTTTGTAAAGTCTCTTTTAGTAAATTTACAAAACTTCAGTAAATATGCTGTCAGGAATTTTTCATAAATAGGTAAAATTTGTTTCGTTCTATAATATAATATATAATATATATATATATATATATATATATATATATATATATATAATATATAATATAATACAATATAATATATTATAATATAATATATAATTACATGCATTTCTAAATTTGCATAAAGGATGTATTTTGAAATGAATGAATTACACTTAAAATATTTTAGTAGTATAATATTATCACACAAAATATGTACTAAGTCTTATTAATCTGGTGAATTATTACAAATATTAATATGCAAGCTGTAATTTTACATAATTTAAGAAGTTATACCAACAATATTCTACATTAAGTATTTGTAGTAATTTGCAGAAAGAAAGCAATTTTACATACTTATTAGGTCATTTTTACTTACTTTATGTGATTATTATGAATTATGTACAAAATTACAGAATTTTGAGGTAGAAATACAGAATATTTATAGAAAAATAAAATTACAGATTTTGTTATAGTAAAATTTTACCACTGTTTTTCTATAATTTCACTAATTTTTTTACAGTATTACATAACATAGTAAAATATTTTTTAGAAATCATTGTATTAAAATAAAAACGACGAAACTAACCGTTCGTCTTCATCAGGTCAAGATTTATCAATGACATTAAAGACTTTAATCCTAAAACAGTTTTTATTTTATTAGTTACATAAAATTATCTACATTTAATTTGTTTGTTTAATTTTAAAATATATTAAAAGGTAAATATCAAAGTTAATTAATATAATCAATATAATATATAAGTCAGTTTAACCTAATTAGAAAGCAAATAATAACTCTGGTAATTTAATTGTATTTAATAATTATTATAAACCCAATCAATTATAACTCCATCAAACAGAAACCGCATTTCGCAGAATTAATCTCCGAAAATACCACTTTCCATTTACAACAATTAAAATCAACCTTTGAAAATTAAACTCCGAACATTTGGTAACCCATATTCAAGTTGCCGGAGTATTTCCGGAACTCCGGAGGGGGTGTATTTCGAAACAAGCATCTCTCACGGTCGCCCGGTATCGTGTTCATTTGCCGATTGCCTGATTGTCTTTGCCCGGAGCGCCCGGAATGAATTCCGGGTAATTCTGGACGCACGTTCCCGTATCCCTGTCGAGAAATGGAACCCAAGAACTTGTTTGTCTCATTAAGAAATCAAACAGTGGGCTACGATTTATAGCCATTGAGTAATTGTCTATGTACTTGCGTTGTATAGAAAATGGGGGGGGGGTTGTGTTGTTTCTTGTCGACCCACTTTTTTGACGGGAGTTAATTTCAGATAGGGATGTAGAGTATTTGTGTGATATTTTGTGAGAATTGAGAAAAAATATGTTTTTGAGTTTTAATATTAGGCACAGTGTTTAGCAGGGCTTTGAACCGATATATTTTTCGTTCCGGTTTTTGTTACGGTTTAATTAAACACACACATATATATATATATATATATATATATATATATATATATATATATACAGGGTGTTCGTTTGCTAGGTTGATATAGGGCAATAACATGGAATACCGATAATATGCAGAATACTTTTTTCAGAAGTAAAATTCGGAGAAATACGTACTTAGATTACTTTTCGATAGGGAATAAAAATTTCTAGAATTTGGTTTTAGTTTTAATTTGATAGCATGTGCCGTTTGGGCGCTAGAATTTTTTTAAAATGTTTTTTAGAATTTTCAATAATTTTTCCTGCTAAATCAGTATGAGTTAGAGAAAAAGTTACTTAGCTATTATGTAGCTAATTTTTTTCTCTATTTTACTAAATATTTTTGAACAAATTTTGAAAAAATCTGAAAAAATTATTATTCGTAACTTATATAATTTGTAGGTATGTTTTAATTATATAACAAATATATAAAAAAAAAAAAAAACAAATGTAACAAATTCTTGTAACTGGATTTTTATTTATTTATAGGTTATTAGAAAAAATAAAAATTACTTCTAATTATTAAAATATTTTCTAATGTATTTAAACTATTTAAAGATTATAAGCAAAGAAAATACGCTTGCCTCAAAGTCATCGCTAGTTTTATTTTCAATTTCAATAACTGAGTATTCATCTACAAAAAACAAACTTAACACTCTTTCGCGTAAGACGAGTTGCGATTTACGACCACGCTACGAGACCTCGAAAATGAAAAAAAGATAACTATTGATCTATTTATCAAATTTTTAAAGAAATCCTCTTTCTCACATTATATTTAACAATACATACATCCACAATCACGCTATGTATTCAATAAAATGTGGTACAAACTCTTACCACTATCTCAAAATCAGTTTCTTCTAAACATCTCTATTTAGACAAACAACTTTAGCTTCATCCACATTCAAAATTCTTCTCGTACATGCTCTCTTCTATTCTTACTACTTGGAATCATACCACCCCATCTACTCATTGAACGTCCACGTTTTATAACATTAACTGCACAATTCTCAACTAATAACAATTCCACGCAGATAAATTTCAATAGGGTCTTCCCCTCCCCCTTGAAAATGAAGCTAAAACTTCCAAATTAACTGTGACGCAAATAAATAATCAAATTCTTCCCGTGGATGATTTTCAATATGGCCGTTGCGTCTCGTCTGCAGTTGGCATTCAGTTCGTTCTATGGGTCCCGGCCACGACGAAATGCTAATAAAACAGATGAACGAGGAGAACGATTGGAGCAGGACGGATCTTATTCAATCTACCAGACTAAGGACAGAGATGGCCTGAGGCATCAGTGGCGTACGTTTTCTTCAGGGGGGTGGGTGGCGACGACTAATGTAATTAAATTCTAAAAGCTATACTTCTGGTTAGTTTATGGTGCGTGTTAGCTGAAGCTGCGATTACCGAGTTTACGGTCATAATTCTGGTGCTTGCGCGACTTTCATCTAAAACAGTGCTTCTTAACATTTTTTTTTTAATAACACTGTACCTTTTGTCAAAGTTTAACATCTACTGTGTAAATTATTAATTTCTTTTATAAAAAAATACAAAATCAAAATACAATTGATAAATAAATTAATAAACGTAACGTAGAAATAAGTAATTAATTTTTTCTTAATTGTAGGCAAATCAGTAGACTCGTATATATATATATATATATATATATATATATATATATATATATATATATATATATATATATAGACCACTTTGACATTATCACATAAATATTAAGAAATAGGAATAATAATTTTATATTTTTTCACCATAAATTGGCAGCATTGTTCAAAAATTAAATACCTGTAATTATTATGCATAAGAGAAACAATAGAAATTCATAACGAGAAACATAACATCAATCACTGCAAAGGCACTGAATTAAATAAAATTTGACTTGCATTAATTAAAAATTTATAAATTTTATGATCTAGTTATTTATTTTGTTAGGTCTATGTTCTGTTTATTTATTGTAAATGTCATTTGTATCAGTTTCCTGATGAAGACGGACATTAAGAATGTCGAAACGTCGATTATATAATAAATATTTATACAGAACTTGAACATAAAGCAGTTTCATTTTAATATAATTAGTATCTGAAAGATGTTTTACTACTGTTAAATAAAGGTTTCGCCATATTGTACACGTAGATCCTGTTTAAGAACCGCTGGCCTTAAAATGTCAGTGTAATAACTAGAATTGGTTGAAGAAGATGAGGCTCTTCCTCGCCTGGTCGTTTTAGCTCCGGGTCGTTAGGATTGCTTCCAAGTCGACGGGCACACTTATTGCGATCATACGGTAATTGTACCAAATTGCGTTTTCTATATGCAATCTTACTAACCGTTCTTGCATTGCTTCTCTCCGTACTGCACCTTGCGCCCAATGAGATAACTAGCACCGCACCGCCTGTTATCAACACTATCACCTTACCGGGGATTTTCTGCACGAGCAGAAATAGGTCTTAATAATATTATTTATTTTTGATAATACTTGTATACGATTTTATTTCTGGTATATAGTTTTACTAAACAATTGTGATTTGTCTTTGTATAAAGATATAATAACATAGTAAAAAATATTTCAGAACTCATTTTATTGAAATAAAACGATTTTAGGTTATAGTTACATGTAACTAAATTATAAAATTTATAAATTTTTATTTAAAGGAAGCCAAATTTAAGTAAGTGCTTTAATGCTGAGTGATGCTATTTTTCTTTTATATATTTCTATGCTTCTTTTATCTTACCTTACGAGATTGTCATTTACGCATTATTTTTTTATATGTTTTAAAATTATAATGATATATTAATAATTTGTTTTTTTTTTCAGGTAAGTGTTTGTTGTACCTGGCTGTTATCAATTTTTTTTTCAATTTATTTTAAATAAAATAAGGTAAGAGAATTATTTTATTAAATCGAGTTTTATTTAAAAAATATAATGATTGTTATTTATAACGCAAATTTTACCAAGACTATTTGTCATTTGACATCTTTATTATTGCCACGAATTGAATACAGTATTTTTATTATCTTAAATTAAGCAAACAACTAGCATAATGCCTGTGCTTCGCTACAGAATTCAGTACTTTTAACTCATTTTAATTTAATAGCAGTTTTTGATCAGTTTTTATCGTTTACAGCGGTCGCTTGCGACTCATTTGTATCAGTTTTTCTAATAAAAGCGGAAGTTGAGTTTGTCGAAACGTCAATTATTAATAAATATTAATACAAAACTTAAACCTAAAGCCGTTTTGTTATTTCATATATTTAAATTTTCATAATCTAAAAGTTAGTAATTTTGTTTGTTTGTTAGAATATATTTTTATATATTTTATTAGTTTAATTTTAATCTAGAAATATTGAAAACAAAACATTCTACATGCTCAGATTATCACATCCAAAGACGGCTCTGGTTTTCCCTTCTGTGATCTCAGCTCGTTTCAACTTTAAAGCATTATAAGCGTTTATATCTTAAACGAGAGTACATTCAAATTTTAACGACCTCTCTTAAGTACATACCGTACTCTCGGAGTCTAATAGAGATTTTATTGGAGTCGATCAAATATTTTCGCTTTTCTCCTATCAAGTTATTTCATCTACGACCATCAAAAGTGATTCCAAATGTTGATTGTTCTTATTGAGAAGTTTTCATACATAGTTTTGCCGACATCTCACTGACTATATGAGGATCTCAGTGAAAATATGCCACTTTATGAGTTAAGATAATGTTAATATGGTAAATAAAAAAATTAATTGATAATAGCCCTGCTAAATAAACATTTAATAGTATCTAATTTTTGCAGAGTAGATCGATACGTTGATTACTAATATAAATTAATATAATTTTTTTTTTAATATAACAAATTTTAAAACGGCTTTAGGTTGTAACATCAATCAGAGTGACTAGTAACAGATTTAAATAAAATTAGATTTTTTTTAATTAATAATTTATAAATTTTATAATCTAGTTACTTGTATTTTGTTACCTAATAACTTGTTTCTATGTTCTTGTTATTTATTGTATATCATTTGTATAATTTTTCTTGATGAAGACATACATAGAGTGCGTCGAAACGTCGATTATTAATAAAATTAATACAGAACTACAGCCTAAACTTGTTTTATTTTAATATAATGAGTCTTGAAAGATTTTTTACTATCTTTGTCTTTGTATATTTCTAATTTTTCTATGATTTTTTACTAAAAAGAACAAGAAGAAAATAAAATGTTATTGGATAAATTTTATTGTAAATAAATTTACATCCAGAAAAACACCACAAATCAGTGTATATTTACACGATAAAATTCGCAATGATATACCGCTTAAATGTCGCATATACCATTAATTTCACAGCGAAAAGTCTGTTACCAGTTTTCCAAATTTCATCCCATTTAATTCAATAACAATACACAATCTAAAAACAAAATCGTCATTGCTAACTAAAACGAAATAATCAAAGAGCTACTTAATCACATATTCACCGCTAAACACATGCAAATCGTACAAGGGTTGGGGGGGTACATGACATAAAACAAAACCGCATCGTGGACCAGAAACAATAGCCGACACAATCGTTTATCAAAGGGGAAATACCGGAACCTAAAAACAAAACAACATCGCCCGGAAAAAAAAAACAAAAGAGAGAATCTCCCTTCTAATCCAATTTCGTAAACAGGGATAAAACATTTTGTGGGATATTGGTGTAAGGTCCAGTGTTAGTGAAAGAGAGAGAAAGGATATAGAGGATTTGTAACAAAAGATGATCTTGGAAAATTGAAAATGGTGTAAATGTTTTTAAAGCAAATTTAAATGGTTGAATGTTGGGTTAGGTTAGAGAAACATTTGGCCTGTATTCTCACCTCACGTTTTTATTATTAAAACATGGTTTACATAAATTCCCTGTAAAAATAATATAATTTTGTAATTTTAAATAGAATAATTAGTTTATAATATTATATTATACATGTTTTTTTTTTCCGAAAAATTAAATAAACTTGCATGAAATATACATATTTTGTATTCATATTTGTAGAAATTTGCCTGTGAGTCTGTAAATCTATGTATTAAACTGGTGTAAATCAGTTACCGAATTTCTTTTACTGTGTACGCCATTGCACACCGTATATATATATATATATATATATATATATATATATATATGCTAGAAAAATTTTTCATGTAAATTCATAGCAAACATTATATTATTTGGTAACTAAATATTGAATGAAAATAAAAAATTGGTTAAAATAGATTTGTCTATTGATCATGATTGCATCTACATTAAAATATTCAAATTTTTCTCTGTACGATCCAATAGCTATGAATAAAACATTTTGAACTTTTATTGCATGCTGATTTGTGCTTGTGTGTGTGTAGCAACAATGTTTCAATATAAAACAGTGGTTCTCAAACAGGAGAACTTTGATGGAGTATGAAAATATTTTAGGAGATTTACTAATCTTAAAATGTTAACTTGTGCAAAAATTGGGAATGCTAAGTTTTATTTACATTTTCTTACTTATCACGAAATTAGTGTTTTAGCGCAGAATTAGTGTTTCTAAATCAAATTAATTATTAAACAACATCGTAAAAAAATCTTTCAGAACTTATTATATTAAAATAAAACGGCTTTAAATTGTAGTTCTGTATTAATATTTATTAATAATCGACAAACTCAACGTACATCTTTATCAAGAAAAACGATACAATCGACATTTGCAGTAAATAAACAGAACATAGAAATTTTTATTTAAATTTAACAACAGTTAGTTTCATAGATAAAAAACTGTTAAGAACCACTGTTATAAAATCTATGCATGTATATATGTGCAAATATCTATGTGTGTGTTGATATGTTGAATGCTGTCGTCGTTGCCAGAACCCTCTATGATCCTGTCAGAGCGTTTAACAGATTAATATCAAGCCAGTGTAGAGGCCAAAATATTGAGAAATGTCTATTAATATTTTGACGTTGAGAATTTTCGAAAAGCAAAATGTCAACGTGTCAACGCAAACTAGATATTTGTCTTCTTTGTTCATCGGTTGCTTCTTCTTTTCGGGATGTATGACGTCACGTTTTTTTTTTTCATTTACATGCCATGAACAAAATTAAATCTATTGTATTTTATGAGCTACGATATTTTGTTATTGTTTTGTTTGTAATTATTATTCTATCTGTATTATTACTAAAACTTACACTCCAAAAAAGCACCAGTCATTTTTCTTTTTATGTTTTTGCAGCCAAATCTAACAACAGAATAAATTTACGTTTTTATTAATTGTACTTGCAATTAATTTACTTTGACGTTCATTAACTCAGGGTTAGTATTAGTAATTAAAATAAAATTTAATAAATTTGTATCATGGCATTGTTCTGGAATATATTTTTCATCTATATTTTCTATCTATAATTTGATACTAGTCAATTAAGATCGTTCGGTCATCTTGAGCGAATGCCTAATGAACATTTGGTTAAAAAAAATTTATATGACTAATTTTCAGGCTATACGTTTGCGTGGACGTCCGATGAGTAGTTTGAGTGGTATGATTGAAAGTGTTTTACGTGAGCAGAAGAGCAGAAGAAGAAGAAGAACAGAAGAGCATGTATGAGAGGAGTTATGAATGTAGATAAAGCTAAATTTGCTTGTCTGAATAGAAATGTTTGTAGGAAACTGATTTCGGGATAGTGGAAAGACTTTGTGCCACACCCTTTTGGGTACATGGCGTGATTGTGTATGTATGTATGTATAAGACAAAGACGCCTATCCCTGAGCAACAATTGTCTGTTGTAGAACTAGCAATAAATAACAAAAAAAAAAACTTCCAGACGAAATCAAATCTTTAACTAGCCTTATCACTTTTTACCAACAAAATTAATGGCATTATTCATAGAGAAGCCAAGCCAAGTAAAAACAAAACTTGTCATAGAGGAAAAATCTTTCCTAAAAAAAAATAGTAAACAAGATAAAGTGTGCTATGAAACTAACTAACTCTAACTCCTAGTGTGTTCCTCTCCAAAGATAAATCATTGACATTCGTCAATCCCTAGAGAAACAACTGCGAAGCGAAAAGAACGATCTTTTTTTGTTTTATTAGAGGTCGTACGTCTCATGGTTTGCTCTCCTCCTAAACATTCATTGTCTCTCCGTTGATGCTAGGCGGCATCCTTGTTTTTCAAGCTAGGCGATGAATATTCTACATCTTTGTTGGGGGTAGAGTTTCTCTTTTTTTTTACTTTTCGTCCTCTTTTGTTTTTGTCAGCGCACTCTTAGATTTACGAACCAAGTGTTGCTTGGCGCTCTTTTGTTTTCGGGCCGAATGCAAATGAAGGATGAAATATGCAAATATGGATTTTGTTTGATAATATTGGATTTTGTAGAAAATAACATAAATATCTCTAGTCACTCATTTTACTAGCCATAGAAATTTTGTACATTAAAAAAAGGCAAATTAAATTTGAGTAGTTGTTTTCAATTATTGATTGTGTATACCAAGTTTTAGTTAAAAAAAAAAAGAAAAAATTAATAGTTTCTTTGATATTAATTAATTTGAAACATAAAACATTTCAATAATTTTATTTTTATCATAGTAAAACAAAAAATCTTTCGAAACTTATAAAATAAAACGGCTTTAGGTTTAAGTTCTGTATTAATATATATAAATAATGAACGTCTGTTTTCATCAGGCAAACTTATACAAATTACATTTACAGTAAATAACAAAACATAGAAACAAGTTACCAGGAAACAAAATACAAGTAAATAAATTATAAAATTTAATTATTAATTAAGCCACTCTTATGGGTACATGGCATGATTGTGTATGTATTAGGTTGTAGCATAATTATCACGCTTTTTTTTGAAAATAAAATAATATTTTTATTAAAAAAAGTAAACAAAAGAGCAATTTTTATTAACAAATAACCCGCCTATAAAAACGCCTGATAAATATGCACCAACCTAATAATTTATATTAATTATCACGCAAATACATACGTATAATTTTGAAACTAATGTAAATTTACCGGAGAAAATTTTTATTTCAATTCATTAGCACTGAATAATTCATTACAATGTTCGGTTTTTTCGTTTTTCGTTTGAAACGACGGATGGCGCCGCGACGTTACGCACGTGCATAATTCCCTGTTTCACGTTATTAATTAAAAACTTTTATTATGAAACTGTGGTCCATTAACAGAACGTTAACTTTTTCGTGTGCGCGTGCGAACTACGCGAAACTTGATTACGTTTAACTTGTCGTCCGTTGGGAGATTTCACCCCTTTACAGTTTTCCACAGACGGACTTCAACTTTTCCTAGCTGAAAATTTTACTGGGTATTTTTATTTTCCGATCAAAGTTGTATTAAAAAGATATTACACGCTCGATTTTTTCGGGTGTTTCAGTTCACAAGTACGTTGTCTTAAAACCGATATTAGTTAAAACCAATTTTAAAACAAAGTTTGTAATACGAGCCATTATGTGTATTAATCATTTTGATACTATTGCTAATTTGTACATGAAACTAGATCTAACAATATTAACTGTAGATTGATAAGCAAAGTAATATAAATTTATAATAACATCAATCAGTATGATTTAACTAAAATTTGGCTTACTTTAATTAAAAATTTATAAATTTTATGATCTAGTTACTTATTTTATTACCTAGTAACTTGTTTCTATGTTGTGTTTATTTACCGTATATGTCATTTGTATCATTTTTCCTAATGATGACATGCATAGAGTATTTCGAAAAGTTAATTATTAATAAAAATTAATACACAATTGAACCTAAATTTTCTTTTATTAAAAGACAACAAATTTACGATTTAATTCTGTGTTAATTTTAATTAAAAACCGATGTTTTAACGTACTCTACGTATATCATCAGGAAAAATTATACAAATGATATATATATATATATATATATATATATATATATATATATATATATATATATATATATATATATATATATATATAGTAAATAAACAGAACATAGAAACAAGTTACTAGGTAACAAAATAAGTAACTAGATCATAAAATTTATAAATTTTTAATTAAAGAAGCCAAATTTTATTTAAATCAGTGATTGATTTTTTTTTATAAATATCTATTGCATCTTTTATGAATCTGCTGTTAATATCGATGCAATTATTACAGTGTCTTAAATATTAATACAGAACTACAACCTAATGCCGTTTTATTTTAATACTATTACTTCTGCTTTTTGCAACCATACTATCCTTCAATGCATAGATCAAATATTTCTCAAACAAGGATTTCTATTCGTTGGAATTTTGAAATTTCCCGTTGTATTTTCCAATTCACAAAATCAATCCAATCAAACGCTAAAACAATAGTTGCCAGTCAACTGGATTCAAAAACGACGCTCAGTACACACACAGCAAGAAATTTTAGACGAAACGTAAGAGCGAGCACGGCGAACAGAGATTTAAAACATACACTACGTCTCTACTGAAATTTCTTCTTTCTTCCTTCCTGGCCTTAGCGCTCGGATCAAAGTATGCGTTGGGATGAATTTGCGCGCGCGTGTTTTGTTCCGTTGAATAGTTTTCAAACTAAATTAAATCCAATGGAAATAGTTTCTCGTTCAAAAATGTCGCATCAGATACGATCAATTTTCCTCGAATAGAAATTTAAACGTCTTTAATTTTCCAATAAGATTTTGTTTCACAGAGACTATAGCGAACAGAGTCGAAGAAATTTTTTTTTCGAACAAAATTATTGAAGAAAACAGAATATTTTAACTTTGAATTAGAAAACCATAATATAAGAAAATATTTTTAAAAATATTCACACACACACACACACACACACACAATTACGTCATGTACTCATAATGATGTGGCACAAACTCTGTCTATTTATGTAGATATTTAATTTGACATAACATAGTAAAATATTTTTTAGAACTCATTGTATTATTAATTGTATTATTAATTATTTTATAAAAACAACGTTTTTCATCAGGAAAAATGATACAAATGGCATTTACAGTAAATAAATAGAACAAAGAAAGAAGTTTGCATTATTTTTTTCTCTATAAAAAAATTCATAAATTTTGCTTACACTGTAAGAAACCTATGTAATTATACATATTTTGTGAATGTAATTTTTTATTTAAAAAAAATGTAATATTATGTAAATTACGAAATATTGTTAATAATAATACTATTAATAACAATATTATCAGTAAAAATAACAACATTTTGTAGTTTTACTGTGATAATTTACGTAATATTACATTTTGATAAAAAAATACTTTCACAAAACATATAAAATTAGGTACATGGTTCTATGTTTTGTTTTATTTACTGTAAATGTCATTTGTATCATTTTTCATGATGAATATATACGTTGAATACTTCGATTATAAATAAATATTAATAAAGAACTTTAACCTAAAGCAGTTTTATTTAATTAATTATCGAGATTGTTGAAAGATCTTACCAAATAATGTTAGTGTTTAATTAACCACTATTGCAATTTGCACTGGCCGCAGGCTAATCGTGCATCTTCGAAAGCCAAAATTCTTAATTAATAACTTGTATATTCTACTCATGCTCCTGTATACACGGCAATAAGGATAATACTAATCGTTATTGCCGCTAACACAACGGCGCCAGGCGTCGGTTTATACTAGATACATTGTGCACTTGGGCTAGGTACAAGTACCACAACATTCCTGCATTGATTTATTGATGGAATATCACAAGGATATACTTGGATTTTCTGTCATAAATATCAGTTAAAAATTATTGATTTATTTGCAAAAATAACAGTGTCAAAGTATTTACATAAAATTTTTTACACTTTATTATTGTAATAAAAATAGTTTAATAATAGCAGTGAAATACATAGTACATTTTGTCACTGTTAGTGATGTTAAATTAAACACTGAGTTAAACAAAAATTTGGTTTCCATTAATTAAAAATCTATAATATTTTATAATGATGCGTTCTCAAAGATTTTTTACTATATTAACATTATTAATTTTTTTCTTGAAACATGTAGAATATTTTAATACTTATTACTAGACTCTTTGTTATTACTAGACACATAAATAATATTTTGATAGATTTAAATAATAAGATAGAACAAAATGAAATAATAAAAAATAACAAGGATGAAAATAAAACATAACCGTACTAAATTTTATAATTTCAAAACGGTTCGATGCATCTACAAATTGACAGAAACATAAAGAACTTTACCGACGGCGACGGCGACGTCTTCGTTCATCAGAATCTTTCAGCGCGTCCTTTAAGGACAAGAAAAAAAGAAAAAGGACGAGGTTGCAAAATAGGATGAGTTTTTCGCTCGTTGCAAGCAAACCGAAGGAAGAAAAAATCCTGTCGCCTAGTTGCAATTGTATCAGAGCATTCAAGCGTACAACCAGATGGCATTGTTTCCGGTATAGTGGCGTCGGGACGGCTCCCGTCTCTTTTTTCGCGAATTAAAATTTTTGACCGTCTTTGAAGTTGATCGTCATTTTCTGTCGTTTGCAATCTTCTTTGTATCTTTCGTTTCGTCTGTTTCTTATTCTTGTTAAAGGATTCTTCTGTTCTGCTTTCAGTTTCTTACAGTCCTTGTCTAATCTGTTGGTCCTGGCGTAATTCTTTTAATACACAACTCGAGTTTGAGTGTTTGATGAAGTTTTAATTACGGTATTAATTACGTACGATGCTTGTTTGTTAAATGCTGTTAAACAACAGAGATATTTTTGTTTTTTTTAACAATAGGTATTTTTTATTTTATTTCGAAAATACATTTTAATGGAACAATGTTGTAAGTAAAGTTTTGCTAAAGTTTTTCAATGAGTTGAAATATACAATTATTTTTTAACTTGTTTTCAAATGTTGATGTTATGATAATTAATATAGTAATAAAAAAATATTTGTTTGTATTTATCTTGAAAATTTTGATGAAATGTGATAAATCTATGTTAACTAAATCTGAACTTATTTTGAAATTGGTTTTTGACATATTATATACATACACAATCACGCCATGTACCCAAAAGGATGTGGTACAAACTCTTTCCATTATCTCGAAATCAGTTTTCTATAAACATCCTTATCCAAACAAGCAGCTTTAGTTTCATCCACATTTATAATTCCTCTCATACCATGCTCTTCTATTTCCACTACTTGAAATTTCCGCTCACGCAAGCCACTCTCTCAATTATACCACCTCCAACTACTCATCGGACATTTCTACAATCGTTACAAAATCAAAACCAAAATCTCATTACATTTGTAACCATTCACTTCATTTGTGATTATTCCAATTTAGAAATTGCGCCAACAAAAAGTCAATTATACGATCTTTATTTAATTTTCATGAAACACGCTACATCAACAACAATCTACTTTAGCTATTTCTATTTCGTTTCTTTGCATGCTTGGATTGTATCGTTCTATCTTTGTCGTTAGCATACAACCGTACTGTATGTTATACGTAAGTCGTTGCAAGGCAAAGACGAAAATACCATTACGTTATTTAATTAACACTCACGGAAATCAGAGACACATTTGCGCGTTAGTATGAGCGTCTCTTGATAATGTTGACAGCGTTAGCTTACGAGCACCCTATATATATATATATATATATATATATATATATATATATATATATATATATATATATATATATATATAGTATAGCAGAATGCGTGTCACATTAGCAGAGCCTTCTTGCTATGTATAGATTATCAACAGTAATTTTCTTACTTTGTGATTATCTTAATGACAAACTAAATTAATTTTTATAATATAACTGTTTTAGTATTAGATTCTGTTTAATTATTTTATAAAAACGACGTTTCGACGATACTGAACGCTCGTCTTTATCAGATCAAAATTTATCATTGACATTAAGATAAATAACAGTACATGGCAACAAGATTCATGTTATTTTTTTTTTATAAATCTCTATTGCTTCTCGTATTAATCTGCTGATAATATTGATTGGTCTAGCAATTATTACTGTGTCTTCAAGTTTTACATCATGAAGATATTCTAATGCATTTTGTGCAATAGCAGATTTATCTGAATGATTTAAACGAATTGATCTTTTATGTTCTGCCAATCTAGTCGACACATTTCTATGGAAAAGTGTTTTTTTATATAAAATAAACAATTTTGTTATTTAATAATTTTATTCTAAAAAAGTTTTTATATTTAAACAATGATTTCCGAAATATATTTTACTATGCTAATTTTTAAAATATTTTTTTAATTTGATTATTATATAGTTAGATACAACGATAAAAAAATATTTGGTATGACTGAGAGAGTGGTTTGCATGAGCAAAAGTTTCCAAGTAGTAGGAATAGAAGAGCATGTATGAGATAGGTTAGATGAATGTGGAGAAAACTGATTTCGAGATAGTAAAAAGAATTTGTGCCACACCCATATGGGTACATGGCGTGATTGTGTATGTATATATGTAAAAACCATTTTGAAGAAAAACATGTTACGTACATAAAAAAAATATTTTTTCAAACGTATCAAAATATTGATATTATCTATGCAGAAGCAGTTTATTATGTTACTAGTGTAATAATGTACATTATTATATAGTAGTTACGTGGTGGCAACATATACACAAAAATTAGTGTTAGTTTTAACACCGAATTCAACATGTTTTTTACTGTTCATGGAAACCTAATTTTAAAAAATAATTTTGTCTCGGCACAAATTGATTTTTTATTACATCGTCAAATGTTTAACACACCAAATTATGAAACAATTGTTTTGATGTAAAATTATTCACGGTATAGTGGTAAAGTGGGTCTCTCTCTATATGCAAGCCGAGCTGAAACAAAACACTGCAATCCATTGTAATTCGATTGAAATAATTATTATATTGTTGACGAAACAATAGACAGTCGCGTAATGCTAAACGAGGCTTTCCAGCTGCTTAACACACAGATTTAATCTGCAGACACGACAGCCCACTACGAACACTAACACGCTACATTTCGGCATCGTTAATTGTTTTAGCTTTCGGAATTTGAACAGAAGTCGTCGGGCAGGAGAATGTAAATATTGTTACGAGTTAACTGATGTTTGACTATTGTCGTTTCTGTACTTGTTGCAAAACGGGCATTTCCCGAAACAGAATACTGAATATTTATATAGAAGGAGAAGGGGGAGATTTAGGTTCGTAGCTAATTCCATTTTCAAATGACGCGCGCTTTTATTATAACGACTTTGTAAATTTGTTGAATTTCCCAATTTGACTTGCTTATTTTTCCAATTTTCTTCCTTAACAAACGGCGGCGACGTCTTTTGTTTTTTCCAGTTATTAACAAAATATTCTAAAAGTAAATGAAAGGCAAATGATGATTGCGAAAATGAGTTTATTTTTAATTGTAAATACTGTGGCTATAGTATTTGTTCTAATTCCAACTGGATATTTACGTAAAATTAATTTCTACTTTAAAATTCTTGTGCAAACATTTGATACGAGATCAAATTTATATTGTACAGTCAATCTTTCAGTATTGTAGGATTTAAGATTTTTTATTACTGCAGAAATATTTAATTTATGCAATTTTGTTAAAAAGTGTATTTTCCGAAACTTTTTATTATGCACTGTCAAAATAGGTGTAAATTTACAATTAATAATCACATAAGTAATTTTAAAATTTATTGTAAATTTGTTTAAAATATGTAAATGTTACAAAAAAAAATATAATAATTCTGAAACATTACAATTTTTGTATATTTTTACATTTATATCTTTATTTCGTGTAATTATACAACATTATTCTGTAAAAATGTAGAATCATTAGTATAATTAATATTAGTAATAAAATAAAACAACTTTAGGTTTAAATTCTGTTTTTTATTTAAATACACGACGTTTCAACAAGGCTAAACGCCTATATTTTACTATGTTAATATTAGTAATATTATCAGTAACATAGTAAAAATGTTTCAGAATTCATTATATGAAAATAAAACGGCTTTACATTAAAATTCTGTATTAATATATATTAATAAAAGACGTTTTGATGAACTGAACGCTCGGTTTCATCAGGATAAATGATATAAATGACAGTTACACTAAATAAACAGAACATAGAAACTAGGTACCAGGTAACAAAATACAAGTAACTAAAATCTAAAACCGTTTAATTAATTTATGAGGACTAATCAGAGAAAACTAATTTCAGGATAATGGAAAGAGTTTGTTTCACACACTTTTGACTACATGACGTGATTGTGTATGTATGTATGTAACTGAAAAACGAATCCATTAGCAATAAAGAGATTGAATCCAACATAAAAATTATATTTGCGCCATTATGTCCAAACGAGATAATTTCCAATTAACAAGAGGTTGTAAAACGCGGGTGATTATCTTAAAAATTATCGCACCCAATGGAGACGGAACAGACAGGGGGAAAGGCAATATCATTGAATCTCGAACCGATGTAAGAAATGAGTTTTGTAGACAAGTTACACACATACACAGTATCAAGTTGCAAACCGGCGCGGTCGTAAAATTTCGTGCAATAATGTACGAAAACCGCTCCATATAGATGCGGATATAAAGTAGAAAAAGTGTAACATTGTAGCAAAGACACCCATTCTATGTACGTAACTCGGAATTACATGTTGATTACAAAAGATACGTGTCAAAAAAAAAAAATGCAATTAAAAGTAAAATAAGATTATACTATCGGTAAAGTTTAACTTATTAAGCGGACTATAGTAACTGATACAATGTATATTATGGGTGTTCAAATTTTAGTATTTTGTTAAACTTTCAAAATTGTTGAATTTTTTTTTGCTGGAAAATTTTAAAGCAGTTATTTTGTTTTCTTGTTAAGTAATATATTGATTATATCACATAACTATGTGACAATGTGTCAAAATGTTTATTGTGTCAAAAATAGTGGAATGATTTTAAGAATCGAGATTTTAAGACTGTCATTCCTGATTGACCGTTTTATAGTGTACAAGTAACGTATTTTTCTTCGCTTTCTCGACATAATCTGTATTATTACTTGTAGATGCAATGTACGTGGCAATTATATACCATGTGTCTAAGAAAATTATGTAATAATGTATTTTTAAAAACTATTGTAGACATTATGGATTTTAAGAATTTTATATATTTGATGAATTTTATATACAATGTGTTTTTTATATATTAATATGCTGTGTGTCTAAATAATGATACATACAATTTGTCTAAAAAATATTATATACAATGCGTCTAAAAAATCATATATGCAATGTGAAAGATTAGAAATTTCTGTTATTTGAAATTATTCTCTCACGCAAAATTATAATTGAAAATCATGATTACATAGTTATTTAACCAAACATTCGTTAAATATTTGCTCAAGATGACCAAATCATCTTAACTTACTAATACTAATTTTTGCAACAAATTTTTTTTCCAATTATATACCTACTTATCATACACTAATCTATTGCGATTTATTCTAGTAATATCAAAATATTATTTTAAATTTTCAAATAATGTGTAAATCTCCAAAAATAAAATATAAGAAATATCATTATCATTATCACAATTTTCATCATACCACCAACGACAAAAATCTGGTAAACACTTCCAAGGATGCAAATTAGTCAGTGTTATAAACGAACCACCGTTCTCTATTCCGTTTCCAAGCATCCTTCCAAATCCTGCAAGCATCTTTCCATTTTGGTCGACGACCTCCCCTGGGCACAGGCCACCGTTTATAAGCATCACACACACACAAAGAAAAGAACTCGACACGGACGGCAGAAGAAAAGCAGGACGCTTTCTGATGGATAACCGTCTTCGTTTAATTAAATTCCCGCCACACTTGGCCCGGAAGGCAAGTTCCGGAACAGATCCTTGCGGTATTCTCCGGTTGTCCCACAGGAACTCACACTGGGTTGAGAATCTGGTTGGCAAGAGATCGTCAACAAGAAGGTGTGTGTATTCAGTTGAACTGCTGGCTGTTGTCGTCAGGCAAGCTGAGGGACACGTTCAAATATAATTTTGTAGTGTGAATAAGAAAAAGAAAAAAAAGGGAGTTAGATTTTTCTGTTTTTCTAACGGCGCTGTTTACTTTGGTTGTGCGAACATTGTGCTAACATGAATATTGCTTTTAAGGGTATATACGGATGCTGTGTGAAGATAAATATTTATATTTTATATTTTATTATCTTTTTACTGCCTTTATTTACTTATATAAAAAAAATCTGCAGCGAGCACTAGGTACAGAAAACGACCGATGTATTAAATAAATGTATGGAATAGAAAAATTTGTATAACAATAACTAACTGTAATCATACTAATTAAAAACAAAGCTATCTTGACATAAATATGTCACTTATTTACAGAATTATACCTATATTATAAAAATATGTAATATTATAAAAATATTATTTAGCCGTATCTTTTCAAATAAACGTTATTATGTATAACTTGATTAGTAACTTTCATTAAATATTTTTTAGAAAAAAAGTGACATCAGTAAATTACCACTTTCGGTTAGCAGCAGATCTTTACCAAAAGTTATTCAAATTGCGATATTCAGCACTTTCGACGCACATCCAGTTTGTCGAAATGTCGATTATTAATAAATATTAATAAATAAATAATTTTGTTATTACATTAATCAATTAAATTGTTTCTTATAATTTTATTGTCATTTCTGTTTAAATTTATATATTTTTCTTTTATAATTGTAGTATTTTCTTTCAAAAATTATGTAAAATTTCTTTATTCTGTAGTTGACCTAAAGATGCTAAAAATAACAAACTAGTCAGAAATCAATAAAAAATTAAATTTACACTTTTCAATATTTTTCATTCTTATATTTTAAATAAAATCAACAAATTTATTAATGGATACTTTAACGAATAAATATCAATCAAATTTACAAATTATATTGGCAGAAAAATCCAGTCTTTGATTATAAGCAATATCAATAAATCTTAAAAGAATTAGTTCGAATCATGCTATCAGCAAATCTGTGCCAAACATATCTTTTATGTTTAGCAACAAACAGATATCTGCCGACATCAGCAAATAGCAAACCAGCATGATTTGAAAAAAAAAGTAGACAATATCTGTTTGCCTACACAATGGAACCCAGTATATATACACTGTAAAAAAAATAGCTAAATTACAGAAAAATAGTTGTAAAATTTTACTATAAAAAAATATGTAATTTTATTTTACCATAAATATTCTGTATTTCTACCTCAAAATTCTGTAATTTTTACATAATTTATATTAATCACATAAAGTAAGTAAAAATAACCTTAATAAGTATGTAAAATTGCTTACTTTTTGCAAATTACATCACATATACTTAATGTAGAATTACATATTGTTAGTATAACTTCTGAAATTATATAATATTACAGCTTGTATATTAATACCTAGAGTAATTCATCAAAATAATGAGACTTAGTACATATTTTGTGTAATAATACTAATCAAATATTTAAAGTGTAATTCATTCATTTTAAAATACATCCTTTACGCAAATTTAGAAAGGCATGTAATTATACCAACAATAATATAACAGAACTGAACAAATTTTAGCTATTTATGGAAAATTCCTGGCAGTAAATTTACTAAAAGACACTTAACTTGACTAATTTGACTAATTCTACCTAGAAATACTAAGCATCATAGTATCTCATGGTTTGTAGGTAAAATTTCATATATTTTTTTAGAGTGTACACAATGGAACCTAGCCTATATATACATTTCCAAACCTTACGGTAGTGTTAAATATAACACACAGTGATAAATGGAGAAAAAGTAATTTTTCTGTTTCGTATATAGTATATATATCGGAACGCAGGATTTTTTATGATTATAGGAGTTTCGCTGAAATGGATTTTCGCCATTCGACAAGTGCGTTCTCGTTTTTTGAATTATGACCACGCGGTTTTTATGTGATAGAATATATATATATATATATGTACCTTATATTTTTTAATGGTTGGAAACGGAGTGAGAGTGAAATAGTTCCCCAAAGAAATATTGTTTCTACTGCTGCTGAAAGTGGTTGATGATATTTCTGGGCCTGGGTTTTGAATTGTGAAAACGGAGTCGTTTTCAAGGTTTTACGCTTTTTCCAGTTTCTTTTACTCGTATAAAGTCTTTAATTTCGCACAAGAGACCACTTTTGGTTCTGTGTTACATTTCTAGCAAATGAAAGAAACTCTGCGCCTTTGTTTGTTAGCGACAAATGTTATGTTTAGTATATTTTGTTGTTGTTTCACTTAATTTGTTGATTAGACACGAATTAATACAATTTTTAAAATAATTATAATATTAATTTGAAAATAGATAAGCGTTAGTTTTAAGATCTGTATAATTTTAACTATAAGTCGACGTGAAGATATTGATTTAAAGTATTTATTGTAAAATGAAATTACAGCTTTTTTATAGTAAAATTTTACACTATTTTTCTGTAATTTCGCTAAATTTTTTTACAGTGTAACTACTCACATAAATAAAATGTAAGTGGCATTACATTATATAGCATTATTTTAAATTTCAAATATATTTTTATTAATGGTAAATCAGTCAACATAGACAGATTAGCATGGGGCGCCTATGCTTGTAGGGCCCCTCCCAGGCAAGTGCCCAGCGGGCCCATGCATTAAGACCGATCACTATACCACTTTTTTCTTTGCAGTGAAAGTGCTAATACAATAATAATTAAATCAATAAATAAAATTAATTTCAGTTTGAACATGTTTGTTACTCAAGAACAGATATTGTTATTTAGGTAAAAATTGGTTAATTTTCGCTCAGTTACAGGCATGCAGCAGTACGCGGCGGTATACATATATTTCGCAATTAAATATATAATATTTTATTGAATATATCGCGTGTGACAGACATTTTAAGAACTATTTGTGAACTGTAAAGTGATTTGAAGCAGGAGCAGTAGCATTTCAGCAGGATCTAGCACTGATGTTAATTCTCAGACTTTTCTTGGTATGAATCTATTGATTATTAATAATATTAATTTGAAATGATTGTGTTTCAATTTTAAATATTAATCGAATGCATATATAAATCCTTGATTGCAATATTTTTTTATAAAAATTCAGTTTGTATTTGCTAGCAGACGTGATCGTGAGAAATTTACGTCATACATAGTAAATAGTTTATAAATTAATAAAACATGGTTTCTTATTATTTCTCTCATTATTTCGATGAATTACTACACATACTAATATGCAAGATGTAATTGTATAAAATTTAAGATGTTATACCAACAATATGTAATTCTACATTAAGTATGTGATGCAATTTGCAGAAAGTAAGCAAGTTTACATACTTATTAGGTCACTAGGTCAAATTACAGAATTTTCAAGTAGAAATACAGAAATTAATAAAGGTAATATTGCATTGTCATCCAGTTCTGAACTATGTTTAAAGTTTCAAGTCTCTAGCTCATCGGGAAATTAGTTTAAAATCGATTGTAAAATTTTGCATACAGACAAAAATAACAAAAACCTTATAATTTATTTACTACTATAATAATTCAAACCGGAATTATGTATTTTAAATTTTTCTTTGTTATTTGATAACTATGTAGACAAATTATGTGTTTTGTGCATAAATGCTACCTAAATAGCGTTAAAATTGCAACAGCAAATTTGGTTTGATGAAGTTAATACAGCTCCCAGCATCTTTATGACATTGTTTTTATCGTTGGTAATTAAATTTTAATTTATATGGTACATTGAGTTTAAGCGCAACTTTGACATTAATTAATACGCTCATTAAAATAGCGCGGAAAATTGGTGGGTGCATTTCACACACATAATAACACAATGTTGTTGAATTTATATTGTGTGATATAATATTATTTTCTTATATTGCATTCATGCTCGGCTAATTACACTATAGTTTGTTTGAATTTAGTTTTGAATATATTTTATTTAACAAGTTTAGAACATACATACATACATATACATACACAATCACGCCATGTTCCGAAAAGGGTGTGGCACAAACTCTTTTCATTATTCCAAAATCAGTCGCCTCCAAACACTCCTATCCAAACACTCCTATCCAAACAAGCAACTTTCGCTTTATTCACATTCATAATTCCTCTCATACATGCTCTTCTATTCCTACTACTTGGAAACTTTCGCTCACGCAAAACACTCTTAATCATATTACTCCAACTACTCATCGGACGTCCACGCAAACGTATACCATCAAAATCATTCAAATAAATCTTTTTAACCAAACGTTCATTAGACATTCGCTCAACATGTCCGATCCATCTTAACTGACTAACACCAACTTTTGCTACAACATTTCTTTCAATTTCACACTCATCATACACTAATCTATTTCGTACCCGATTACTATTAACACCACATACCTCACGTAAAAATCTCATTTCCACAGCAGTCATTTTCCGTTTATGCTTTTGCAACCAAACCCAACATTCACTACCATACATCAACGTAGAACTATATGAGTAAATCCATATATAGACTACTTTGCCATTATCAGATAAATGCTAAGTAATTTTAATATTTTTTAACCGAAAACTGGCAATATTATTAAAAAATTATAATTATTAAAATAAATTTTGAATAGTTTTTCCGGAAAATTGGTAACATTGTTTAATAATTGAATTGCTTTATGTAAAACTGGATAAATAGTAAAGCTAAAATTTTTTTTTTTTTTGCAAAATTGTACGGAAGTAAAGTTATATAATTTTTGAAAGCACTAGAAAAAATCTATAACAACCTAAACAGAATACTATAACCTAATATATAATACTCCATGTGTAATTAAGAATATAAAAAATAATAATAATAATATAATATCTATCATTCATGTTTTACAACTTCGGTAATCTACTAACTAAATTTTTTCTTGAAACTTTTAGTAACATTAATCAAGATAAAACCAATATAGTAAAAATAAGTTTATAAATCAAAACCTACACTCATAAATAACAAGCAAATTAACTAAATAGCACACAATTCTAGTCTGCTACACAGAAGGGCGAGTGGGGTAGTGTCTCATGAGTCGAATGTTCCCCGGAACCAGAATCCGGAATAGGCATGGCGAAGTCGCCACCCGGATTTATAGCATCCGGTAAATCCCTCGATGAAAATTTAAACCCCTCCATTGCTTTATTTTCTTTTTTTCTTGCGTTTGCAATTGTTGTAACCCATCTAGTTTCGGACCAGAGTCAGAGTGTGGTTGGGCTATTTGAAATTCGTAGTATGTTGTGTGTAAGTTCCCCAACCGGCCAACTGCTATTGCAGCGGCCGGGCAACATGTACATGTGTATATATTGTAATTCTATTTTCCTCGGCTTCTGAAATAATTTAGATTTGTGACGCTTTAAAGCGAATTTATTTCCGTGGAAGGAATATTGTTTTTCAATTCAGGGTAATGGAAGGCGAACGGTAGAGTTGTATATCGGTGTTATTTATATCTATATATTTTATTTTTTATTTATTTTATTCGTTTGTAGGATTCTACATTATTTTAATTGCGATATTTGACCCTCTTTCTATGGTAATATTAATATTATTAATATTAATATTATTAAAAACAAAAATATCAAAATCAGCTGAAGTACGCTTGCATGTCAGTACAACACACACCAAAATTACACTCTAAAAAATTTATGCAATTTTTCATATTTTGTAAATATAGTTTTTTTATAAAAAATATAATATTACGTAAATTATCATTAAACTCTTTTTATTATTCCGAAATCAGTCGCCTCCAAACATTCCTATCCAAACAAGCAACTTTCGCTTCATCCACATTCATAATTCCTCTCTTCCTCTCTTTTATTCCTACTATTTGGAAACTTTCGCTTACGCAAAACACTCTCAATCATACCACTCCAACTACTCATCGGACGTCCACGCAAACGTATACCATCAAAATCATTCAAATAAATCTTTTTAACCAGACGTTCATTAGACATTCGCTCTCGATGTCCGAACCATCTTAACTGACTAACACCAACTTTTGCTACAACATTTTTTTCAATTTCACACTCATCATACACTAATCGTATTTCGTTCCCGATCTCTCCTATTTACACCACATACCCCACGTAAAAATCTCATTTCCACAGCAGTCATTTTCCGTTTATGCTTTTGCAACCAAACCCAACATTCACTACCTTATACATCAACGTAGGCACCAAAACTGCATTGTATATACTCAAACGGGCCACACCCTTTTGGGTACATGGCGTGATTGTGTATGTATGTACGTAAATTATCACAGCAAAATTACAAAATGTTGTTATTTTTACTGTTAAAACCTATTAAAAATTATATAAATTTCAGATATATTTTTTACAGTGTAGAATCACTACACATCTACTTGACTCTACGGTTAACCCCCTTCCTAGCTTGTTGACAATTTAGTTTTGTTTGACAACAGGAGTCAGTCAAACACTTGAAATCCATGAAACCAGTTCAATAATCATCACTATTTCTCAACTCTCTTACTCTGGACAATTCCACTGGCCGACTGGCATCAGGTCGGTGGTAATTTGCTTTAGCCATTGTGTGATTGCATTAAATGTTGCAAAGCGAGCAAGTGTGTGAGAGAGAGAGAGATGGTGGGATGGTACAAACCCTGTTATTTTGTGGCCACTGACACAATGCGTAGTGTTTTGCGGCCAGGTGAAATTAGAATCTAGGGGATTGCTGGCTTATAAATCAAATATGGTAACCGACGGGGGTTGAGTTATATTAGGGTTGAAGGAGTAGAGGGAGGATGCGTGCTGCTATGAACGCCAATTTGAGTTGATGGAATTATTAATACTGGTTGTTTTTTTTTTTTTTGTTGGTGTGTCAGATTGTAACAATATTTGTCGAATTTTTTAGTAATGTAATGTGAGATGAGTAATTGAGATTTATTACTAGAATAATATATTATGTTACGAGGAGTAAAAAGTAACGATTATTGTGTTGAGTCCAGATATTTGTGGCCGAGGTAAAGCCGAGGTCCTGCAATCTGGGCGAAACCAAAAAAAGAGACAGATATTTACGATTTTTACTTCAAGCGTTCTAAACAAAACTAAATTAACAATAAATAAAAAAAACAAGTAATCTTAACCAGTTACTAACAGTTATGGAATAGTACGTATATATTATTTATATTTATTAAGTAATGTGTGAGAATTAATTAATTTCTGATTACTTTGCACTTTTTCGCACATTTTCAATAATCAAATTCGAATTTAAGCAATAATAAACAATACAATTCTCAATTAACTTAACGTGACTTAATAACTCTTCTAAAATAGAAGAAAAATTTCACGAATTACTCGGTTAATCCAGCGAATACGTGATTTAACTCTTGGTGTAAGTTTGAACATGTGACAATATGAATCTTCGCAACTTTTTTTTAGCAATTTTAGCAATTTTTTCTCTGTATTTGCTAACTTTTTCAAAAATCACAAAATTATTTTTAACTCTAGTTTAACATAAATATATAAAAAAAACTAAATTTACCGAATGAGCCCATTCCCAGTACTTTTTACTCTACCCTCTCGTTACGCATTTGCGCGTTGGCAAACTCGTATGTTTACGCAATGAATTAGAATGGGTACAAACATAGCAGAAGCTAGTTAGCGTCCATGGTATATATGTATAAATGTGCGCACAGGTTCTGCTTACGGAACAACGCTGTGCAAAATGTCAAAATTTTGGGGTAAATATTGTTCGCACTAGTCCGTGCTGAATCAAGGGAAAAAAGGCACACACCAATGTGTGCTTCCATATACTAGGTGGTGAATACATTACATAGTTATATATAAAAAACATATTGTATATAAATTTTTTAGACACATTGTATATATGATTTTGAAACCCATATATACATTGTATACAGTAAAACACATTGTAGAAAATTCTCTTAGACACATCGTATATAATTGCCTCGTACACTGCATCTCCTTGAAATAATACAGCTTATGTAAAGAGAGAAAGAGGAGAAAACTACTTTTCTTGTACACCATAATGGCATAAAAATATCGCATTTTAAAAAAATAAAACATAAATAGTAGCTAGCATTGAAAAATTAACCTTGTTTTTTCGCTGAAATATTGAATTTCGTTTTCTGAAAAACGTCAAAATTAAATATGAAAATACCTGTCATACAGTATTCACGCAATAAAATCTATATATCCAGCAGTTAGGGGGTACACTTAACTATAGTTTAATGTGCGCCATCATAATATTTACCACTTTCTTCCGCACGAAATGCAGATTGTATGTTAAAATGACAAAATGGCTCGAAGAAGTTTTTCGACTTAAATTTGCACAAACTGATACTGCTAAAATTTAAATATTAATAAAAAATATAAAGCTTTTAATGCAACAAAAGCATTAAATTATCTGCAATTATTAAAAAAAATCATGGCATAAAATCAACTTATGCTAACGCAACAGCATGTAATCCACTTTATATACATTTTTCAAACGAACATCAGGTATATATATTTAGAGGGTGTTTTTTTTTCCTGTGCTGGTTGTTAGGTTTTACTGATTTCAAATATTGTTTATATTGTACATACGCTGTCATGCTTGCTTGAATTATACGTATATGTTTTATTTTGGGGAAATTTGTCGTTGTACATATTATTTATTTATATGTGTAAATGAAATATGTGGGTTAACATTTAACACAGTTTTTGGTTGGTGTAAAATATGTTTTGTTTAACTGTAAAATGGGATAAAAATTGTGATTTATTAATATTGCAATTAATAATTATTTTAACATAGTAAAAATCTTTCGGAACTCATTATATTAAAATAAAAAGGCTTTAGGATTTAGTTCTGTATTAATATTTATTAATAACCGATGTTTAAAAGAATTCATCGTACATCAGGATAAATGATACAAATGACTTTTACAGTAAACAAACAGAACATAGAAAAACAAGTTACTAGGTAACAAAATAAGTAACTAGATCTTAAAATTTTATAAATTTTTAATTAAAGAAAGCAAAATTTTATTTAAATCAGTTACTAGTCACACGGATTGATATTATCTTTTTCTTTATAAATTTCTATTGCTTTGTCTTATCAATCTACTGTTAATATTGACGGGTCTTGCAATTATTACAGTATCTTCGAATTTTACATCATGAAGATATTCTAACACATGTTGAACAATAGCAATTTATAAAGAAAGAAATAAAAATCGTTGTGACTAGTAATTGATTTAAATAAAATTTGGCTTCTTTTAATTAAAAATTTATAAATTTTATGATCTAGTTACTTATTTTGTTACTTGTTTTTAAGTTCTGCTTATTCACTGTAAATGTCATTTGTATCTTTTTTCCTAATGAAGACGTACGTTGAGTTCGTCGAAGCATCGATTATTAATAAATATTAATACAGAACTATAGCTTAAAGCCGTTTTATTATAATTCTTAATCTATTATAGTCTGCAATTATTCATACTTGAATAGACAAATTGTATTATTATTCATTTCTATTTTTATCTAGATATTTTTAATTTATTTTAACCAGATTAAGAACTTTTCAGGTACACCTTAAACACATATTCACACACGTGATTCCCCCCCCCCCCTTTCCCTCTTTACCCTTTTACGTACGTTTAATCCTTGGGAAATATTTCGTAGCTGTCGAAATTTACACGGCTATTAAGCACGTAGAGAACCGGCAACACCGTAAATCAAAACAGTAAAGTTTACCTATACACGTAAACACAATTCAGGCCAGGGTAGAGGAGCGGGGCCCCTTTTTCCCTGCAAAAATTAACGCCCCATCGAATCAAAATTCGCACCGATCAAAATTAATCATAACCCATTTTACGAAAGCGAGAATTGAATAAAGTGAATATATGTCTCTCATCTGTTTAGACAATACAACAAAATTGATTATTGTATATTGGCAGTTTTAGTTGAATTATAGATTTGTCAGTTCTGGTTTCAATTTTGATAGTTGATTATTGTTTACTGGTAGTGTGTTGTTAAATTCGTTAGTATAATAATGTTTATGTCACGTAATAGATTAAATCTTAATTTTAATGAGAATTTATGCAAACGGAATTTATGTTTAATATTATGTAATAGGTAAGGACGTATAGGTTTCTATTTATATTAAATTTGAATGTAATAATTGATACTATAATTAAATTTATTTCCAAAGTTGTTTGGCATCTGACGTTATAAATTTTTTATACTAATTGAGATTTTAAATATTGGTATATGCACAAACTCAATAATAGTATATATACATGGTGATTTATCCGTCTGTATTTCTTTTAAAACTCTTTTATTTTAAGTTATAATGTGAAACTCACTAAATACAATTTATTTTCTGAAACAAAACGGCTTTAAGTGTTAATATTTATTAATAATCGACGTTTTAACGTACGTCTTCATCAGGAAACAAAAGATACGAACGACATTTACAGTAAATAACAGAATATAGAAACAAATTAGGTAACAAATAAGTAACTAGATCATACAAGTTGTTATTTAAATCAGTACCTTCACAGTGATTAATTTTATCTTTTTTTATGATCTAGTTACTATGTGTTACTCATAGTAACTTGTTTCTATGTTTATTTACTATAAATGTCATTTCTATCATTTTTCTGATGAAGACGGACGTTTAGTTTATCAAAACTTCGATTATTAATAATTATATATACAGAACTTTAATCTAAAGCAGTTTTATTTTAATATAAGTAATGAGTTCTGAAAGATTTTTACCATCTTAAAATTATATAAAATTATAATAATTTAAGAAAAATATATAATTTGTGTCCTTTAATATGTATGTGCTGAAATTTTATCGTTTCAAAATGTTAGCAGAGCACAGGTAGAAATATAGGTTAATTATCTTCCATTAATGGCGGCAATAATAAGGTCGCACATTATATTCCATGAAGGGTATATAAAATTACGCGAATATATTTGCATATATGACCATTAAGTTATTCCTCTGTGTTACATAAAAGACGCTATTTAAAACGCGAAATACATATATTTTTTTAACCAGGTTATATTTTGTATTTATAACCATGGTAATAGAAACCGCATTTAATTTATGACCGACATAAATGTTTTCTAATATGTCGTTTTTAATTTATTTTTATTTGTTTTCACTAATGATATTTCATGAAAAAACTCAATGTACGTCTTCATCAGAAAAAATGATGCAAATGACATTTACGGTAAATAACAAAACATAGAAATAAGTTACTAGGTAACAAATAAGTAATTAAGATCATAAAATTTTTCATTAAATTTTTAATTAATGAGATCCAAATTTTATTTAAACATTGACTAATTTTATTTTTTTATGACTAGTTACTTATTTTGTTACCTAGTATCTTGTTTCTATGTTCTGTTTATTTACTCAACGTCCGTCTTCATCAAGAAATAATAAAGGTGGACTTTGTTTGTCGAAACGTAGATTATAAATAAATATTAATACAGAACCCTTAACCTAAAGTAGTCTTATTTTAATATAATGAGTTCTGAAAGATTTTTACTATGTGAAGCATAAATACTGAAAACTTTAGTATTCTTACGAATAAATTGCTTCCGATAAATATTAAAATATATATATATATATATTTAAATAATAATGAATAATACAGTAAAATAAATCATAGTTCATTTACATATTCATAATGCTTTGGAATTTGTAGAAACAGAACCAAATTCTCAATAAAGGTTTAAAATATATCGAAGCAAATATTTCAAGCCCGTCTCCGAAAACAAAACCAGAGTAATTTTCTTTCGTCTCAAAAACAAAACACTAACAACCAACGTTAACAAGAACGGTACACACAGCCAACTTAACAATGTATGTTTATTTAAAAGCCTCGTTTACACCCACACACACACACACACAGAAAATAACCATTCGTTTTCACTAAAGCAAAGGTACCTAGTGCGAGGAGAGAAGTAGTTAAAATGACAAACGTTTGATAATACATAATGCACAAGTCGGTGACGTGTGTCGTAACTTACGTCCCCTGTGCGTCTCGTCCGAGGGGGTTAAAGTGTTTAATTTGACATGGAAAATGCACATAACAGTGATGCCAACTCAGAGAGCTTACAGTTTAAGGGGAAAAGCGTGAAAGCCTAAGGAAAAGGATAAAATAACATAAGCATTTTGGTATTGTTTCGTCTCCTTATAGCTTTAAGCTGTCTGGTAATTAATTTTCTACATTCATTTTCTTTTATTTGTTATTATTATTATTATTTTCTTCTATGATTCTTTTCTTTATTGTTTTAAAATTTGTGCTTTTTTAAAAAAATTTGTTTACATAATTTTTATATTTTTAAAAATACTCTCATAGAGATACGTCCAAGTAACTAGTTTATAAATTTTTATAAATTTTTAATTAAAGGAAGCCAGATTGCCAATTTTCGATTTTAATTAAAAAAACTAAACAAAACTTTAATCTAAAACTTTTTTAACATAATAAAGAATCTTGCAGAATCATTATATTTGACCTTGTGATACATTGCATATTCATATATTCGACGAACTATACGTTCATCTTCATCAGGAAAAATGAAACAAATGTCATTTATAATAAATAACAGAACATAGAAACAAGTTACTAAGTTTTTATTTATTATCATATTCTTATTTATTAAGTTACTAAGTAACAAATAAGTAACTAGATCATAAAATTTTATAGATTTTTTAATTAATGGAAGCCAAATTTTATTTAAATCACATTGATTGATGATATCTTTTTTTTATAAATTTTATATTGCTTTGTCTTATTAATCTACTATTAATATTGATGGGTCTTTTAATTATTACTGTATCTTCGAATTTTACATCAAGATACTCTAACGTATACTGTGCAATAAATCAGTATTATTTTTATTTTACTTGTAAAAATTCCTGACCAATATTAATAAATCAAAACATTTAAATCGAGATTATAACTATTTGAACTGCAGATTTATTTCAAAGTATGTTAATAATGTCAAGTTTCTAAACATAATACAGCAACACTTTATAGGCCCCCGCGTTCTTAAATACAAACGGCCCCAAAACTACGAACCATATTACTCTCTGACTTATCTATAATTCATATCTTTTATTCCAACTCAGTGTACCAAACATAGACCCCCCCCTCAACCCCGCAACTCGCCAAATCTTATAGTCGGATATTTCAACAACAGCACCCACTTTAGCAAACGCAGGATGTAGGAAATTTAAAGTTTACTCTCTATAACTTAAAGCATATCGTTATATCTCTGTTCTTTTATTGTCTGTCTCTTTCTGTTTCTCCTTCCGTTTGCGCCAGCCCGTTTTTGTTCCTTTTGCGTTTTAACTAATTTCCTTTTATTTGGCAATGCGAAAACAAATGCCAAACTACGTGGTCATAAGTTTTAAAGCGGGATATATTTACAGATGAAAAATAAATGGTGTATTGCTTGCATACGTCATGTTGAATATAATCTAATTTTACTGTACTTTAATAATAAAACGGATTCCAATTATGCAGAAAATTTAAATAAATACATTTGCAACAAATAAATTTTAAAGAAAATTTTGAAATATACATGGAACAAGATTAGAACTAAAAAATCTTTCAGAACTCATTATATTAAAATAAAAATCCTTTAGGTTAAAGTTCCGTATAAATATTTGTTTATAATTAACGTTTCGACGAACTCAATGTCCGTCTTTATCAGGAAATGATATTTATATCATTTTCCCTGTTGAAGACGGTCGTTCAGTTCGTTAAAACGTCGATTATAAACAAATATTTATACAGAACTTTAACCTAAAGTAGTTTTAATTGAAGATTAGAAATATATTGGGGTAAACTCATATATACATAAACCGCATTGATATTATCACATAAATATTAAAATAGAGGAATGTAAATTTTATATTTTTTCACCAAAATTAAATTTTATAATTATTTTACATGAAAAAGAATCTATCCTGAAAATTTGTTTTAAATCGTACAAACAAAATTGACAATAAAACTGAATAAATAGTTATGCCAAAATTAAATTTTAAAAATTTTAGTAATCTCGGAAAGTTGGCAACACTGGAAAAAAATTAAATTACTTTGACCATTTTGGGCACTAAATAAACCTATCCTGAAAATTTCATTAAAATCGGTTGAACCGTTAAGGAACGATCACAAAATTTTGATCTACTTTACTATCTGTACAGTGTAATTGTGGCTTTATTGATTATTGATTAAAATTATACATATTTAAATCATAAATCCTACAACAAAATTTAAACATAATATCCTATAAAACATCTCAAACATCTTTAACTCAAATGTAACAACTTTACAACATTCTAGCTTTAAACAACTTAGCTCCGGAAATAAGTCTGTTTCCAATCATCTTGTTGTACATTCCCAAAACTACCCTCACTCCTTCTTCCCCCACTCACTCTCAGTTCAACTTTATCCGGAACTAGCAGATTTTCATTTCGCCAGAGGGGGTAGACGCATCGCAAGAGCGGGGTCGCCATCTCGCGAAATACGCGTTACGCCTGCAAACAATAATAATGTACAGTCATAAATCGTATCGCCAGGGCATAGATGACGATGCGCCAATGTTTTCTATCCTTTCTCGTTCCTACAGTTAACCGGATGTCGGCCATGCTTGTTTCGCTCGGTGAGTTATTACTCAAGTTCGAGACAGTGAGCTTTTAACCCATCTGGTCTGCCCTCCCCACCCCACAAAAGTTTTATTAACAAGAAGAAATGCTTAAAATATATACTGAGTTTTGTAAAGATTCTTGTTTATGATAAAAGAAAATGTTTTGTTTTGATAAAGATATGTGATTTTTGTTGTATGTTACTATGTTTATTACGGATAATATATTAATTTAAAAAGAGATACCACCCTAAGCGCTCTGAAAATAGGCAAAGCTTAGGAATTTTTTTTATTATATATATTATAATAATAAAAATGTTCCGGGATTTTCTGTATGATATTACGATATAATATAGTGAAAAATCTTTCAGAACTCAATAAGTATATTAAAATAAAACAGCTATAGGTTGTAGTTCTGTATTAATATTTATTTAAAATTGACGTATTCAACATACGTCTTCATCAGGAAAAACAGATACAAATGTCATTTACAGTAAATAAACAGAAGATAGAAATAAGTTACTAGGTAACCAAATATAAGCAACAAATTATAAAATTTATAAATTATAAATTAAAGGAACCTAAATTTTCTTTAAATTAATTACTAATCACACTGATCGATATTATCTTTAAATTTCTATTGCTGTATTTAAATTTTTTATTTATAACCAACGTACTCAACTTACGTCTTCATCAGGAAAAAATGATACAAAGGACATTTGCAGTAAATACCAGAAAATAGAAACAAGTTAATAGGTAACAAAATAAGTAATTAGATCATAAAATTTATAAATTTTTAATTAATGGAAGCCAAATTTTATTTAAATCAGTGTAATAGATGTCAGTTTTAATACACTTGACGTTGTAGTTATGTTTGATGTATAATAATGTATATTATTATACTAGAGTAACATAATGACTTTTTTCTACATAGACAATATGGTAATATAATATTCATATTATGCTACGCTTGAAGAAAAAACATATTTATATTTTAAAATGCACAACTTATAATATTAAAATATTATGTAATGTGAATATTTTGTCCTGATGATGATATACCTAGAATATATCGAAACGAAGATTTTTTAAATAAAATTTATTTATACATTTATATTTTGTTCGGATAGAAAGTTCATAGATTATGAAAATCAATCATCAATACATTATTGAGCAATCTTTAAGCAATATATGTCATTGCAAAAAGATATTAAATTACATTGGCAATACCTCAAAGTGTTGGTAGACCATGACAATTTCATGACGTCATAAAGCTGAGTAGACAACGAGATTTAAAGCCCCCCCCCCTTCTTCTAGTAACCGACTACTTGCTTTATTGTCCAATAAAACAGCCATTTTAAAGTTTATTACTGCAAAACCATAGCCTACTATAATCCCCGCGTCTACTAAACTTTTGTAAATAAGCACTCTTTTGTTTTTTTCTCTCTGTGAATAAACTTTTGTTCGTTTGTTTTTCGTGTCTTACATTCGGATAATGAAAATTTGAAAAGTATTTTATGTTCGAGTAAAGTTTATCTATAATTTTTACAATATTATGGTATTAACCTAATTCTGGGAAAAAGAAATGTGTATTTGTCCAATGAACCATAATTTTCTCATATTTTTTTTTTCTTCTTAATATAATTTACTGTCAAATTAATACAGGATGTTTATTAAAGGTTTAATTTTCAAACAGTTGCACTATATTTTCTGTCTATAAAAAATGTATGCGTAATTAGAAAAAGAATAACTAATTATTATTGCTCTTTAATTATATCAAGTCTGCACTGAATAAAGTAGAGATAATCAATTTTTACGTTCCATAATTTATTACTTAATAAGCAGGCTTCTTACTAAAATCCTTTAATTAAATAATACTATAAATTTTTAAACAGCATGTGTCTGTAATTTGTAGTTATTGTAAACAAAATTTATTTAATATTTAAAACGTGAATCTGAAAATTAATTATACTTTTAGCATAGTAAAAAATAAGAACAGTGTAAAAGATATTATTCCTAATATAGTAAAAAATCTTTCAGAACTCATTATATAAAACAAAACAGCTTTAGGTTTAAGTTTTGTATAATAAATATTTATTAGTATCAATTTTTTTTTATGAAATCGGTCGTTAAGTTTGTCGAAACGTTTATAAATCAATGTGAAGGCACTAGTTTAAATAAAATTTGGCTGTCTCTAATTAATAATTTTATAATCTAGTTACCTATTTTGTTACCGAGTAACTTGTTTCTATGTTCTGTTTATTATTGTGTATATTATTTGTATCATTTTTCCTGATGAAGATGTACGTAGAGTATATCTAAACAACCAGTATTAACTCTTCTATCAATCTTACGATCAAAGCGACCATTCTTAGGCTATAAACTACCCAAATACATCTTACGAACAACCATATCGAGGTAATAATCACCGATTTAAATGAGCTTTGTTATTCAAATAGAACACTAAAAACTAAGCGAGACGTATTTTTTTTATCGGTTAGTATAATACCACTCTCTCAAATAAAACACCCTAAATCATATCGCTACTGCATAGTAATCCATCCTAGATAATATTACAATAAAAGAAAATTAAATGAAACCACAGACTCCCTCTACAATAGATCCACGCAACAGAACAATGAATCATCTATCTATATCCAGACTTCAGTCTAGTCCACTAGTTAATATCCTACCGCATAGAGTGTGTTTATGACCGGCTGTGCACCTCCCACTAACGGACTCACACCATCTTCGACGAACTTCGGTGCCGACCGGCATGTGCACCCTCCAAGCATGGCGGCGACCGACCACAGAGAGTTGACAATTCTCCACATCAAAGCTTTGAATCGTTCGTATAGCGACGCGCTTAAACGTACCACGACCGGACATGGACTAGCGTCCCGACGCTGATGGTACGCGTCCAATGGTGTATATGTTACAGGGTGGAAGGGGGGGTGAGGGGGAAGGGTGGTTTTAAATAGGTGACAGCTAGTGCGGTGATTAATAAACGCCCCACAGATGTCTCTGGGTGTGCTAGCGTTAGAATTTATAACGTTTGCTCTGTTTGTGTTTGAATGTGTGTGTGTGTGTGTATGTGTTTGAATGGCTGGGTGTTCTGGTTTATACGCCAGTGCAAGGGTTAAAAGGGGTTAAATGTGTGAGAAAAAAATATTGAATGCTGCGTTTGTTTGTTTGTTTGGTTTATGAACGTGTTATATTTTTTTTTCTGTTTTCTATTTTGTTCAGTTTGACTACATTACTCTGAATATATTTTAAATCTAGTATTAAATTTATTAATGTTTCGTTATTAAAATTTAATATTACTTTACAATAAATGTTACACTCTAAAAAAAAATATATAATTTTACCTAAAAACCGTGAGACACTATGATGCTCAATATTTCTAGGTAGAATTACTCTGTTACTGTGTAGAAATGTTTGGCAAAAAATTATTTCGGCATAGTTTATAGCCACACTGTTTAGGTACATGGCGTGATTGTGTTTGCATGTATATTTTTATATACATGGTGTCCAAAATAACTGACTCACATGGATATCTTGTGAACCGAAAGAGATACAAAGTTCGTTAAATTTGACAAAGTTTGTCGAAATAAGTTTAGTAATTTAACAGTTCATAGGTCATCAATAAAAAATTATATTTTGTTAAATAGGTTTGTTGCAAGAAAAAAATTATTTATTAGTGTAAATAAATTTTTAAGATTTTACATATCTTTTTAGCGTATTGTAAAAAAGTTATCAAATTATTTAATAAGACTAGAAAATAAGGTAGATATTATTTTAATAAATACGCATTTCAAAAATGTATAATAAAACATTTATTTGTTTATTGTGTTATTTTCCATTATTTTTAAAAATGAACCTGAATAATTTGAAATTATAATTGAATTTACTGTTGGGGCGCAGATCATGTTAATGATTTAAACTCGTTTGATAAGATTAACATTTTATTTACATATTAACAATTTAATTTCCGTTTGGATAAGAAAAAAAAATTTTGATTAGGTATTCTGTTGTTATATCTGATACACATTTGCATAAAATTGGCAAGTATGAGTAATGGAATACGCATGCATGTGGAACTAAAAAATTTATAATATTTAATTAAAGGTTTTATTATCTCAGGGAAAAATATTATATTAAGTTTTATTTTGTAAAAGTACTTAATAATAAAATAAAACGACTCTAGGTTGTAGTTCTGTATTAATATTTATTTATAATCGAAGTTATAAATAAATATTAATACAGAACTACAACCTAAAGCAGTTTTATTTTAATATAATGAGTTCTGAAAGATTTTTTAATAAGAAGTTTAAATTATTATTTAGTAAATATACACAGAAAGAAATCTATTAGTTACACTAATTTTGTATATAAATTACACTTTGTAATAGTGTTAAAAAATATTGGAGTTTATTTAACTAAACACTAAAGTAAATTATAAAGTGGCTAGTTTACAAGTAAATTTACATATTTTGTTATTTTACAAAGGAATATAATTAAAATAAATAACTATTGTGTGATTTACCAACTGAGAATTTAGATTTATCAAAATACTTTTCAATATATTTAATTACAATTTTTAATTGCTAATTGAATAAAATCTTGACAAATTGGAAAGAATCTGATCAGGAGAATTTATTAGAAATAAAAAAAAAACTGTAATATTACATACATATATATGTATGTGTCGTTGGTAATATTATATTACGTATAATGTTTGTAATAGTTCTGATATTATGTATAAAATGTATAGTATAGCAGTTGAGTAATTCTACCTAGAAATACTGGGCATCATAGTGTAGTAAAAGACAATTCATTCTGTAACATTACAGGTTTTAAAAATATGTTCCGAATAGACGCATTAAATATTTCATTCGCACATCAAACAAAAGAAACCGTTATGATACAATAAAAGTCAGATACATCTGCAAACACCATTCGCTTAATACCTACCAGATCTATCTTACCATTTACCATATTGCCAACTCCGATGGGGGACCTCTCAGAAATTGAAAATACCATACCACTATCTCGTGAATTAAATTCAGAATTGGAAATATTCGCCAAATTGCATGGGGCACAGCATGATGGACAATATATTCTAGAGACGGGGTTATAAATATAATAAGTTGTAGCCGAAATGTTTTAGACCACCTAGTGTGTCCACCATTTATTCGCTCTCTCTAACTACTTTTTTTTCAGCTGGACATTTTAATAGTGGCATAATGTCGGTTTTTCAGCTTCAAGCAGGGCTAGATTTAACACCAAGGGTGGTCGTAGGGTGAAATTTTGCGACGGATTATTAATTGTGAATGGAAATCCATTGATGAAGGAGTTTTTGCAGTCGGCTGACATATGAAAAGATTTGAGGGATTTGTATGAAATATTAGCAAGTGTATTTGGAGTATTGCGTAGTAGAATATTGATATATTGAATTCGTTAATTTTTGTCAATGTTTATAAAGAAAATTGTATGTTTGTAACCAGAGCTGGGTAGTACTCAATTAAAGTAGCTAAGCGATAGCTACAAGCTATTCTTTAAAATGTATATAGCTACAGCTACAGTTACTTTTTTCTAAAAGTAACTTAAACTGCACCTATGAGTTACTATAAAAGTAGCTGTCAAATCTTAAGCTTCTTTGTAAACTACTTTTCAAGCTACTTAATAAGCTACTTTATAAATGATACAAACCGTACTGAGAAGTAACTGCATGCGACTAAACGTAGCTACGAGCTACTAGAAGTATCTTTAAGTTTTAGCTACTATTTATAAGTTACTTGTTACAAATCCTGAAGCTATAAGCTACAGCTACATTTGCAATAGATAATAGTAAGGAGTGTACGGAGTAGCTGTCGTTGCGCCCCCTACGTTTTTCGTTTTAAATCTTATAAGTATTGTCCTAGCTATTAAAAATTTAAAATCACAAATTTTCAGGACAATCTGTATGGGGTTATAAATCTATATTAGGCTAGAAGAAATTATCTTATACTTTTTAGTCCGTTTTAAAAACGTGGTATAATAAATTATAATTTTTTATTTAAATAATTATTTTTTGCTTTTTAGTCTTGTGCGTGTGTTCTGTATTTTCTGTAGTTGGTTTCTTCTGTAGTTTCTGTATTAAAAAAAAAACTGCTATATACACGAATGTACGGAATTCGTGAATATGGCACAAGGTAAAAATTTATATTTCTAATATATTATTAATTAGTTAATATTGAATTGTGATCTGAGAATTGAGCTATGTTTATAGTTTCAAGTCTCTATCTCATCGGGAAGTTAGTGTAAAATTGATTGCAAAATTTGTACCAAGTTGACAAACAAACAGACAGACAAGAAAGCGAGTTAATAAAAACTTGTAAATATTTCCAATTAATTGCCGCACGCAAAAACAAAAACAAAAAACAAAAATTAGCTATTCTGTTACGATTTAAATCTGTAATTTTCCGAAAATATTTCTCGCGTATTGGGTAGCATTAGGCTAATAGCATGGAAAATTCTCCGTAACAATGATAAAGAAGAGTTGCAATGATACAGTGTTTTATTAATTAATGCACACGTGAGCGACCGACAAAACACGGTTTTGCTGTATTAATAAATCCCGTCTAATTGAGTTGCCTGTGTGAATACTACATACATCCCGAGATATGTACACAGAATGAGAACATAGACAACGGGAGGGCCGGTTGCTCATAGAATATATTCGCCTAGAGAGTAATTACTAGGAGAAACGTAATTCTATGGACTGTGCATTAATGTGTTTCTGGTTGCGGGGGGGCCCCTCTTTATATTCCAAGCCAGACGCTTGCTGTCTATCTGTTGGGCCCTTTTGTTCAACTGTATATGTGTGTTTGTATGTGCAGATGTACAAAGTGCGTATGCTAAATGCGAGGACGTATGTTTGGACATATATCCCGGATAACAGAGCCGGCTCTAGGTTTAAGAACAATTTCGGGGGGCGCTTTAGCAGAGCCTACACGATTAGTATCAAAAAATATTGACAGTATTATTGATTGTGTAAATTCAAATTTTAAGGAATATATTTTGATATTTATTAACTAGGAGGAATCTGGTACGAAATAGATAAGTGAATAATGAGTGTCAAATTTGAAAAAAAAATGTTGTAATAAAAGTTTCCGTGTTAAGAATCGATTAAGATGGTTCGGACATCTTGAGCGAATGCCTAATGAACGTTTGCTGTTAAAAAAAAAATATATGAATGTTTTATTTTGTACCCGATTTCTCCTAGTTACACCACATACCTCACGTAAAAATCTCATTTCATTACTAATTATAAATCAATAAAATACAATTATAAAACAAATAACGACATCTAAATTGCCCATGTTTCAAAAATATTGTCCATGGAGTGCAATGTACCCTTGAGCCGGCCCTGCATTATGAAATAATTTGGAGGCTACGAAACAACATGTGTACACAAACATATTTAGTGATATGGTCAGTAATAAACATATCGTGAATATGTCAAGTTATTCTGTTTGCTAGAATCTATTGATATTGTTGTATGAACCGACAAGATGCATGAAAATTTTGGACTGGGGATTGATATATGACCGTTCATTTAAATGTAATGTTTGCTGGACATAACTTTGTCATACACATTCAAATAGTAATAATAATTACTTTATTGTACAATTATACAACCAACTACAGAACAAGATATATAAAAAGTAACAAATTAGTTAATATATAATAATATTAATACGCATAAGATAAAAATATATTATTTTTACTAACTTAATTATTTAAGCTTATTAATTAGTGAATGTAAATTTTCATGAAAAATATTAGAAGCAGATAAATAATTGTTCAAATTTCTGAACATTATGTTGATTGGTGTGTTATAGAAAATATTTGTTCTTTAAGAATCAGAAAGTCTTGGAACTAAAAAATTAAGTTTTTCCAATAAGCTAGGACAGTCCACCATATTATACAGTAATTTGTACAATATAACTATACTAATTTTATTTCGTCTCTGCTCCAAAGAATTATGAATCATATTATATGAAAAATACTTTATATCTTCGCTGTAAAAATTCTATAATTTTACATAAAAACCTGGAACAACAAATTTACACCAGTTTAGTATGTAAATTTAGTATATATTTTTACAAAATATATGTAATATTAAAGTAAAACGGCTTTAGGTTATAGTTCTGTATTAATATTTATAAATAATCGAACTTTCGATGAACTCAACGTACGTTTTCACCAGGAAAAAAATACAAATAATATTTAGAGTAAATAAACAGAACACAGAAACAAGTTTAACTGTGAAGATACCGATTTAAATAAAATTTAGCATCCTTTAATTAATAATTTATAAATTTTATTTTGTTATCAAGTAACTTGTTTCTATGTTCTGTTTATTTACTGTAAATATCATTTGTATCAGTTTTCTTGATGAAGATGTACGTTGAGTACGTGGACTATTATTAATAACTAAACTTCAACCTAAAGCCGTTTTATTTTAATATAATAAGTTCTGAAAGATTTTCTTAATATATTAAAATCAAATTTATATTTATAAATCTGCAGTTATAAATTCATTATGCAATATTTAAGAAACTGGTTAATAAGAAAAATGAAAGATTTTTGATGAAATGTAATTATTGACTGTTGAAGGCGTTTAAAAATAACTTAATTAGTCAGCGAAAGAATTAAATGCAAATTCCGTTAATTACTAATCACTTAATAAATAATCAAATTAGAAAATTCCGCTTTAAAACGACGCATCGGCGGCTTAAATTAATTTCCTAAATCTTTTTCATTTATTTTTTTTTTACTCAAATTTTTCAACAAGACGATAATTTGCCACATTGGATATAAACATAAAATTTAATTATTTCTTTCTTTTTTTTTAATTAAATAATATAATTTTTATACAGTTACCGTTATGAATGATAACGAGTTTTCAACGCTATTCCGTTTGTTTTTTATTCAGAAATTAAATAATTTTTTAAAAATATTATTTTTTATAACGTTGGTGATTTAATTTGATCAAAAAAATACTGAGCCTGTGTCATTTGAAGTAATGAAATATTTCGTCTAAATACATGGTGTTTTAAAAATGTAATTGCAATCTTTAATGTCATATACAGTGTCCACTAAAAATTCCGTATCATAAAGGAACAATTTTTATTATTTAATTTTTGAAAATTAATATTACGGGAGTTTTCGATGTATGTCTAAAAACTAAAAAGGTTGTAAGTACACATAATAACACGATTATACAAAAAAAAATGTTTTAATTTGCTCATTCTGAAACAAAAGAAGACAGTAGATATTTGCTAATGAAAATAAGGCATACAAAATCAATTCCCAATTCTTTTGTTTATGAAAAAGTGCTTTTGTTTTTTTTTTGTTTTAAAATAAATTTTTACTTTTACCTTATATCAAATATGAGTAGTATTTCTATTTTTGTTTCAAAATAACATTTGCAAATGTCATGAAATATTAACTTATCTTCAAAAAAAAAAAGTTTGCAATCCTACACTTGGTACAATGAAATTACGACATATATTTTGTCTCTTTGTTCGCATTACTTCATTCCCGAATTCCCTAGTTTCCTCCGAATGGCAACGCAACTAAAAAGAAAATTGGAATAAGTTAGGGTTCAGCAACGCAGACAGATATACAGAAATGACGTAACTAATGGCGGATGCGTCATCGATTCGGGGGTAAAATAGACAGCTGTAATATCAGATCAACCATAATATAGATAGAGAACACGTACATATATAATAATATACAATCACGCCATGTACCTAATAGGATGTGGCACAAACTCCACTATCCCGAAATTAGTTTCTTCCAAACTGTCCAGACAAGTAACTTTAGCTTTATTCATATTTATAATACCTCTTATATATGTACTTCTATTCCTACCACCTCGAAACATTTACTCGCCTAAGATACTTTTTCAATCATACTACACTATTTACTCATCGGATGTCCACTGACAGACGTATAGTTTTCGCCATAAAAATCTGTTCTTTCGTCATAATTATTCTACATAATTATGTATACGCGATAGAAATTTTCCGAACTAAGCTAAGACTTCTACATCATAACATAAATTAATTTGTCATATCAGTAGTGAGAAGAAGAGGAAGATAATCGCTACCATATGTCTAACAAAATCATACACTTTTTTTTTCATATCGAGAACTATATACTTTCAAAATCATTCAACACATTCACCTCATTTATAAAAGTGATTTAAGCCAAAAGTACTTTTGACGATTTTTAAAAATTATTTATGAAGCACTTCATAATAGTTTATTTAAATTTCATAACACCGAATATAATAAAAACGATCAAAAATTAAAAAAACTATATATATATTTGATGAAAAACAAAAATAAAAAGTTATTTTGAATTTAATAATAAAAGCAATTTTTCGCGAGAATTGAGGTGAGAATACAGGCCAATGTCTCTGTGTTAGCTTTTGATTCCATTTAGATATATATATATATATATATATATATATATATATATATATATATATATATATATATATAATTTTTGATGGGAAGGTAGTCATAGGTTAGGTGTTTTGAGTCAAACTCTAATTTAAGATTCTTTATCAAGCTTTCAAATATATGTAGGTGTCAGGTTACAAAATGTAAACAAACACTATATCTATCTTTTTTTAATGAGCATATCAAAACGATCTGTATATTAAATATGGGCATTTACACTGTAAAAAAAAATTATCTAATTTTACAAAAAATTTGTGCAATTTTACATGTTTTATGAATGTAATTTTTTATAAAAAATATAATATTACGTAAATTATCACAGTAAAATTAAAAAAAATGTTGTTATTTTTACTGTTAAAAACTATGTAAAATTACATAAATTCGAAATATATATATTTTTTTTTAGTGTACAGTTGATCTAATGCTGTTAACAAAATTCGCAATACACCAGAGACAGTGAGCTGTTCGCATTTGATCACTCAAAACGTCGTGTATTTATTCTGGTACAACATGATGATTGAAAAAAAAAAAAATCAATTTTCTGTTATTGGTGCTAAGTGCAAGGGCCCTGCTCTTTAGGGGTGTAAGGGTGTGCAGGGTTTGAACGGAGAATAAATAAGGGTACACCACTTATTTTTGGTAGACGAAAATTGTATGTATGTGTTTTTTTTTTCTTTTTATTATTTGATTCGCAGAGAAAGTTTTCGTTGAAAATCGTAAAATATTATGAATATTCGAAAGTCGTGGAAGTTATTTTTTTTCATTTCTTTCGTTTCTCATATTGAAGAAGTTTTTCTTTTGTGGGTATATTTTCTTTTTAGATTGGAATGACTATGTTTGGTATGAGCTTGTATGATGTAATCAAACTGTTGTACAATACTAATATATATTTAAACTTTTGTAATAGGAAATCTTAAAGTTTTTTTTTATAATTTATTTATGTAATTATTTTATGAAATAATATTATATTATTTTACCGAACATCATAGCACATATGATAAGAAAGATATTGCACATACCACAATCACGTAATGTACCTAAAAAAGGTGTGGCATAAACTCTTTCCATTATCTCGAAATCAGTTTTCTTCAAACATCCCTATCCAAACAAGCAACTTTAGCTTCATCCATATTCATAATTCCTCTCATATATGCCCATTCTTACTATTTGGAAACTTGCTCACCCAAACCACTTTCTCAATCATACCACTTCAACTTATCGGACGTCCATGCAAACGTATAGCTTCAAAATCATTTATATATAAATTTTTTAACCAAACGTTTACTAGGCATTCGCTTAAGATGTCCGAATCATCTTAACTGACTAACATCAACTTTTGCTATTTGGTATTGCAATCATAATATATTAAAAATATATTTTAATTTGTTTTTTTTTTTTTAATTAGTTCTGTGATAAATAAATATTTTCAATAAGTTAAATTAAATATTGTTATATACTAAAAACATATTGATACATATTTAATATTTTGTTTTGTTTTGTTTCAGGTAAGCGGCCACATTTATATCTATAGGACAGTAAGTACAAAAATTGTAATAGTAACTTCAAAATTTCGTTATACATTTTAACTGATAAGCTCGATTTTTTTGGGTGTGTTTTAGTTCACTTGTTTAGTCCCTGCTCTTATGACAGTTATATTGTCTAGAAAACCGATATGAGTTAAAATCAATTTTAAAACTGAACTCGTAATACGGGCCTTATAATATTTAATTTAGATTACGATTCTAGAACGATTTTATTAATTCGCTTTCTTGTCTGTCTATTTATTTGTCTGTTTGGTACAAATTTTGCAATCGATTTCAAAACTAACTTTTCGATGAATTAGTGACTTGAAACTTTAAACATAGCTTAGAACTCAGACGATAATGCAATATTAACTAATTAATTAATTAATAATATTAGAAATATTAATTTTTATCTTGTGCCATATTCACGAATTTTGTACATTCGTGTATTTAGCATTTTTTTTTATTACAGACACTACAAAAATACAGAACACACACACACAAGACTAAAAAGCAGAAAATAATTATTTAAATAAAAAAATGTTTAATATACTACGTTTTTAAAACGGACTAAAAAGTATAAAATTTGTAATACTGAAATTTTGATAGCTATGACATTATTTGTAAAATTTAATACGAGAAAACGTAGAGCGCATGCAATAGATAATAGTAATGAATGTAGGGAGTAGCTGTCGTTGCGTCTCCAAGTTTTTCGTGGCATATGTAATATTAATAATACAATAATACACTTGAAGAAGAAAAAACTGTTGCATAAGAACAACAAGGAGACAGATCGAGTGTAAGAACACGTGTCATATGACACAGCCAACTTTAAAAACGAAGTCGTATAAGCACACACACACAGTCATACACACACACGCACGCACACACACACACACACACACACACACACACACATTTAACTATTTTATGATTAACAACCCATCACCGAGGAAAAATTTTGCTGGCACAAATGAAAGTGGTAACAAGAAAAAAAATAATGATGTAGTCTTCAGCAAATACATTAACACCTGTTTGTTCTCCATATGGCAAATGTGAAAAAAAGGCACTAAACTCGGTAAATATACGTTGGCAAATGTTATTTTTTTCCGCTCTGTTTAGAAAAGGGCACTACGTTATAATTAGGTTGTTTTTTTTTCTATAGGATATTTTTCAATGTCAGTTGTTGTTGAATATGTTTGAGGAATTCGAAGAAATTCCCTTTTTTTTTTATTTTATTTTATAAATGATTCGATTGTATAGTGTGGTATTAAATTTATATTGTATTGGTTGTAGTTAAGTGAAATTGGAAACTCAAGGTTATAATTAATATTAATTGTAATAGTGAATTGTATAATTTAACAGAAATTGTTAAAATTTTTAATAATTTTATTTACGGATATTAATTAATAATCCATTGATATTTTACAAAAAAAAAACAATATATATATATATATATATATATATATATATATAAAATTATCGATTTTAACTTTACAGGAAATTTTTTTATAGGGCCACCTTTATATATATATATGCAATCACGCCATGTATCCAAAAGGTTATGGCACAAACTCTTTTTATTGTCCTATCTCTAACTTCATCCACATTGATAATGATTTTAGTTCTTACGTTTTTAAGTTTTTACACACATACGTACACAATCACGCCATGTACCCATAAAGGTGTGTAACAAACTATTTTTACTAACATTCACTAACATACATCAACGTACGCACCAAAACAGCATTAACTCTTCTTTCAATCTCACGATTAGAGCGAATATCCTTAAACAATAAACTACCCAAACACACATCTACTTATTTCAAGATAACCAAACCATCTTACCTGACTAACACCAGCCTTTACAAACAACATTTTGCAATATATACAAAAATATCAATATCAATTTTACTCTTTTACTTTTTTTTAATCCAATTCCAATTCACAAAAAAAAAATATCAATATTCCAAAATGTCTTAGTACCAATTCCATTCACCTTCACTTTACACCCCTCAACCACTCTACTTCCAACCATTTCACAAACACATCCCAAGTGTCGAGTCTAAAGAATTTTCGGGTGTTTATTTCATCTTCTCTCGCAAACGGGCCCCAATGGGCCCCCCTCCTGCTCGTACCAACTTCGGACTCAGTTCCGTTTGGATAGCACGATTTAAAAATGTTCACGAAGAATATCGAGAGAGAGAGCGCGACCAAGAAGGGACGTGCAGAGCAGGGAGGAAGTAAGATGTGATCGTTTGCGCACACTTTAGTTTAAAAATTGGCCCGAAAGCAAAATGGCCGTTAGGGAATTTGTGTTTTTGTTGTTGTTTAAACTGAAAAATAACGCGAGACTTTTACACCAGAGGAGATTAAATTTTGCTTGGGTTTGCAGTTGGATTAAATAGAATTTTTACACTATTTAATTTTAACCTAAGCTACATTGTCAAACAAATTTGGTAATATTACATCAAAACCTGGGACAACTGATTTACACCGGTTTAGTTTGTAAATGTACAAAATTGTTACATAAAATGGATATATATATATATATATATATATATATATATATATATATATATATATATATGTATATATATATATAATATATATACAGGGTGTTTGCAATCAAGGTATTTTATTTTTAAGGGGTGATACTACAGGTCAAAACAAGGCGATTCACGCCAAAACACCTTAGTAAAAGTTTTCTAATAAACGAGATATTCATTTTTTTTTAAGTAAAATGGTAGCATATGGTATAATTTTTATTATCCAGCTCACAAAAAAAATTATTCTTCATAATAGTTTTGGATTTGCTTGAAACGAATAAAAATGTAAAAATATTCCAGGTTTTAAATACAGGGTGACTCGGATTTGCTGATTTGTGTTTCAACTTTTAGGTAAAATAGGGTATTTTACCTAAAAGTTGAAACACAAATCAGCAAATCCGAGTCACCCTGTATTTAAAACCTGGAATATTTTTACATTTTTATTCGTTTCAAGCAAATCCAAAACTATTATGAAGAATAATTTTTTTTGTGAGCTGGATAATAAAAATTATACCATATGCTACCATTTTACTTAAAAAAAAATGAATATCTCGTTTATTAGAAAACTTTTACTAAGGTGTTTTGGCGTTAATCGCCTTGTTTTGACCTGTAGTATCACCCCTTAAAAATAAAATACCTTGATTGCAAACACCCTGTATATTATGTAAGTTTACATACATATCCCTATCCAATATGCAGAAAAATTAAAATACATTATACGAAACGTACTATAAAAATAATAATAGTAAAACAAAAGAAAAATCCATTTCACTGTTGATGACAAAACAACATCGTTTTCTTTTTTGTCAACAAAAGAAGGTCGCTTGAAGAAAAATGCATTTAATTTTCCCAAGACTTTGCATATACCACCGTTGAGTAGATTATATATATATATATATATATATATATATATATATATATATATATATATATATACTGTCTGAAGAATGAGCCAGTATATTAGATATTTTGAGAATGTCGCAAATAAAAAAAAATGAAGATCTCGTTATATGATGAATATATACGTACATATTTTAAATGAAATTTTTTGTCGGTATGTTTCCAGGTAGGAATAAAAATATTTGTGCATTTAAACTCAAGATAGAGTAAAATTACTAAAAGAAATATGACAATTGTCTACATTTTTTAATGAAATTTTTTATTTTTACTCGTAATTTGTTATTTGTTTAATTTGATTAAAATTATATAAAAATTTATTAAAATGTAATGTGGTAGTAACTAATTATTACCGTCAATATATTTTCAATAAAAAGAAAAATTATATAATTTTACCTACAAATCAGGGGACACTATGATGTCTAGTATTTCTAGGTATAATTACGCAACTGCTGTACATTTTAAAACATAATTATTTCAAAAATACACAATATCAATACAAATATAATAATAATATGTAATTCTACATTAAGTACGTGATATAATTTGCAAAAAGTAAGCAATTTTACATACTTATTAGGTTATTTTTATTTACTTTATGTGATTATGAATATTTATAATAAAATAAAATAGCAGATTTTGTATAGTATAGTTTTACTAAGTATTGGGTACTATGTTTCTGTAATTTCGTTATTTTTTTACAGTGTATTTATTATTTTCGTAAATGCACTATTTATTCAAAGGACCGACAAATTTTTGTATCTACAGATTTTTTGTCTATAATAAAATATAATCCGGTCCTGATCAAACCAATAAAATTCGAGTGATGCTCATTATAGAGATGGACGAGTTTGTTCTAGATTTTCGAGCAAGAATATTAAAAATACTATTTGAAATATTACATTGAGGTTAGGTTAAGTTCCGGTAATTAAACATTGGAGATATATTCGGATGTATTTGAATCGGAGAGCACCCTTAAATATTTATCTACCCTTAGAAAATGGTGCAGGCTCATTGCAGGGCAGATGTAAAATGGTTTGCTTAATTCTTTTTTTTTTTTGGTATGTGTGTATGTGTGTTTTTTTTTCTTTCTTTTGCCTTTACAAATAAATGTCGGAACATGTTTGTGCCCTTCGGTGGATGTCTTAATAATGTGCCAGTGGGAAGCTCAGTGGCGTGCAGTTGATTTTTATGGTTTATCAATTAAATTAAAGTAATTTATAGTTATTATTATAATAATCATGAAAATGAGAAATAAAATAAAAGTATTATATATACATACACAATCTCGCCATGTACTCAGAAGGGTATGGCACAAACTTCTTTTACTATGCTGAAATTAGACAATTAGACAAGAAACTTTAGCTTCATCCATATTCATCTAATTTATTTCATACATGCTCTTCTATTTCTACTACTTGGAAACTTTCGCTTACGCAAACCATTCTTTCAATCATATCACTTCCAGCTAGTCATCGGACATTCACGCAAACGTATACTTTCAAAATCATTCACATATATTTTTTTAACTGGCTAACACCAACTTTTGTAATAATATTTATTTCAATTTCACACATCAAAGACTAATTTATTTCGTATCCGATGCCATCTAGTTACACTACATATACCCCATCTAAAAATATAGTTTCTACAATAGTCATTTTTCTTTTATGCTTTCGCAGCTAAACCAACATTTACTAATTCACAATAATGTAGGCATAAAAACAACATTGTATATACTCTAACGGGCTTTTTTTGGAAACATTTACGTTTAATATAATTGTCATATAATATTATAAAAATATATAACAAAATTCGTAAGAAAAAACAGTATTTTTAGCAATTTATTAATAAAAATGTATCATGTCATATAAAATTTTGAAAAATATATTATTATTATTATTAAAGACTTTATTTATATTACTTATGTTTTCACATAATTCAAAACATTTTGTCTAATTTAGCCGGCATCATATCTCGTCAAATAAAAAAAAGTGGAAATATTGACCCAGTGACATTAAACATTTTGTATATGTGTAAATTTTGTCAATCTTTAAATTAATTATTTTATTAATTAAACAAAAATTTGAATAAATTTTACATATAAAAATATTTATGCAATTTATAAAGTCCAACAACTTGGTCCACGAAAATTTGTGCAAATAGCGAAATTTTTAAAACAATTAAGTTCCATTCCCTAATGATACGTCACTGGAGTAAATCCCAGTCATTGTTCTAATCTTGTGTGTGCATTTTTTCCTGTTACCTGTAGTATATACACTGCACACAAACACTGCTATACATGTCAGATCAACCGTACAATTTTCTCAAGAGTATGAAAACAAACATAACCACATATTTACAACAGTTTTTTTCTATCTTCCAAGTTGGTACAGCTTCCAAAAAAAATCAGTATGATTTCGGACAACCGTGTTAACCGCATCTGAGCACCTGGTTCCTTTTTAAACCATCAACTCCGGTCACAGGATGTAAGCAAGTCTTAAGATTTTTTTTTTTTGTATTTGTTCCTAAAAGTTTTAGTTTTCGTGGGGCCGTTCTCAATTGTTTTACGGATGTATGAATTATATTTGAGGGTTAGGTTGTTGAAGTCCGTCTCTATTGAACACCTTTGCAAAACGTTTAATACGAATTGAATTTAAGACTGTGTTTTGTTTTCGTTGAGCGGTTGTCAAGCCAATTGTTTTTCTACTTCCGCGGTTAGTTTTGTGTTGGAATGGTGATTCAAAATCAAAGCAAGTTTATTTTTAGATGGTATGAAAGGTAAAAGGTACAAAAATATAATTTTAATTAAAGTGATTAATTTATTTTATTAATTATGTTTTTTTTTTTAACGAAAAAGTAAGTAATTACTTATATAAAATTTACGTATTTTATATTTGTATAATGTAAAAATTCTTAAAATATCCGTAGATAATATTACATACATTTTATAAAAATACTTACTGAGGTAAATCAGTTGTCTCAGATTTTTTGTAAAATTACCGATTTTTTTTTATAGTTTATAATTATATCGCAGAAATTAAACGCTTGTAATAAATTTCAATATTAAAATAATTAGCTGTAATATACTTCATCCATGTATATATCACATAACATGTTAAAACATATATAGTATGTACGAAATAAAATGCATATAATATTGCATAATATATATGCTATTAACTCGCGTATATATAGTTACAAAAGCAAAACGACCCGACACAAAGTCTGTTTCTAACTACGTACTTCCATTTTCCATCTTCTCTATTTTCTATCTCTCCATATTTTCCACGGAGAATCACTATTAGAGTTACATGAGTAACTAACTTTCTCTCTCTATTGCCACATCTATGCGACAATGATGTCTTCAAACTCTATAGCACGATGAGTTCGCTCTACGCTCACAAGGATGTGACACTATTTGCCATCTTTCACAAATAGAGCACTGGAAGACAGTGGCGGGTTGTGAGAGTTTTTGGAAGTAAAATGAAGAAATTTTAACATAGTAAAAAAATCTTTCAGAACTCATTATATTCTGCATTAAAATTTATTTATAATCAACGTTTCGACGTAACTCCTGATGAAGACGAGCGTTGAGTTTTGTTGAAACGTTAATTATAAATAAATTTTAATTCAAATATTGAACCTAAAGTAATTTTATTTTGTAAAATTATATTTTAGTTTTTTTTAATAATTTTATCAAAATTTGAGGAAATATTCTTTTATTACCAGGGCTTCGAACTGTTATATTTTTCGTTCCGGTTCTATTAAAAAAATATATATCGGTTTGGTTCTGGTTTTTGTTCCGGCAAAAATAAGGTTTTGTCGGTTTTATGTTCAGTTCCGAGTGATTAATTTTTAAATTATTATATTTATAATTATATAATAATAAGATAACATATATTAACGTAACAAATTTTTGTATAAAGGATTTTTATTTATTTATAATTAGAAAAAATAAAAATTATCTCTAATTATTAAAATATTTTTCAATGTATTTTTATTTAAACTATTTAAAGATTATTAAAAGCAAAGTTATTATCAAAAAATACACTTGCCTTAAAGTGATCCCTAGTTTCATTTCCAATTTCAATAACTGAGTATTCATCCACAAAAAATAAACCTAATACTCTTTCGCGTAAAACAAGTTGCAAATTGCGACTACGCTACGTTAATTATAAATAAATTTTAATACAGAACTTTATTTTAGTTACATTATTTTTTTTTATATTTCTATTTTATCAAAATTTTATAAAATACATATGTTAGAATAATTTTTAATAAAAAAAAAATTATAGAAGTTTTATATTGGCTTTACTATTTATTTGAGTATAATCAAATTTACAGAAAAGATTCTTCTAGAAAAATAACCCTTTAGGTACGTATATCACAAAACTGTTTATCTAAATGCAAAACAAAAAAATTGAAAAAGTTGTACCAACGTTTAATAATAAATAGAATCGTCAATAATCAACACCTGTTGCCGTGTCTCATAAAAGTTTAGTTTCGTCCTCTATTGACGACAGGCATAGTTAAAGGGTTAAATATTTTTTTTAATATAAAAAAAAAAAACTGCATTTTAATATTATCCTAGATTCCATAAAACGTATATACTTCTATTTTTTGCACTAGGTTATTTTTAAATCTAGTTTAACTTTTCCTTGCAGTCAAAGTGGTGAAAACCAAATTTACTGGATAATCTTTTTATTATTTGTGTCTATACATACATACATGCACAATCTCGCCATGTATTAAAAAGTTTGTGGCACAAACTTTTTCTACTCTCTCGAATTATTAGTTGTTAATAAACCAATACATTTTTATTGACTTACAGTCGAGTTTATGTAAAAAAAATATTATGAAAAACAAATCTAAACTTGATAAATTTATGTTTAAGTAAATAATTTTCAAATAAATACAAAAAATAGTCCTGTTTCAAAACAAAGAGAATAATCTTTTGTACTCTGATTTAACGGACCACCACTGTAAAGTCCTCGCTTAAAAGGAAGTGACACTAACTATTTGCCATCTTCAACAATGATTCTAGGAGAAGAACCAAGTGGTTCCATAGCGAATCCTTCTTAACCGCATGGGACATAAGCTAGGGGTCTTCCCTTCCCAGCTACAGGCGACGGCGGAGGTGGTAGTGCTGCATTTCACCGCTAGGCCACAGTGTGGCGCAGCTGTCGCATCGTGTCACACTCGTCCTGCTATGCACATTGCATTGCAAAGTGCAAGTTGCAAGTGCATCAGTAGGGGAATGTGTTGTCGTGTATTACAGTTTACAGACGCGGTATTAAAACAAATGAGAGAAATGTGCCGTGTAAGGGTAGATGCACTTTCATGGGTTGTTGCTGGGGGAGGGGGTTGATTTTCGGTGACAATTAATTACGTGAATTATTACGCCATCTAAATGGTAAAGTTGGCGATTAGGGTTTGGTCTAGTTTAAACTGGAACATAGATATTTTGCTGTGTTTTGATATATGTTGTACTAGCTGATAAATAGACAAGAGTTAAATTTGCTAATTTTTATAATAATGATATAGTATTTGTTATTGTGTCTGTAGCATTTCCAAAACTAAAAAATATATACAAATTATACAAATATAATTTCAACATTTTTTTTTACAACAAATACAATAAACCACAATTACATCATTGGAATGTGTATTTATTGAAATTTTCGGCAGTATTTTTTTCAAAATTTTTATTTTCGACTATTAATAAATTTTAATATAGAACTTAACCCTAAAGCCGTTTTATTGTAATATAATGAGTAGTGAAATATTTTTTTAAAATGTTAATTAATTACTATCTCAGATAGAATTATATGCAAATATATTTACAAAATATATGAAGTGCAGATACTTTTGTGTTATTAGGTTTGTCACCAACATAATAACGTACAACGGAACTTAATTTAATCGGATTATATTACAATTAAACTTATATGTATATTTTTTTTAATATATAAAAAAAGTAGTCAAGAGATTAATTTGTATATTTCACGAATAAGTAAAACAAAAAACATGTTTCTCTATTTAATGATAAGGGTCTGGTAATTCAACAATTTACCGAATACTATTAAATGTTCTATTTCAATTAAAGAATTTATATATAATTAAGAAACTTTTTGTAATGTTACATAATTATACCAATTTTATATATACATATATATTTAATTGTACAATATCTGTATTTTTTATTATTATTAGCTTAATGCTATTTAAAATAAGTATTATTATTTATATTCGTTTTTAAAATTTCACAACTTTAAACTTCTAACATCTCACCGTAGCAACACTTTTCATAATAAAACAGAAAAAAATCTGCGTCGTCTCAAACATTACCGAGAAAAAATCGCGGTAATATCTTCAGCGTATCGTTCCACCTAAACAACCATTTGTCAAACTCAGAACAATCCACCGACGCAACAGAACCGGACTGCCTATATATACCCATTTCATAAAATTATTGGGCCCGTACTAAGTATCGTAAATTTAAATCCAGCCTCGCAAATATAGCCTTAAGTACATTACAGCTGAATTCACTGAATATCGAAAAAAAATTATAAAATTTAATGGGTGTAAAATGGATAGTAATGAAGAATTTGATTCACTCATATATTGTTAAGTCATTGTTTTTAACCCAAATTAATAAAAAGTAGTGTAGGTCACTTTTTATGTGGTAGATTACTATTTAATATAATAGAACTTTTAAAAAATATTTTGTATTAAAAAAAATTATAATTTTTTTTAAAGAAATAAATAAAATATTCTTTATAACAAGTGTTTTGGTTATTAAAACTTCGCAACAAAAATACTATAGTTGTAAATACATAGCTCCAAATTTTTATTATGCACCTAGTCCGTCCCTGATGCAGCAAGTGTTTGGGAGGTATGCGCATAAAATACCCTCAATCATATACTACTACTTGCTGGGGAAAATAGAACGCGATATATCCATCATCAGAAGTGGGACTTAAGTGGCCATTTACTAGGAAAATGCCGCGCGCGAGTTTGCGCCCGGCGTCGTGGCAGGAAATAAAGGTTCTCGTATATATTTTTGAATACAAGGCGATAAACAGTCCGTTGCGACGCCGCGCGACGCCCGATAGAGTACAAAAGTTTTGCCGCCACGGCGCAAATGTGTGTATGTGTGTGTGTGAGTATGTATGGCTTGACAATGACCCTGCTTATTCGCGGCTGTTGAAATATTTTTGGATTTTTCTTTTACGGCGGATATGGTATAGAGGGATATATGTGGAAGTTTTATTGTGAGTTTCTTTGATGGAGATGAAAGAATTGTGAAGTTTTAGAAATGGAGGTTTCAGATTGGAGGCACAGTTACATATATATATATATATATATATATATATATATATATATATATATATATATATATATATAAACAGCCGTAGGCCAGTGCAAGCGTGTTGGACTCGGACCCCGAAGGTCCCTGGTTCTTGCCGCGCTCAAACCAGAAATTAAATTAAATATTTTTTTGGTATTAAATTCTTATAATTAATTCTTGACTTGTTTTAAATTTGATTTTATTACTTTTGAATTCAAGGGTTAATGTATGAAATATAATATGGCAAAATATATTTAACACAATTAAAATATTCTATGTATATCTCTTCTTATAATTAGTATTCAACACAAAAAAAAAATGTACATAAAGAAATACGAGAATGTAAAGAAAAAATTAATTAATTTTTTCTAGAAAAAAAATACTTTATAATTTACATGTTTGATGTAAACGTAGTCAGAGAAATATAAATTAAATATGAACGAGTCTAGACTTCTAGACTTTACTTAAAATTATCTCAAATAGTAAAAAATATATTAACTTACAATGATTATTTTTTCTTTTCCAGCTGAAAAATAGCGTGCTGTTTATAGTTCAATGTTTTTATTAAAAATATTAATATAAAACTGCTTCAAGTTCTGTATTAATATTTATTTAAAATTATTACAGTATCTAATAATAATTACTGTATTAATAATGAAATTTGTTTCAAACATGTGATACAGGAAAAATTGACTAAAAAATTTTTTGAATGAAAGAAATATAACTTAGTAATTTATTTAATTGTTATTTATTTTATATTTAATTACATATTAGTGGATATTGTTTTTAAGTTACAACTTACTTAGTTACAATTTTATCATCGACTACGTGAATTCTATATTCTGCAAAATATTTTATGATTACTGTATCATTTTTTTTTTATGTGTTGTTTTCTTAATTCTTCAACAGAGCATGTTCTGAAGAAGGTGGAAAATACCACCAAAAACTTGACATAGAATTGTAAATGAAAGTTTGATTCGAACATCTAATTTTTATTGAATACCTTCGCATTAAATTCAATCCATTTTATTAAATTTTAGTCCTGATATATATATATATATATATATATATATATATATATATATATATGTATATAATTATTCCAAAAATTATGCATATAAAAAGTGTTTTCCGAAATTTATTGAATATATTTAAATTTATTTATTTAAATTTAATCCTTTCTACGTGAAGGAACAAAAAAAATAATGAAAATTGTTCGACCATATGATACACATTTAATTACAAAGCATGTAGAAATAAATATATATATATTTTTCAAATTTAATATTATGAATAAATATAACTTTTGAATATTTTTCCGTTACAAATAATTTACGAAAAATTATTCGCCAGCGTTTAAATTTTTATTCATTTGTTTCTAATCACATTATTCATACATCACTAGATTTCAATTTAATTCCTGCAAAAAAATATATAAATATTTTTGCTGAAGATGCTTGTTGTTGTATAATTCGGATAAAACTCAAAACATTTAAAACGATTAATTATTTTTTTTTTAAAATAGTTCAACGATTTTTTTATTTTTTATTTATTTTTCTAATAATATATTTATGTATTGAAAATGCAAGTTCTGTTAAACGATGCATATATTTTTTTAATCGTGTTGAAACATTTTGTTTTTATTTTATTAACAAAAGTAAAATAAATTGTTTTTTGTATAATTGTATAACAGAAAAATTTATTAATCTGTTGTTACCAGGAAAATAGAATAAAATGAAATTTGTTTATAATATTTTTTTACCGACTATCGTATTACATATGGTTAGGGGAGGTATTGTAATTATACCAAATTGGACATATCGAGATTATTACAGATAAGTACGAATCAACTGTTAGCATGATGTCCGTCTGTCGGTCGATCTGTGGACACTTGTAAAACAAATTCGACTGAACGGAGTTGAATATCTCAATTTGATTAAGTTTTGGTAAAGATCTGCCAATCGGAAGTGGTAATTTACTGACGTTACTTTAAATATATAAAATATATATTTTTTTACAATTTGATAAGGATAAATTATTCCAATTTTGTTTTTTAATTATGTAATATTTATTATTTTATTTGTTGTGACAATAATAATAATTTCTAATATAGTATACATTAATAATTTAAAAAAGGATCAGTTTATTTTAAATGATGAACGTTATGTTGACTGCTTATATTAAAATATGTTGTTTGGGATTTTTTTATCGAATGTGTTTCAATTAATTTCTTTTAAAACAAGCCCTTGAAGGGCAAAGGCAAAGGGCTTCTACAAGAGATTTCCAACGGGTTTGGTTCTTGGCTAGATTTTCATTTCATTTTTTTGTACTTTTTGTTTAAAACCATTTGTCTCTCAAATTATTCATCCCCTTAATATTATTTAATAAAACAAAGAGTTTATTTCAAAATTTTTCATTAACAATCTTTCATCTGAACCAAATCGACTAACACACGACTCACTATTCTATTTGATCATTAGATTGTACTATTGTCGTCCCATCCAATATTCTCAAACTCGATTTAGTTTGGCATTCAGCTTCCAGTGCTTCTCATACGATTTGAAGTAGGGGTTGCAGTGCCCTGAATAGGTTCCGGTGTGTTTCGGGTAGGGGGGGTGGGGGGTACGGACCGGATTTCGTACCGGACTCGTGCGATTCACCAGCAATGGTTCTTGTGGTTCCGGTTAGCTCCGGACTCCCGCCCGGAACTCGCGTTCTAATTACACTATTTACTCGGACTAGTTCCGACATTAATGGCATTTTGTGAAATGACCGAAACCAAATTCGGTCCGATTTCGTTCTTGACAAGATTATTACTATATAGATTTGTTGCGACAGGGACAAATATTATAAGTTTTATAGTCAGTTGTTTATTATGTATACTTAAATAATACATTAGTTTCGACACCAAACGACAAATATACAATGTAGGAGTGTGGATATATACATACATTTTCGTACATTGATTTTTTTCTTGAAAAGTTGGTAATAATGTATTTAATCAAAATTATGTAATTTCTGTTAACACTAGAAGAAACTTTTGAGATATCAAAATCAGGTATATAATGTAGCCACAATAAATTTTTTTAAAATTCAGTAATTTTTTCTCGGAGAGTGGCATCACTGAAAAACATTTCGGCTAATAAGATTGTTATAAAAAATTTTATTTAAATTTCGGAGATAAAACTGCTTTAGGTTAAAGTTCTGTATTAATATTTATTTAAAATTGACGTTTCGACGAAACCCGACGTATGTCTTCATCAAGATATATTATAGAAATGACATTAGAGTAAATAACAGAACATAAAAACTAATTACTAGATAACAAAATAAAGTAACTACATTATAAAATTTATAAATTTTTAATGAAAAGAATCCAAATTTTATTTAAAATGTTCAAGGCACCGAGTTAAATAAAATATGACTTCTATTAATTAAAAATTTATAAATTTTATGATCTAGTTATTTATTTGTTACTCAGTAACTTGTTTCTATGTTCTGTTATTTATTGTAATGCCATTTGTATCATTTATCCTAATGAAAACGGACGTTGAGTTTTGTTTAAACGTTGATTTAAGTAAATATTAATACAGAACTTTAACCTAAAGTAGTTTTACTTTAATAGAATGAGTTCTGAATTTTTTTTACTATGAATATATCTATTTGATCTACTCATGTATAAAAAACTAACAACTTTTATTTAAACATTTTTCGATACGGCTTAATATTTTTTAATCATTTTTTTTTAATATTTTTATGATATATATATATATATATATATATATATATATATATATATATATATATATATATATATATATATATATATACAGGGTGTAACAGAATAACTATTCCTAATTTTAACTGGAGTATCCTGGGCTCAGAATATGAAGATTTAATGCAAATCACTGAGATAAAATGTGGCTCCTTACTGAGCTACAGGGTGTTTTATATAAAAATTTAAAAACGATTTTTGCCCAGTACTTTAAAATTATTTGACGTATCCTTATCATACTTGGCAGGAAATGTAGGTACCGTACACCATACTAAATTATGTTAAATAAAAGTTTCTGGCTACTGTCAGTGGCGTACAACAGGGGCAAGTGAGAGGTTGATCCTTCCTAAATTCTACGCCACTGGCGGAATTGTCATTTTAGCACAATTTTTCGATTCTCCAATACTTGCTGTGTAAAAAACATACTCTTCCTTTGTAACGATAAAGTCACTGTTTTTCGAGATATTTAAAGTTAAACATAAGCTGTACTCTTGGGATTTTTTCAAAATTTGCTCAAAAAAATCTGAAAAAATTCATTTGAGGGCAAAACCATTTACTTTTTATCCGAAACATTTTTTTGTCCGATGCACGATTTTAAAGTTATTGCAGGTGGCGGATTAAAATGGGACACCCAGTATATATATATATATATATATATATATATATATATATATATATATATATATATATACAGGGTGTAACAGAATAACTATTCCTAATTTTAACTGGAGTATCCTGGGCTCAGAATATGAAGATTTAATGCAAATCACTTAGATAAAATGTGGCTACAGGGTGTTTTATATAAAAATTTAAAAACGATTTTTGCCCAGTACTTTAAAACTATTTGACGTATCCTTATCATACTTGGCAGAAAATGTAGGTACCGTACACCATACTAAATTATGTTAAATAAAAGTTTCTGGCTACTGCCAGTGGCGTACAACAAGGGCAAGTGAGAGGTTGATCCTTCCTAAATTCTACGCCACTGGCGGAATTGTCATTTTAACACAATTTTTCAATTTTCCAATACTTGCTGTGTAAAAAACATACTCTTCCTTTGTAACGATAAAGTCACTGTTTCTCGAGATATTTAAAGTTAAACATAAGCTGCACCCTTGGGATTTTTTCAAAATTTGCTCAAAAAAATCTGAAAAAATTCAGTAAAATAGAGAAAAAAATTAGCTACATAATAACTAAGTAACTTTTTCTCTAACTCGTTCTAATTTGGCTGTAAAAATTATTGAAAATAAAAAAAATAAAATGCAAAAAATATTAATTTTCAATAATTTTTCCAGCGAAACCAAAATGAGTTAGAGAAAAAGTTACTTAAATATTATATAGATAATTTTTTTCTCTATTTTACTAAATTTTTTCAGATTTTTTTTAGCAAATTTTGAAAAAATCCCAAGGGTGCAGCTTATGTTTAACTTTAAATATCTCGAAAAACAGTGACTTTATCGTTACAAAGGAAGAGTATGTTTTTTACACAGCTAGTATTGGAGAATCGAAAAATTGTGCTAAAATGACAATTCCGCCAGTGGCGTAGAATTTAGGAAAGATCAACCTCTCACTTGCCCCTGTTGTACGCCACTGGTAGTAGCCAGAAACTTTTATTTAACATAATTTAGTATGGTGTACGGTACCTACATTTCCTGCCAAGTATGATAAGGATACGTCAAATAGTTTTAAAGTACTCGGCAAAAATCGTTTTTAAATTTTTATATAAAACACCCTGTAGCTCAGTAAGGAGCCACATTTTATCTCAGTGATTTGCATTAAATCTTCATATTCTGAGCCCAGGATACTCCAGTTAAAATTAGGAATAGTTATTCTGTTACACCCTGTATATATATATATATATATATATATAATTCTGTAAATAGATGGCATATTTATATAAGACAGTTTTGTTTTTAGTTACCATGACTATAGTAGTTGTTGTTATAGAAATTTTTCTATTTCATAAATTTATAGAATACGATGACAGTCAGTTCTTTGGTGGCTACAGCAGATTTTTTTATAATAAAATTATTTTTTATCAAAATCAGATTCGTTTAAAAAAATCTTGGTATTTAACCGTATTTAACCGTTTGGTATTTTATCTTGAGTTAAAATTTGCAATTTTTGAAAACTTTTATAGACCGTAATATATACACATATATTTTTATGTAATTTAAAACAAAAACGGTCAGCATTAAGGCCGCAACACACCAACACAAATTATTCGTGCAGCCAGGTGTGTTAAAGCCTTTAAGCAGATAATAAATGTGAACACTTATCTAGCGTGACTTTTTCTTAACTACCTTAAAACCACTCTAATAACTTTAACACAGAATAATGTTAGAAATATTTTACGACACTAATATTAATCTAGAAAACCAATCCTTAGAGACACAATATTCTAGATAAACAAAACCTAATCTATATGGGAGAGCTTTAGCAGCCATGTAGCCTAATGTCTAAAGAATAGGCCATATAGCAGGAACATTCCTGCGTTCATAATTACAGATCTAAGGCTTGCTTTACAACTAACATCTCTCGTAACAGGTAAAACATAACTCCTAATTATTTTCTATTCTGTTGGGTGTAATATGGGTTCATGGCTAACTTGGATGTGTTCACCAAAACAGTTATATCCCTATCCCCTCATCCCCCAAGCGCTGTACCGCTGTAATTAAAAGCACTCTTCAAGTTATGGTCGGTTGTTAGCGGTCACTTGTGAACCGGGCCCCTACTTTGGACATTGGGCGTCCGTGGAGTGGCTTAGTGACCCAAATTTAAACAGAAGTTTCCAACCATTTACAAAGTTGTTTTATATTCGTTAGTACTTTGTTGTTTGTTTTGAAACAATTTCTTTTATTAGGTTTATAGTATTTTTGTTTTTTGCTTAAATCGCTATTAATTTATAAAACAAATTATAAGTATTTATTTGAACAAATTTTGATTAAAATTATTTCTAAAAAGTTTTAGAATAACATTTTACAGAATTTTTTACATTTTTAGAATGATATTTATAGAAAATGAAAGTACTTTAGGTTAAAGTTCTGTATTAATATTTATTTATAATCGACGTTTCGACAAACTCAACGTCCGTCTACATCTGGAAAAATGATGAGAGAAGAAATAGAAATTTATATAAGGAAAAAGATAACATCAATCACTGTGAAGGCATTGAGTTAAATAAAATTTGGCTTCCATTAATTAAAAAAATTATTAGTTAATTTTAAATGAAGAAAAATGCATTCTTGCCGGGGTTTGAATGATTTAATTAGTTTATCCAAATAAATACTTGCTGATACATTATTACGTCACAACAAATTGGTATTCAACTTAAAATTCATTTTTCTATTTGTTATAAATAATTTAGCTATGAAACTTATATTTACGTAGTTATTTGAATATATATTTTTGATTAAATAAATAAATAAAAGAAAATGTGCAACGTTAAGGGGGGCTTAACAATAGAAGAAAATATGAATATAAAATAAAATATTTTTTAATAATATTAAAGAAAAAAAATCAGCACACCGTTAAATAAAATAAAATAGAAAAGTGAAACACAGCTCATATATTACAAAATACAGTTACAAGTCGCATGTTCACGAAAAGCTTGCAAGAGAAGAAAAAAAAACCGCATTACCTCTCAAGCTCTATTAGGAAAGGTCAGGACTTTCGAGGACTAGTTTGAATCCTATTGTAGAGGTAGGATTCGGAAAAGACGCACAAAAGATAGTTGAATTGGCCCCGGGTAGCCCATAAGCCGCGCCAGCAGGAACGAAGAGAAACGCATCTTCAAGAGGATTTAGTTGGTAGAGAGGGCCAGGAATTAGCAGGATTCACTCGGATCATGCTCTCGCTCTCTCTCTCTCTCGCGTAAGATTCGCAAAAGGCGTGCAAAAGATAGGCTAGATTTGCAGGGCGCGCCGTGACATGAGCCAGGGCGGCCAAAGAACACACGGCACACAGCAGGAACAGAGTAGCAGGACGTAAGCGGGATTTCAGCTGCCGGATCCATTTCCTGACAGTGGCGCGAGTGTTTCATTTCCGGACCGGTTCGATTCGTACGGCGTTTGGGGAAATTATTCCTTAAAGAGTTTTACGAGAAACAATTGAGGCGTTCGCTGGTATAGTGACGAGTATGCCACCTTAACCAAAATTTAAATTTTGGTCGAAACGTCGATTATAAATAAATATTAATACAGAACTTTAACCTAAAATAGCTTTATTTTCTATAAATGTTATTTCAAATAAATACCTGAAACATATTTATAATTTTTTTTATATATTTTTTATTACACATGACGTATTACATTAGGTTATAGTGTTTTGGTTTTACTTAAATTGCCATTAATTTATTTTAATGAACTAATTAAATCATTAGTTAATTTTTAAATGAAGCAAAATGCATTGACCTTGCCGGGATCTTAAAATTAATGGCGATTTAAGCAAAAACAAAATACTATAATCTAATATTTATTATTGTTTAATTTGATCTAGTTATTAGATAAGCATTTCTCTCGTAACAATAATTTTCCAAAAAACAGATATATATATATATATATATATATATATATATATATATATATATATATACAGGATGTAACAGAATACTATTCTTAATTTTCAGAAATGATAGAGGACACATAAAGGAACATTTTTTTATTAATAAACTAGTGTCCGGAATTTTTTTCTTTTTTTTTTTTTTCGGCAGTCGATTGTACATTGTTACAACTTATGTATCGAAAATGGTGGTCGTAACTTCGAACAATTTTTATAAAGTTTAATGCACTATATTTCTAATAAAATGTTCCTTAACTTAACTACTCTTTGATGTTTTGATTAAGATTGTTTTTAACGATATCTAGTGTATCTTGTCACCGAGAAATTTCCGGACACTAGTTTATTAATAAAAAATGTTTCTCTAAGTGCACTCTATCATTTCTGAAAATTAGGAATAGTTATTCTGTTACACTCTGTATATATATTTACCATATAATACAGATTTTTTGGCGGATATCAATTCCTCACTTGTTATTTATTATCTTTAAACAACGTTTATATCAAAATAAATAAAGTGACGTATTTGTCGTTGTTCCACTGATGTTTTCAAGTCGACATAGCGATTTAGGATATTACGAGACTGGAGTCACAGCCCTGTTACATTTTTCGCAAATGAATTATGAACTTTTACTCCCTTTATAGGAGGGTAACAATCCCACCGTTTACTTGATAATTTGCAACTTAAATTAAAAACTTTATGGAATATATTCTTTTTCTATTAACTATTAACTGAAAACTGAATTAATCTCCAGAATTGAAATAAGATTTTTAATGATTATTTTTTTTTGTATGGTTTATAAAAGTTTCTAACTTTGTCTGAAATTTTGTAACTTGTAACTTTCGTAAATTGTAACTTAAAACAACAATGTCACTAATGTATAATTATACGTAGTGATATTGTTTTTAAGTTACTTAAAACTTACTTAGTATTTGAAAATTTTTATTTTTATCTGTGTGATGGAATCATTAAAATTTTTGTTGTTTGTTATAATTTTATCATCGACTACATATGTTCAGTAAAATATTTTATGATTACTGTACCATTTTTTTTAATATTTTGTTTTTTAATTTTTTAAGAGGGCATGTCTTAAAAAGGTGGAAAATACTACCGAAAGCTTGACATAGAATCTTAAACGAGAGTTTGATTCGAACATTTAACTCTCTTTTTTATGACTACCTTCTCATTAGATTTAATCTATTATATGTATATGTATATATATATATATATATATATATATATATATATATATACAGAGTGTCCAAGATAACTCCGTATGCATGGGGATCTCCGGAACTGTTAGAGATACGACCTCGGTTAAATTAGATGAAAGTTGCCTCATTAGTAGGCGAGTTTAGTCATCTTTTGTTTTTGCCAAAAAATTCTTTAGGTTACTAGATATAGACAAAAACGCAAATTTTGCTGTTTTATATTTTTGCTTATAACTCTCGTATGCAAAACGATACATTATTTTGGTTTGCACTTTCTTAAGACACTTTTTTCCACAGAATTTCCAGAAGTTACCAGAATTTTTGTGCCATGTACTGTTTTCGAGATTTATGATGCAACTTTCATTTTTCTTATGTAACTAGTATTTCAATGTAGTGTAATTAAAAAGACCTGTTTTTTCTCTTTCCAGTGATATAACATAGTCCTACTTTATTTTAAATAATAACATGGAAAATTAAAAAAAAATCTATTTTGCAAAGTAATAATTCATTTTTTTAGTTGAAAACTAAGTAGGTTATGTTAAAATAAATGAAACATGAGCCCTACCTTATTTTAAACAATAATATAGAATTATAATCCAAAAAAAAAACAATTTATTAAATACTAATGGCCATATTTTACATTCGTAATAACTAATAACTATAACAGGAAAATTACATTAAGTGTTCAAATAAACCACCGTTTTCTTGAATGAACATACGTGTTCTCTTAAGCATAGCTTGTGTTAGGTTAGTTTTAGGTATTTAATACCGTACTCAATCAAATTCATGTTTAATATCCTATACATCCCTACACTGGGTTGCCTTCTTTAAGGATATAAATTTAAATACATTTCCGCGGCTAATACTGCGTTACTTTGACAACGAATGTAACAATAAAGCATTTCAAACTTCTCTAAATTTTCAAACCGCTCTATGAATTAATATTCTTTCAATAAGCACTCCAATAAAACTAACTAACTAACTAAGACAATAATCAGAAGAAAAGCAAAACCAAAAATCTAATAATAAGGAAAACAATGCCTATTTCTCATGTTTCATTTGTTTTGATATGGCCTACTCGGTTTTCAACTAAATAAATGAATTATTACTTTGCAAAATAGATTTTTTCAATTTTTTATGTTATTATTTAAAATAAAGTAGGACTATGTTATATCACTGGAAAGCAAAAAAAAAGATCTTTTTAATGACACTACATTGAAATACTAGTTACATAAGAAAAATCAAAGTTGTATCATAAATCTCGAAAACGGTACATGATAAAAAAATTTTGGTTACTCCTGGAAATTTTGTGTAAAAAAAAGTGTCTTAAGAAAGTGCAAACCAAAATAATGTATCGTTTTGCATACGAGAGTTATAAGCGAAAATATAAAACAGCAAAATTTGCATTTTTGTCTATATCTAGTAACCTATGGATTTTTTTGGAAAAAACAAAAGATGACTAAACTCGCCTACTAGTGAGGCAACTTTCATCTAATTTAACCGAGGTCGTATCTCCAACAGTTCCGGAGATCCCCATGCATACGGAGTTATCTTGGACACTGTATATATATATAATTTATAATAACATGATATAATTATTTAAATTTCAATAATGATGAACTTATATAATTAAAAGCATCGATAACTACATTTGATTTAATTCAATAGAAATCTGTCAAATTCAGATTTCAATAATAATTATGGTCGTGTATTGCTTGTGTGTGTGTGTGTGTGTGTGTGTCACGCATAATTCGAAAACATATATATACGTAGATCAATTTTAATATTTAATATGCACTTTAAATGACATCTCTATAGCAGAGTTGGGGCCATAATGCAAAATATGATTTGATTATATTATACGCTTTTGCAGCATACTGTAACATAAATAAATATATTTTAACATAGTAAAAAATCGTTCAAAGCTCATTTAATTAAAATAAATCTGCTTTAGGTTAAAGTTTTGTATAAATATTTATTTAAAATTGAGGTTTGACGAAACTCAACGCTCGTCTTCATCAAGATAAAAAAAGACTAATAACATGACAGTAAATAACAGTACATAGAATAAGTAGGTAACTTTTGAAAAAAAAAAAAATTTTTTTTTCGTCAAAATATTGAATTTCGTCTTCTGAAAAAATGTCAAAATTAAATGAAAATGATGAAAATACCTCTCGCACAGTATTCCCGTAGTAAAATCTATTAATCCAGCGGTTAGAGAGTACGAAGGTGTCCGTAAATTCTTTATATGGATACAATTTAAAATCTGTAAAATATTATTAATATCTATATTACATTACATGGAAAATTAATTTTAATTTAGATACAATTTATAAAAAAAAAAAAATAATAAACCTTATGTAATAAATCAAAAGATGAGGGATGTATGATACAAATGAAAATAAATTATCCAATTCGTATTTTATTTCTTTTAATTTAGAAAACCCTTTAACCGACTGCGACTGTCTGTTGCGTAAATTATGAGGTTAGAATTATTTAATTTAAAAGTAATAATTCTTCCTCTGCTGGGATGTAATATAATGAAGATATTGTAAACATAATGTACAGTCATAACGTAACACAAAATTAAGCGATAACACATAAAGTTATACCATAGATTTTGTCCAGTGGATCTTAACCAGAGGTATATGTCGTTAGCTTGGTACAGAACTAGTCTATTTTCATTGATTAGTTAAAATAAAAAAGGCTTTATGATATACTCTGTAAATTTTGAAAAATTATCATTAGGAATATTTAGATATTAAAAAATAAAAATGATTAAATACAATGAAATTATTTAAATATGTATTATTATTTAAAAAAAAAAAATTATTTTGAATAAATTATTTGACTTTATTAGTATTGCTATATTTAAAAATCCGAATCAATAATTATTAATTAGTTTTAAGTATTGAGCTATTTTGTAACATAGTCGTTATAATTTGGTACTTAATTATTAAAAATAAAAAATAAAAATATGAACTTTCATTCACTGTAAATACATTGATAAAAAAACAGTTAAGAACCACTGGCTTAGTAACGTCTGCTTGCAAGTATGCGGGTAAATATCTGATCCTTTTCATATTATATCTATATAGAGATATGTCTGTGTGTGTGTGTGTGTGTGTGTATTCCTTCGTCCCCCATTTGCCTTATCAAAATTGAAATTGATGGTTCCGAAGGATGACGTTGAGAAAATCTAACTAAAGTCTGGTTTACACCCGGCAAATTGTTCCATCACTCTGTTTCCGGATTGAGCGAACGAGGCCGTGTTATACTAGATTGAGATCGTTCTGTTCACAAATCTATGTATAATGGCCCTGATATTTGATAGTTGATAGAGAAGAATACATTTTAATAATATCAACAACAAAACAATAGGTTTTGCATAATTTATCATTTGTTTAATTTTAATATTAATTAAATTACTTGTTGTTGTTTTTTTTTTAATCTGCTGTGAACATTTTGTATAACAACTTCTGTAGCCATGATAACTAAAAATAGAACTGTTTTGACATAAATATGCCACCTATTTACAGAATTATCATCAAAATATGAAAAATTATTTTGTTACCTAGTAACTTGTCACTATTTTCTGTTTATTTATTATATGTATCGTTTGTATCAATTTCCTGATCATGATGTACATAAAGTACGTTAAAATTAATGAAAAGTAATACAGAACTAACTCTTAAAGCATATTTTTTTTTTTAGGAAAAAATAATATTATTTTTAACTTTTATTTTAATTCTGTTTTGTTCTAACTCTTTTAAATCATGAGATAAACAAATTAAAAAAGTGATACGTTCTCTACATTGATTAATTAGGTATTATTATTGCTTAAATATTAATAAAAAAATGCATGGAAAGTCATGTGTCGAAAACATTAGTTTATTTTTACCCATTATCACTATCAGAAAACTAATTTATTGTACACCATTTTTTTAAAAAAATTTTAACATAACAATACAGTATCATTAATAATGAAAAAAAAATTTAAATTAATTTTGTTGGACAAGTGTAACAAAAAACCAGTGATGATAAATTGTCTATAATATGGCTTTACACGAAACATTTTTTTCTAAACATCTAAAAATTAATATGTTTTACACGATATAGAATGTAATGTACAGACGCATGCGCAATGATATTTTACATTTTCACAATTTATTTATATCTAATCTGAAAATTGCACATACATACATACACAGTCAGGCCATGTACCCAAAAGGGTATGTCACAAATTCTTTCCAATACCTCGAAGTTAGTTTCCTCTAAACATCTCTATCCAGACAAACAACTTTAGTTACATCCACATTCATAATTACTCTCATACATGCTCTTCTTTTTAACCAAACGTTCATTAGACATTCGCTCAAGATATCCGAATCATCTTAACTGATTAACACTAACTTTTGCTACAATTTTTTTTCAATTTCACACTCATCATACACTAATCTATATAAATAAAAAAGTTATTTTATTTTAAAATGGTCTCGTGACTTTTTAACCATCTTGTATCAGCTTGTAAAATATGATATTTTTAATATCAACATAAAATATTACAAGTGTTATAATATTTAAACTTTCAAAAGGAAAAATTAACTTTAAAATAAATTATTAATTACAATATACAGGGTGTAACAGAATAACTATTCCTAATTTTAACTGGAGTATCCTGGGCTCAGAATATGAAGATTTAATGCAAATCACTGACATAAAATGTGGCTCCTTACTGAGCTACAGGGTGTTTTATATAAAAATTTAAAAACGATTTTTGCCCAGTACTTTAAAACTATTTGACGTATCCTTATCATACTTGGCAGGAAATGTAGGTACCGTACACCATACTAAATTATGTTAAATAATAGTTTCTGGCTACTGCCAGTGGCGTACAACAGGGGCAAGTGAGAGGTTGATCCTTCCTAAATTCTACGCCACTGGCGGAATTGTCATTTTAGCACAATTTTTCGATTCTCCAATACTAGCTGTGTAAAAAACATACTCTTCCTTTGTAACGATAAAGTCACTGTTTTTCGAGATATTTAAAGTTAAACATAAGCTGCACCCTTGGGATTTTTTCAAAATTTGCTAAAAAAAATCTGAAAAAAATTAGTAAAATAGAGAAAAAAATTAGCTACATAATAACTAAGTAACTTTTTCTCTAACTCATTCTGATTTGGCTGTAAAAATTATTGAAAATAAAAAAAATAAAATGCAAAAAATATTAATTTTCAATAATTTTTCCAGCCAAATCAAAATGAGTTACAGAAAAAGTTACTTAGATATTATGTAGCTAATTTTTTTCTCTATTTTACTAATTTTTTTCAGATTTTTTTTAGCAAATTTTGAAAAAATCCCAAGGGTGCAGCTTATGTTTAACTTTAAATATCTCGAAAAACAGTGACTTTATCGTTACAAAGGAAGAGTATGTTTTTTACACAGCTAGTATTGGAGAATCGAAAAATTGTGCTAAAATGACAATTCCGCCAGTGGCGGAGAATTTAGGAAGGATCAACCTCTCACTTGCCCCTGTTGTACGCCACTGGCAGTAGCCAGAAACTATTATTTAACATAATTTAGTATGGTGTACGGTACCTACATTTCCTGCCAAGTATGATAAGGATACGTCAAATAGTTTTAAAGTACTGGGCAAAAATTGTTTTTAAATTTTTATATAAAACACCCTGTAGCTCAGTAAAGAGCCACATTTTATCTAAGTGATTTGCATTAAATCTTCATATTCTGAGCCCAAGATACTCCAGTTAAAATTAGGAATAGTTATTCTGTTACACCCTGTATAAGTAAACAGTTTTATAGGAAATTTCTTTACATCTTTACGTGTCAAAAGCAAAAACTTCTTTCTCAATTTATAATTTATTAAATATTTAGCGTAATTAAAGAAAAACTTTATAATTACGCTAACTATTATAAATTACGTCGACGCTTTTTCCCGGCTGGAAGCGTCTATTCAACAGGATAATGTGTTTAAATCCTTTTTACCGCGCTCGCATACACATACACACATGTTTTGCAGGATTTTTTAGCGATGAAAAAATTAATACTCTTTTTTTTAGATTTTTTTCTACGGCAAGAGCTGCGTTAGACTTCAAACACGTCTTGCTGAAATTTACTAATATGGTTGCTAGACTAATTTGAACGTTTGTAATTTGAATTTAATAAAAAGTTAATTAATTTTTTTTAATTTATATTTAACACGCAATAGTATGTTTCTGTATAATGTATTAAAATAAAACTGCTTTAGGTTAAAGTTCTGTATTGATATTTATTTAAAATCGACGTTTAGATAACAAAATTATTGTTAATTAATATTAATAATTTTACAAATATGTTACATTATACAACATAGTAAAAAAATTTCAGAACTCATTTTATTAAAATAAAATTGCTTTAGATTAAAGTTCTGTATTAATATTTATTTAAATTCAACGTTTCGACGAAACTCAACGTCCGTCTTTATCAGGAATAATAATACTAATGACATTTATAGTAGAACATAGAAATAAGTTACTAGGTAACAAATAAATAACTAGATCATAAAATTTTATATATTTTTAATTAATGGAAGCCCAATTTTATTTAACTCAGTGTGTTTACACTTTTTTTTATAAATTTCTATTGCTTTGTTTTATTAGTCTGCTGCTAATATTAATTGGTCTAGCAATTATTGCAGTATCTTCAAATTTTACATCATGAAGATATTCTATATAAAGATTTAAAATTTGAATATACTCTAATAATTGCACAAATCACGTAACAATAAATCACGTAAGTAATAATATATACTATTCTAAAACTGATAGTAGGTTAAGGTCTGAAACTCTTGATGGAAAAATAGCATATGTCACTTAGAACAGAATATTCTTAACATAATTAAAAAAATTTCAGAACTTATATTAGACTAATAATTAAATAATAATTTGTATTTTTTTTCCTAATTATGATATATGTAGAGTATATCGAAACGTTGATTTTTAATTAAAATGTATACAGAACTTAATCCCAAAACCTTTTTATTTTAGAAAGTTCTTTTTATGTTTGACTTAGATTAGTTGTCCTTAGCTCTCAACAAAATATAAGTCACTTTCTGTTTCTCGTAAAATAATATACTATTAGACACTTATATGTATCAATATCTATTTTATTTTTTAATTTTTGAAGTTGGTTCATTATAATTCTGAACACCTCATATATCAATAAACATTTTTTTAAACTATATTTTATTTGTTACAGGTGACTCCCATCCAAATCTAATTCCAGACACAGTAAGTAACTTATGCATTCAAATATCTTTTTCTTTTATTATCATATTCCATATTGAAGGACACATCTATTCTTTCATTTTTCGTGAACTTTTGTTACCATTAAACATAAGACGATAAAACTTAAAAACAAAAGAAATGTGTCGTTATAATCGAAACAAACAAACCAACTGGGCAGAATTAAAGGCAATAGGACGACCTAGCTTGTATGGCGCAGTTATCAAAATAGCACATGGCCCCATACTAAAACTATTATATTACTGCTCTGGGAAAACAGCGTATTCTTTTCATAAAAATTCCGCCGATTCTAAATGACGCCATTTTAAATAAAATCTCATACAACACTTTGTACTTTGTACAGGGCCGAAATCAGCTTTCATCGGGCGTTAGACAAAACTTTATTTTCCTATACTGGATGCTATAATTTTTAGTTTTGATTCATATAGAAATAATATTTTATTTGTATGATTAAAAAATAATGATAATAGATAAATGGATAGATTAACCACGGCATACTAGCTCTACACATTTTTCTTTTCTATCTATGTTATAATCCAGCCCTGATACCACTTGTACAAAACAAAAGAAAAACGATGAAGGAGAGAGAGAGAGAGAAAATCAACAACATTGGGTTATGCCAAGCGCTCCATTTTTAAACAATAATCGTAAAAATATATTTGCCCGCTATTGGCCTCGCCCGACAAAGAATTTTAATTCTAAAAACTGGTCTCGGGTTGAAATGGCGCGAAACTTGCGCGCTGTAAAAATAGGTATAATGACCCAGTAAGAAACGACACCTCCCCCAGCTTACGAGAAAAGAGGTTATGTTTCAAAATGGGATTGTTTGTTTTTCTGCTGGTAATATCTGATGACGCGTACCGTGGCGCATTTTCAAAATTATTTAACGCGAACAAATTGGATGTAGTAACGGAAGGAATTGTTTCAAGTATTAAATTAAATTTTATTTAAAAAAAAAAATTATTTGGCTATTTAACTTAGTAAAAATATTTCAAGACTCATTATAATAAAATAAAAAAGCTTTAGGAATTAATTTTGTATTAATTTTAATTAATAATCGACATTTCGACGTGCTCTACGTACATCATTATTAGGAAAATAAAAAATAAACAGAACATAGGAATAAGTTAATTAAATTTGATTTGAATCAGTGCCTTTATACTGATAAATGTTATCCTTTTTTTTCGTCTAGTAGATTGACAAAATATAAGAAGTTAGTACGTTCCATTCAGGTAAATTTGCTGTTGCTTAACATGCGTTAGAATATTTCCATGACGTGAAATTCGAAGATACTATAATAATTGCAAGACCCATCAAAATTAATTGTAGTTTGATAAGAGAAGCAATAGAAATTTATAAAGAATAAAATAACATCAATTAGTATAAAGGAATTAATTGTAAGTTAGATAAAATTCGGCCTTTTTAATTAATAATTTATAAATTTCATAATCTATGTATTTGTATCATTTTTTCTGATGTTGATGTACTTAAGAGTACACCCTAATCTGACTTAACCTAACCTAACGTAATCTAATGTTACATAAATAGTAAGCATTGTTTTCTTTATTCAAATAAAATTTTAAAAAAATTCACAACAGCAATGACAAAAAAATATGAAAAATGTTTTGATACAAAAATAAAATCTAACCTTTGCTTTCAGTATAAAATTACCCGAAAAATAGAAAAACATTAAAATAAACAACATAACAATACAGGCAAAAATACAAAAATATTTGAAAAAACAAAATCAAAAATACAAATAGTACAGCTCAAAAAATAAAACTATAAACAATAACTTTTCAATTACGTAGAAACAAAACACACTGTGAAATACACAACAATATACATTACAATATTTGGCGAAAATGTAATACGGTTATTCGATTGATACTATGAAAATGAATTTTCGTTTCGTGTGTGTGTGTGTCGGTGTGTGTCGGTATGGAAAGCAAAACTATATATGAATACTATACTCTATGATACGATAGTTACAAAATGCAACACACTATCGATGTAAAACTGTTGATAAAAACAAAAAACCTATGGTATATTGGTAAAAATGTGAAATACCAAACTGACAATATGAAATTTTCACCCAAATACTGTCTCCTATTACCTCATGCATTGTACAATCAAGGAAAATAAAAGCGTACGTAATTATGCAGCCGAGAAGATTCTAGAGTTTGTTGAAGATATTATGCCAAACACTGAGGATGCCATCTAGGATGTATGTATGTAAAAAAAAGTTTTCAGTTTTCGTAAAGATCGTAGTAAAAAAATTACATATTATTTCAGCAAAACGTTATATTTTCTGTAAAAATAATATAATTTTGTTAATTTTAAGTAAAATAATTAATTTACTATATTATAATTAACATTTTGAAGGATTACATATGTGATAATGAATCTGTAGAAGATTCAAATCACATAATATTCTCATGTTCATAATATAATAATAAACGTAAAACATTATATCAAAATCTACTTCAAAAAGATTTATCTCTACCTATAAGTGTAACGGTTCTTTTAAACACTAAAGCTATAAACGTATATAAAATACTTGACAATTTTGCGATTGACAATAAAATAAAATTATAAACTTAAATGAATCTGCTGGTTGATGGCCTGAGTTGCCGAATCCAAAAAACAGAAAAAACAAGGATTACGTAAATAATTTTATTACAAATTTTTTAAATAAAAATTTGATCGAATAATTTAAAAATTAATCAAATGAAAAGTTTGAAGCTAAAGTTTGTCTAGCTTATATATGAATAATGGATAATAATGGATAATATATGGATAATGTTATAATTTGGAATATTATAATAGAGGCAGTAATGTTTTTGTTTCTTTTTTTTTGTAGTGTCATATTTAAATAGAAATTTGCAATGATCCCATTGGGGTGAGTGTATAATTTTTATATTCTTCGATCGTACACATTGTACACATAGTTGTATAGGCCAGTATGTTTGTGTTTGTGCATTTATATTATGCGAAAATATGTAGAACTTGTGCCGATGTATTTGTGTTTATGTATGTGTATGTGTGTATAAGTGCATATTTTGCATCTCAATGTATGAGGTGACACAACTCTACACATACACCATACACACACACACACACATTTAAATTGTACAGAATACAGGAATGTATGCAAGCTTTGTGCGGTCTTGAATAAAAGATTTTTACACTTTGATAATAACAGTGTGACAAAATCTTTCTGGTTATTTTATTTGAATTTGTTATACGATTATAGTTTCAAATAAAACAGCTTTATGATTAAATTATGAATATCTAATATTTTAATTCAACGTTTCGATATACTCTACAATTATATCATCATGAGGAAAAAATATTATATATATTTTTTTAATGATAACTTGGGGTCAGTATATCTTTATGATGTAAAATTCAAAGATACTGTAATAATTACTAGACCAATCAATATTAGCAGCAAATTAATAACAGAATTAATAGAAATTGATAAAGAAAAGGATAATAAAATTTAGCTAATATCTATAAATTTTATGATCTAATTACTTATATTTTGTTAACTAGGAACTTGTTTCTATGTTCTGTTATTTACGGTAATGTCATTTGTATACTTTTTTCTGATGAAGACGGACTTTGAATTTCGTCGAAACGCTAATTTTAAATAAATATTAATACAGAACTACAACTTAAAGCAGTTTTATTTTAATATAATGAATTCTGAAAGATTTTTACCATATTATTTTTTATTCAGTTTCGAGTATGCTAAATTATTCTACTTACAATTAGATGTATATTTTAATGTTACGTTAGTGTTTATTAATTAAAATTAATACAGAACTATGTTTTAAAGCCGTATTATTTTAATTTATTTTAATTCATTATTGCTTATTACGGAAAGACAAATTTGAATTTTATAATTACAAACTTTACATTAATTTTTATGATGTATGCAACGTTTTAAGTTAGTAAATTAGAGTTTCTAAAACACAACATTAATACATTTTTATATCATGTTTTTTTTTTTATCACAATAACACAATAATCTTTTGGTATATACTTATTCTCTTCAGTGCAAACATATTGAAAACACATGGTATCCAATAACCTTCGATTGATATCAAATACCAACCAATACACACACACACAAATACATTTATGTACAATTGAAATTTCGACCGCGAAACAATTTTACCTCATTGTATTGTACAAACCGTATGCTTTCTCTACAGACCTCCCCCGAACAAACACCGCCTTGTACCGGTTCAGTTCCGGTTATAAGCGTGCGTAAGGGAGGATAACCCAGAAACTAACAATCAACAAGTAGGCACATTGACTGTTTCCGATTCAAAACTCACTTTCCCTCCCTTATTTCCTCATAACCTGTTCTAACTGTGTTAATTGTATATATGATTTTGAGACATATTGCATATTACATATGTAAAAAATACATTATATATAAAATTCTTTAGATACATGACATACGTAATTCTTAAAAAAAACATACGTCAAACTTGTTTTTGTGCGGTCCTTTTCTATACGATTTTTTTTTATGCGGTATATGAATTCCAAAGGTGTTGAAATTATAATTTTGTAGTGTTTTCTATCAGTGTACATATGTACATGATATGTTTGCCTGTACGCTTGCTATTAACTGTCTAATGCACATTTTTCTCTAATATGTTGTAAAAAATTATTTATTATAAGTATTTATGAAATTTCCCAATTTAAAAACAAATTGTACATCATTTTCTTAAAATCTCATTAAAAAAATATAAATAGTAGACAGCTTTGAAAAAAATTAATGTGTAACTTGTAGTAGTGTATATAGTAACTAATCGCTGTATTATAATGCCATTATTGTACTTGTAAAATAATGACCACTTTCTATACAGGTAATACGGTAACGTAATATTAATATTACGATACATATGAAGAAAAAAATATGACTTTACGTAACATGAATATTTATATCATAAATAAACATCTATTTAGTCACTAAATAATTTAAGCTAATACGCATTTACATACATCTTACCTTACTAACATACATAACATATGTATACATACATGCATATATCACTTGTTTAACCAGGAGCTATATTTCATATTCACCCTTTAACAATCCACCTTGACAACTTCCTCATGTAGATAGTACCTGTTATTATTACGGATTAGCGGCATTAAAGCCAAATTTATCAAATGACAAATGTTATAAGACACCCTTTCGAAGCATATCAAACATATAGGCATACGCAGCTTTAGATAGACTATATATATATATATATATATATATATATATATATAAATATATATATATATATATATATATATAAATATATATATATATATATATATATATATATATATATAAATATATATATATATATATATATATATATATATATATATGAGTATATTCATATTTTACCTTAGTAATAATATTCTCTAGTATAGTGGTTCTAACAAGGAACTATATCGAGAGGTGTCTCTGGCCGATTTAAATGAGCTTCAGGTATATAAGTAGAATACTAATAATTATTTTAATTAAATAAATAAATATATGACGTTTTTAATGAGGACTAAAAAGTATAAAATAATTTCTCCTAATCCCATACAGATTTATAACCCCATAGAGTTTTGCAGTTGAAGACATCGAAAACTATGAAGGTTTTAATCTAAAAAAATTTTACTAGATGGAAACAATAATTTTTGAATAATATTACTTTTAAATCATATTGTATCAAGACTTATCTACCTTCTAAAAAACATGAACATACTTTCAAGGAGTTTATATAATCCTTGGATTTGATAATTTGGAAATTAGGTAATTTTATATAAAATCCTGGGGCAACTGATTTGCACATAAATTTACAGACGTCTGTTTTTTGCAAAATATATGTAATATTATTTACTTTGGTATTTATATAAAAATAATCTGTAAAAATACTAAAATATTTGGCATTATTTGTATTTGTAAAAAATAATACAAAATATTTTAGTATTTTTCCAGATAATTTATATATAAATACTGAAGTATAATGTAAAAATTTGTCTAAAATATCTCTAAGTAATACATAAACAATCACGCTATGTATCCAAAAGGGTGTAGCACAAACTCTTTCCACTATCCCAAAATCAGTTTCCTTCAAACATACATCTAGACAAGCAACTTTAACTTCATCCACATTTATCTAATTTATCTTGAGAACCACTGCTTTAATATCACAGTGAATATTCATATACAAACAGCCAAGGAAATATCACCTTAATATTATACCTGGGTAATATCTTCCACTAGTAGGCTATGTAAACAAATGCGCTCTTGTGATATGAAAACAGTTCCTCACCGAATCAAGAAAATAGAGATTAATTAATTATTATTATTAATATATATTATGCTTGTAAACAAATTTCATGATTTATTAAATTACTTTGTTATTATTCAATTTTAATTAATAATGTAAATACAATATATTTCAAATACAATGGACTTAATATAAGGACCTCATAGGATTAGTAACAAATACGTCATTTTATGAGTTTTGATAACAAAGATAACTAACAGTTTTTTTTAGTAAAGTCTCTTTTAGTAAATTTACAGAACTTAAGTAAATATCTGTCAAAAATTTTCTATAAATAGCTAAAATTTGTTTAGTTTTGTAAAATTATTGTTAGTATAATTTATTACATACATTTATAAATTTACATAAAGGATTTATTTTGAAATGACTGAATTACACTTAAAATATTTTATTAGTAGTATTACACAAATTATGTACTAAGTCATTATTTTGATGAATTATTGCAGATATTAATATTCAAGCTGTAATTTTATATAATTTAAGAAATTATACCAACAATTTGCAATTTGCAGAAAGTAAGCAATTTTCCAATTTTTACTTATTAGGTTATTTTTACTTACTTTATGTAATTATTATGAATTATGTAAAAATGACAGAATTTTGAGGTAGAAATACAAATATTGATAGTAAAATAAAATCACAGACTTTTTATTGTAAAATTTTACTACTATTTTTTTGTAATTTCGCTATTTTTTAAAATATTTCAATTTTGATCAAGTTGGCATATTCATCACTATTCCACTCAGGTCCTCATATTTAGTCGGGTAAAAAAAAAGGAAATGAATTCATACATACATTGTAAATTAAATTAAGCTGTCAAAATTTATAATTTATTTTATTAGCGAACATTTATTGTTACAATTTAACAAATATGTATTGATATTCGACATTCTACTGCGTGTGTTTTGTAATCATTTGAATTAAATTTGTATTCATGCTAATGGTTTGTAAAATATTAAAAATTAAAATATATATATGACTAAAGGGCATATTTGAACTCAATAGAAAAATGAAAAATATATTTTTATTTTCTAAATATCGAAATATATTTATGAAGATGAGAATATCAAATAGATAGTTGAACTGACAAAACAAAGTTATAAAATAATAAACAAACAACTAGGAAATTTATACATACAATCCGGGTTTATTTAACAGATGCAAAATTTATAAAAAAAAATATGATCTACTATAGTTACTTAGTTACTTGTTTCTATATTCTGTTTATTATTGTATATTAAGTATTTGTATCTGTTTTTTGATGAAGATGAGCGTTGAGCATCGAAACGTCGATTATTAATGAATATTAATACAGAGCTTTAACCTAAAGCCGTTTTATTATAACACTATTCATCAAGGACAAAATATACAAATAATAATAAACAAAACATAGAAACATGTTAATAGCTGACAAAATAACTTTACTGTAAGAAATGTAATATAAATTAATGTAATTTTCCATAACTATTAACAGTAAAAAAATGCAGAATTTTGTAATATTCCAATCAAAAGCATTCAAATATAAACATTTTTGCACAACTTTTTATTTGTGAAATAAACGACAAACAATTTTTAATAGCCGTAAAAAACTCGTCGTATAAATTTTTCAACCTTAGAAAATATGCTCACTAAACTTTCATACATCGTCGTTTAACGACATCCAGCGCTGTTGACGGCGTTTAGTAGAACTTATTAAAAGACGCCCGCCCCCACTCTCGTCTCGTGAACTGAAAATCCTGAAAATTTTTCCGGCTATTGAAAGCGACCCGCCTGAAGGCAACAGTTTGTGCCTGTGCAATGAAAAGTCTACGGGTTCGCTTTAGCAACGACGCCCGGCAACGTTTTTCTATATAGAAAATATATCAGGGCGTCGTGACGCTGCCCTAACCCGGCGAGACCATCAATCAAATTGCGTGACGACAGGGGTGGTAATGATGGATTTTCTAAACTGGGCGTCTTGAATTGTGTCTGTACGTATCAGATTTCGGCTTCTAATTATTGACTTTCTATCGATTGATAAGTTATTGGTATTCTATGTTTGTTTGAGGTTTTTGTTACACTGTAAAAAAATAGTTACAGAAAAATTATAGGAAAGTTTTACTATAAAAAAATCTGTAATTTTATTTTACCAGAAATATTTTGTATTTCTGCTACATAATTCATAATAATCACTTAAATAAAGTAAGTAAACATGATCTAATAAATATGTAAAATTGCTTACTTTCTGCAAATTGCATCACATACTTAATGTAGAATTACAAATTGTTGGTATAATTTCTTAAATGTAACACTGCAATATTACACATATATGTACTTTTCCATCCCATTGGTACTATTATATTATATAATATATATTTGTAATAATTCTGATATTATGTATTTTGAAACAAATACGTTAACATTACAGCAGGTTGAGTAATTATACCTAGAAATACTGGACATCATAGTGTCTCATGATTTGTAGATAAAATTATATAATTTTTTTTAGAGTGAATATCATTAATGTATAATTAAATATAAAATAAATAACTATTAAATAAATAACTAGCTTCCCATTAAATTCAATTCATTTTATTACATTTTAGTCGTGATAGATATATATATATATATATATATATATATATATATATATATATATATATATATATATTTAACAAAATTGCGGCACATACAATACCTATCATACAATAGAGTACAACTCAAAATATCCCAGAGCAATCTTCGATTCTATATAGTCCGAAGCATTGCAATACATTCTAGCAAGCAATCTGTTCTTGGAATAAATCGAAAATACACTTTCCCTGCCCAGAAAAATCTTGCTATAAAAGTTGTACATTTACAATATTTCCAAGTAACAAATAAAACATTTTCGTTGCTATAGCTATGAGTTATAGGTAGGCGGATCAAAATATAGCAAACAATTCGCCCTGTGGTTTTCTTGCAAAAATATATAGCGAAGATTTCTACGGCGGCTCTATTGAAAATGATAGCAAAGAAGCACATTTGCCAAGTATACTAGTAAATCGTAAAAGTTTCTGGTCTGAAATGTTTTATGATTCAGCGAGCATTAATTATAGTTGAAGTTTGAACGCAAAGTGAAATGAAATGAACCACCATCACACAAGATGTTTTTGGTTCTGCAGAATTTGTTGAAACTGATGCTGGGTGATTTATTTTTAGTTTTAAGATACTTGTAGATGCACTGTTAGCTGTAATTGGAATTTTAAAATTAGCAATTACAGACTTCTGACGAGTGAATGAGTAATAAAGTGAAATAATACTTCTAAGATTTATTAATAGATTCAGTAAAAGTATATGTTAATACTTGTATAACTTTATAAGTAGAATTTCTCCGAATTCAGTAACTAGAACCAAATATTTCCAAATGTTGAAATAAATTTATCTTTGAAATAATTTTAAAAGAATTTAATAATTTAATCTGTATATTATAATTATAAAACCTAATATGAGTTTTAATTGATCACAAATAATTTATTATATTATATTATTTATTATATAATAAAATTGGAAATACTGGCCATAAAATAAATAAGTTATAAAATACTAAAACAAAACGACTTTAGGTTTAAGTTCTGTATTAATATTGATTAATAATCGACGTTTCAACGAACTTAACGTCCGGCTTTATCAGGAAAACTGTTACAAATGACATTTACAGTAAATATTAGAACGTAGAAGCAAGTTACTCGGTAACAAAATAAGTAACTAGTTCATAAAAATATGTATAAATTTTCAATTAATGGAATTAATTAATTAAATTAAATATTGAAACCGATATTAAAATATGGTTCTCGATTCTAGTTAACCATTAACCAATATTTTTAAGAGTTGTATGTATTGTTTTTTCATTTTTTAAGTACACAATGAGTTTATTTATATATCGTTAGTCGATTTCTTGTTTGTTCCATACGCCATTTTTGTTTAAATTGAGTTATTACTAATTTTGGCATATATTTGTTTGTTTTTTATCTATTTTAACAATTAATTGTGGATGTTATAATTTTAATAGTATTCGAAAATATTAATTCTAATTAATCTTACTATGAATAATTTAGTTCAGAAACTTTAAACAACATTTTGTCGAAAGTAAGGTTTTTTTTTTTATATGGAACAAACAAGAAATTTACTTGCGATATATTATTTTCTAAAACATATTAAAAATTAAACTAAATGAAATAATAAACATCAAATATATTACTTATATGTATAAATATATATCCTACCATTTACTACACGCAATTGTTTTCTGTGTATATACCTTTGTCGCTCTCATTTGTTTTATTTCATTTTTTTCCTCTGGCGTTATCTGCTTTCTGAATACATTTCATAAAATTAATGAGGCAACTATTTAATTTTTTAAAAGCATTTTACTTCGTACGATAGGTAATTATTTCATTCTTATCTTTGCGTCATACTGTGCCGACCCAGCCAGCTAACACGCATGCGTCTGTATAAAAAATTATACATACATACACATTGTTCCCTTATATACATGTTTTTTTTTATATATACATATTCATTTGTGTTCTCTTTTCCGGTATGGGCCTTGCGTAAAGAATATTTCACCTCGGGCGGCAATTTCGGGTTTTATTAAAACATCTTCCGAAAAAAAACTAGGTTATGTTTTTGATGAAGAGTGTGCGTTTTGTTAATTTTATGATAATTGGGCTTTATCTTGTTATTTATATTGTGGGTTTTGTTAGCTCGAAATTTATATTTAATTTTATTGTTTGTAGATGTAATAAACGTAATAAAGAGAATTTTTTTTTTCTTCAAGCGTATCATAATATTGATATTGCATTACTATATTGCTTATGTGGAAGGATGTCATTATATTTCAAGTACAATAATGTACATTATTATACAGCAATTATTTACTATATGAGTCGTATAGATGCAAAACTCACTATTTGGTAAATTTAATGTTCTAAGATATTTGCAAAAAAACTGTTATAGCTGGGTGTAATTGTATTTTGATGATAAAATCTTGTTACTAGATGACACTTAATAAATAAGTAATGCCATCTAATAACAAGATTTTATCATCAAAATACAATAACACCCAGCTATAACAGTTTTTTTGCAAATATCTTAGAACATTAAATTTACCAAATAGTGAGTTTTGCATCTATACGACTCATATACACATGACAAATGTATTTAATCTGACATCTTTGGCGATTATATTAAAAATTATTAAGTAAAGTTAAGTTAATTGACAATTGCATTGTTTATTTTCGCTTGCATTTAAATTTGATTATTGAAAATGTATGAAGAAATGCATTCTATAACGACAGATTTGTTAGAAATAATATACGCGAACAAAAAATAAACACGGCCAAATGTATTTAAACTGACATTTTGGGGACTTTTGGAGTCCGAGGCTAACACGCTACCACTGGCTTACGGCTGCCCATATTTTATGATAAATAGATAGAATATATTATAAATAATATTTGACACATGCAAATTTTGTAAATTTTAAACAATTGAAAAGGTAAACAGATATGAATATTTTTCATAGCTTCGTTGATTGCAGAATTAATAATTTGAATGGAATACATTTAAAAGCAATTGTTTTATTTTATCCATTAAATAAATGTTTCGGTTATTTACTAATCATTTAGCAAAACCATGTTTTTTGCAATTAACGCAAATATTTACATTTGCCAGTAACTCAACATTTATTTATTCCAAGCATGAAAAACTGCTTTTTTCTCGATTTTGTTTAACTTTTTTTATTGAAAAATTAATATTGGCTTACATTTATCAATAAATAGGTCGATAAAAAAGGTTTTTGTACAATATTAATTATAAACAAGATTAAAAACATTTGGGTAAACTCATATATAGACTACTCAGGAACCTTCCCTTACGTGATTATTATGGATTACGTAAAAATTACAGAATTTTGAGTTAGAAATACAGAATATTTATAGTGAAATGAAATTAAAGATTTTTTATAGTAAAATTTTACCAGTATTTTTCTATAATTTCGCAAATTTTTTTTACAGTGCATTTAAAACGCAAAATACCAAATAAAATCCAATTACACGTGAAAAACTGACAACCGTTTCACAATATAATATCAACAAAACAAATGAAACAATTCGCTTTATATTACTAGTCAAACTCGCTGTAAATAAATAATGTTACAACCCTACAATCGCGGTAGTTCTAAAAAAGGGGACCTAGGTATCTTTTTTTTTACACACCAAATAATTTCTGCACCAAAATGTCCTCCTATTTCTTGCTGATTTTTCTCCCCATTTCATATCATCTGGTCTTTCTCTAACACACACTGAAGGAGTCCTGGTCAATAGGTATAGCTGTTCTTTTCTATCAGACGGCCTGACCGGATGTCACGCTGTATTGTGGTAGCCGAAAGCGACAGGAAATTGAAATAATATAAATATTTTACGGATCAAATGTATGAATGTGTGTGTGTGTGTTTATTCGGAAAGGAAATTTCGCAATTTTGTTGTACGAGAGATACGTAACTTTTTCGCTGGGAATGAGTTTTTTGTTATCTGTTAATTGTCGAATAAAAAAATTATAGGTACATATGTTGTCGTACATACGTGTTGTTTAATTTTGTATTCGTATGCGCGAAAATAAACTGATGTAGGTGAGATTAATATTGTACAAAAATTGTTTTGGTTTTTTAATATTTTTATACATACATGTACAATAACGATATGCACACTGTAAAAAAATATAGCAAAATTACATTAAATAGTAACAAAATTTTACTATATAAAATCTGTAATTTTATTTTACTATAAATATTCTTTATTTCTATCTCAAAATTTTGTAATTTTTACATAATTCATAATAATCACATAAAGTAAATAAAAATACATATTATTGGTATAACGTCTTAAATTATGTAAAATTACAGCTTGCATATTAATACATACATATATACATACACAATCACGCTATGTACCCAAAAGGGTGTGGCACAAACTCTTTTCATCATTTCGAAATCAGTCGCCTCTAAACATTCCTATCCAAACAATCAACTTTTGTTTCATCCACATTCATAATTTTTCTCATACATGCTCTTTTATTTCTATCTGTAATAATTCATCAAAATAATAAGACTTAGTACATTTGTGCAATAATATTAATAAAATATTTTAGTAAAATTCATTCATTTTGAAATACATCTTTCATGTTAAAGAAATGTATGTAGATATACCAACAATAATATTACAGAACTAAACAAATTTTACCTATTTATGGAAAATTTCTATCAGAAAATTTACTGGAATTCTATAAATTTACCAATGACTTAATGATTTTTAATGTGACTGTCGAAGCTATCAGATTAAATTCACTTAACGTTGAAGTTATGTTTGGTGCTACCATCAGTGATGTATATAATAACTAACTGCTCTATAATAATGTACATTATTGTACTGGTAACTTAATGACCTGTTTCTACATAGGCATTATGGTAACGTAATATTAATATTACGATACGGTTGAAGAAAAAATAAATATTACTGTTGCTCTTTTGATGTAGCATAAATCAACAATTTCAAACAAGATTAAATAAAAAATACATGCAGTTTACAAATTCAATATTATTGCAAAATTTCCATCGACAAATATTGATACAAATATCCATTAATAATGTACCTCTTAGTACGTTTACACATGTACATTAAGTACACTTGTTTGTGAACATATATTTGGTACACAAATGCACTTAATTACACAGTGACATTCAATTAATTTCACCTCCCTCCCCTCTCTTTCCTTCTTCACACCCTGTATATATTTTCTTCTTGTAGTTTACTTATTATCTCGTATGATTGATAATATTATTAATAACCTTATAATTACAGTTGATAATGTTACAGGGTGAGTTAAAATATATTATATTTTTAGACGATATTTAATTAAAGTCTAGTGTATTCATTAATAAAAATTAATGTCAGTTAATTGGTGACATACCGTTTTTATGGTTGACAATTTTAAGTTTATTTTCAATTAAGATTAATTTTCATGTCTTTGTTTACATGAGGGTGTGATATATTTTTTTAATATACGTAATTTATTCTACTATTAAGTTTTAAGTATGTTAATTATCTTATCAGTAATAAGATAAAAATTAGAAATTATTTCTAATATTTTTTAATTTAATACACTCTAAAAAAAATTATGTAATTTTATCTACAAACTATGAGACACTATTATACTCAGTATTTCTAGGTATAATTACTCAACTACTATAATTTTAACACAATTGTTTAAAATTACATAATATCAGAACTATTACAATATGTAATGATATTACCAACGGAATGGAAAATTAGTTATATCACAGTTTTTTTTAGTAAAGTCTCTATTAATAAATTTACAGACGTTCAGTAAATTTGTTGTCAGGAATTTTTTATAAATAGATAAAATAAATAAATAATATTCAATCATAATTTAGAAAATTGACTATAGTATTGGAAAATTTACCTAGAATAACAAAAATATAATAAACAAATTTGTTACGCGGAATGAAATAGAATATGTTCAAAATTTATTTTTCATATAAATCAGAATCTGACAAGCGATTGAATTTAAAACAATTGAAATTTAACAAAAATATTAATTGAATAAAAATAAACCATACCACAAATAATAAATCTATGTTAAATTAATTTGACTGTAATAAAATTTTAATTTGTATTTTATTTTTTAGTTAATAGTTAAATTAATATTTTTGGCTGCAGAAGCATAAAAGAAAAATGAGATGGGGTAGACGGTATATCTAGAAAGTGGCGCAGTTGGTTAGCGCAGTTGCCGCGAAAGCACAAGGTCCCGGGTTTAAACCCCGGTAAAGTCAATTTATTTTTCTTTACTTAAAAATTAACTAATGATTTAATTAGTTCATAAAAATAAATTAATGGCGATTTAAACAAAAAACAAAATCCTATAACAAAATATACTATATTTTAACAGTTAATAGTAAAAATAATTTTCAAATTCTTCTACCGTTTAATAACCAAATTCGTCGCTGTTATCCAAGATGGTACAACTGTCCAAAACATTATCGCATCGGACGCACAACTAACCTAAAACTAAACTTATGCAAATGTATTCGGTTTCCGAAAATTTCTAGAACGCTGTAGTACGCATTTCTCTTCTACGTTACTAGTTTCCGGTTTCCAAATGTTATATAGAGAGTAATTGAAAACGTAGTAAGGATCAAGAACGACGCGTCCGTTTCGGGCGTCGCGACGACACTGGACGTGCTGGTTTCGTTCCTTACCAGAAATGCGAACGGGAAAATATCAGTGAATCAACGCTTCACTGGACCTGCATAAATTCAATTTGCATCCTGCGATGTTCAACTGTTCAAATTTCAGTTGTTTTCGTTTTAGTAACGAGTTGAATTGAATGTTTCGAACTGGATTTATAGGTTATGTTTGGGAGTATGTTGACATTTTCTGATTATTTGTATTTGTGTTGTATCCAAAGTTGTATTCAATTTCTAAAATCATACGTGTAACTTCTTTCCATAGTTTTATATAAATTTTTGTGCTTCAACGCACAAAAATAGATTAAAAAATGCTCTCAATAGATCTTTATTTTCATGAATAAATCATACCATATACCTATAAGGATGTGGAACAAACTTTTTCTATTCAAAAAAAAATTAGTTACATGAATACATTATTTTATATATTTTATTACATTACATGCTATGTACTTAAACGGATATGGCACGAACCCTTTCTACACTTAATTATTATAAATAGATACATACATAAATGCATACACAATTACGCTATATACTCATAAGGGTGTGGCACAAACTCTGTTTATTCAAGCAAAAATGATTTTATTTATTTTATTACATTGTTTTAAAAATAATAAATAAATACACCTATACAGAAATTACACAATTACGCTATGCAAAATTCCATTCAAGCAAAAAATGAGTTACATAAATACATTATTTTATTTAACATAGTAAAAATTCTTTCAGAACTCATTATATTAAAATAAAACGGGTTTAGGTTGTAGTTCTGTATTAATATTTATTAATAATCGACGTTGAGTTTGTCGAAACGTTGATTATAAATAAATATTAATACAAAACTACAACCTAAACCCGTTTTATTTTACTAAAAACATATTTTAAACATAGACATAAAAGAATATGAAATAAATTTTACAGTTAATTAGGTACATTTTAGCAAATTTATTTGAATAAACATTAATGAAAAGCAAATAGAAAAATCCTAGCGTATGTCTGTCAGCTATAAATGGAATTCTACCGTTTCTTTTTTTTTTAGCTTTTTTTTATCAACTTTTTTTGTGACTTTCCTAGCAGATATTTCTCGTAATGGTTTTAGCTTCTAAATGAAGATTTGCAGAGAGAGGGAACTTAAATACACCTAAGGGTGAAATGATTAAAATAAAATTAGTAAATGAGGGTTGAAGTTAACGACCTTTCTGAGCTTAACGGTTTTTGAAAAAAATTCGGGAATCAATTTAAAAGAATTTTATATTTCGATCATTTTGTTTATCGACACTAAAATAGAATTAAATGAAAAATAGAGTTTATAGAATTTTCCAGATTGGTATGCCATGATCGATCTAGTTTTATCGCAGACGTTTTGCCATACAATGTAGATGATATCCTCAGTGCTTGGTCATTGAATCATTTTGAATCATTGAATAATCACTTTGATATATTGAGAGTGTGTTGCGTGAACGAATGTTTCCAATTAGTAGGAATAGAAGAGCATGCATGAGGGGTATTATGAATGTGGATGAAGTTAAAGTTGTTTGTCTCTGGATATAGGAATGTTTGATTTCGGGATAGTGGAAAGAGTTTATGTCACACTCTTTTGGGTACATGGCGTGATTGTGTATGAATGTATTTAAGAAAAATGTATAAGAATAACTTTACCTTTATCAATAGGCTTAAAGTTTATTTAATAAAAACATTTATTTATTGTAATAAAATTTTAGAAAGAAATCTGTGCAAAATATAATATAATACTTAATTCTTTTTTTTTTAATTTTATTTTATATTAAATATTAAGTGCTTTTATACGTAATTTTCTGACATTATTTCCTGGAAGAAATTTGAGCTTTAAACCGTTTAAAAGCTTTTTTAATTCTGCCACAATATTATGATGGATTATACGATATAACAGAAAATTATGAACAAAATTATAAATAATGTCACATTTGTTAATAAGAAATAAGTTACTTAAGTAAAGTAACAAAATAAGTAACTAGATCATAAAATGTTTATTTTATGTAAAATTAATTTACTTATTATGTAAAATATTTATATATTTCAATGTATTATTACATAAAGTAATATGTATTATTGCACATAAATGATAGTTATAATACTAAGAAATTAAAAAAATAAAATTTTACAATCGTAAAATATAATAAATAATTATGTACAATTTCATAAAATTATAATAAATTTTTATTACATTATTTATTGTGAATTTCAATAAAAATTTGGAAAATTGCAGAAACAGTATATAATTTTGTGTAGCATGTAAAAATAAGTAATATTGTCTGTAACAACTAGAAAATCCATGTTTATTTTTTATGAAATATCACATATTATTAGTATTATCACATATGTCTGTATGTAATTTTTTTTTTCTGTAAATTTTCATAATTAATGAAGTAGTCATATAATTTTATAGTAATGTTTACTATAAAAATTTATGTAACTTTACAAAACTTTTTACAGTGTATCTATTTTAAAAGCAAGTCTATGTATATTTGACATTTCTATGTATATTTGACATTTCTCTTAAATAGTTTTGTAGCGCAAGTTCACGCAGAAATAGACTCAATCTAAATATATAATAGAACATTTTTAACATGAACATACAATAACAAAACTTTCCTTGAATCGTTTTCTGACATATCTTACAATGATTTGTGTGTGCATATCCATGTTCTATTGGTAAAAATGTAACAACGGTACCATATTTGTACTATGCGGACAATTGTTAAACTATATTGAAATCCACTTAATACAGTTTCTTGTCTGGTTTGAAACTTGGCCTTCTGGCATTCAACTGTCAATCATTTGACAATAATGCGTATTAATATTTCGCTAGTTTTGGAAAATGTAGATAGATTTGTTTGGTATTTTACTGAGAAAAATCTATTTGTATGTACTCGTATAAATAATTTAAATCTATTTGAGATTTAATAGTTATCTTTAGGTTTTCACAGTCGGTATCCATTGAATTTATAGAATTTTTTGAGCTGGTATGCTGCCATCGATTTATCCTCGTCGCAGACGTTTCGCCATACATTGTAGATGACACCCTCAATGCTTGGTGATTGAAGTGTAACGTTTCGAGTGATCTTTGACAATTATTAGGACTTTACTACTGATGATGGAAACCTAGCTGTTGAAATACGTATATAGTTTTTTAATACGTTTCTATTAACTGGCTATCTTGTCTGTCTTTTTGTTTGTTTGACTGTTTGGTACAAATTTTGCAATCGATTTTAAACTAACTCTCTCAATGAGCTAGAGACTTGAAACTTTAAACATAGTTGAGAACTGAATGTAAACTAATTAATTAATTAGTAATATTAGAAATATTAATTTTTATCTTGTGTCATATTCACGAATTTTATACATTTGTGAATTTAGCAAATATTTATTTTTTTTAATACAGAAACTGCAGAAAACAACTATAGAAAATACAGAACACACACACACAAGACTAAAAAGCAGAAAATAATTATTTAAATTAAAAAAAAATGTACTACGTTATTAAAACGGACTAAAAAGTATAAAATAGTTTTTCCTAGTCCCATACAGATTTATAACTCCATACAAATTGTTCTGAAAATTTGTGATCATGAATTTTTGATAGCTATGACAATAATTGAAGTTGCCATTTTTTAATAAATTTCAATTTCAGTTACTGTGAAGGCATTGAGTTAAATTAAATTTGACTTCCATTAATTAAAAATTTATAAAATTTTATGATCTACTCACTTATTTGTTACCTAGTTTCTATGTAATGTCATTGTATCAGGTTTTTTTCCTGATGAAGACGATTGTTGAGTTTGGTCGAAACGTCGATTATAAATATATTTTAACACAGAACTTGAAGCTAAAGCAGTTTTATTTTATATAATGAGTTCTGAAAGACTTTTTACAATGCTATGTTTAAATAAATATATTGTATGTTATTAGTAAAAAAATACTAGTATAAATTTGTCATTTTTTTATACCATCAAAAAAAATTAAATACAAGTGTACGAGTATTACCAAATGATTCTATAAAAATATTACTGATAAATTAAGCAAGCTCATGTTTTTTTAATCACAAACTCGCATTCTCAAACGAATAAATTACTCCTGTTAACAAGTTTGACAAAAATTAGCCACAACAATTTCAACTATACAATCACACATTTTTAACTTTTACCCATATGTGAATAATATATTACATTCTCTCTCTACACACACATATATATATATCCCAATTCTCAGTTTAGGGTTGTAATATTTCTTGCTTTCGTCTCTCGTTTACGAGTGAAATTATCGCATTTTTTATCGCGTCGAAAAGCCTCGCCCGGTTGACTAATTAAAATACGTAGGATGGTTCTTTTTTTACTTCTACGACATTTTTCAAATGTCATTGCCGGGCAAAGGGAACAAGATAATTAACACATGTTAAATGACAGGAACCCATAGTCGGATTACAGTGATTCTTCTCTTTGTAATTTTCGGAGGAGAGTGTATGTATTTGTGTCTATGTCAACACATTATACAGTTTTTTTTTTGTTACTGTTTGTGTGTGAGGATTTGTACTGAAAGATTTAAAAGGTTTTGTAATTACTTTATTTATTATAATGTTTTAAGAATATTTGTAATAGGTTTACATTAAAATAAAATTAAAAAACTTTAGGTTATAATTCTGTTTAATTTTATATTTAAAATCGACGTTTCGATATATTAAATATCAAGAAAAAATACATACAAGTGATATGTATAATAAACAAATAAAACATAGAAACGAGGTACTAGGATTAGATTAATTTATTTTTCTTTAAGCGTATCATAATATTAATATTATGTTACTATATTGCTAATTCAGAAAGAGGTCATTATGTTACTAATACAATGATATATATATATATATATATATATATATATATATATATATATATATATATATATATATATGTATGTATATTATTATACAGCAGTTAGTTATTTAATTTATTTCGCCCGGAATGGTCAGAAATTGTATATCGACCAAAGAATGATTGTTATATTTAATTTGATTAGCCTTTACTTTGTGATACATTATAATTTGTTTAAATAAAACAAACAATTACTTTGTAGATATCACAGTTTAATAATGATTGTTAGTTAAAATTTTAAATCGATCTGATGTTTTTCCAAAAAAAAAGAAAAAAACGATACTTTAATAGGAAAATTACAAAGATTATAAGCATTCATCAAACGCAAAAACTAAACAACTGTTTGACAGTTTTGAAAGTATCAAATTTCAAAAAACAAAAAACAACTCTCGCTACAGTGCCAGGTGGTACCTACAAGCCGTCTTCTGCACCCTTAACGCGCAGGGTGCGGGGGTAGCGACCGGCGGGGGTGTATGTTAAAACGTGCGTCCAAAAGTCGAAATGTTGTAAAAATACGTCCACGTGTGGCACGTACGTTTCCACGTGAAATTGATAGTAAAAGTTTGACGAAAGCCGTGGGGGGGGGGTTAGACCAGCGCACCGAAAAGAGCTTTGCGAAGCTTTCGGCGTCAGCCGACTGGCATTAAGCGGCCCCGAAAGCTGAGCTATAGCCGATTTCACGGATAATCAATACGGTATTTTTTTTCAAAGCTGCCGCTCGGCACACCAAGAGTTGGACTGTGTTAGTATATATATATATATATATGCGTATAATACAACAAGCATTAAATTTTCGTTTGGTGTGTGTGTATGTACGTATATTAGACAGTAAATCGATTTGTTATGCGTGTTTTTAATTTGGTATTAGTGAGTGAATGATGTGTGAAATTATGTTTGGAATATTAATTTACCAAATGCGTTTTGGAATGAATTGTTTTCACTATAGTCTACTCCACAAGAAAATGGAACTGAATAATATTAATATTAGTAGGTTTTTGTACGACCATACATAACTATTCTTGTTAACACTCAGATAAAAAATTCGTCTATAATGTGAGATATAGCGGGCCTTATACGGTCAATCAGGAATGACAATCTGATTGAAAAATCAAACTGTCATTCCTGATTTTAATCACAAAGCTTCTACACTTTTAATTTTAATTTTAACGCCAGCTACTTCCTACACTTCTTACTATTATCTATTGCATGCGCCCCACGTTTTTAGTTTTAAATCTTACAAGTATTGTCATACCAATTAAAAATTCACAATCATACATTTTCAGGACAATCTGTATGGGTCTAGAAGAAATTATTTTATACTTTTTAGTCCGTTTTACAAACGTGGTATATTAAAAATATTTTTTTATTTAAATAATTATTTTCTGCTTGTTAGTCTTGTGTATGTGTGTTCTGTATTTTCTGTAGTTATTTTCTGTATTTGTTAATATAGCACAAGATAAATATTAATATTTCTGATATTGTTAATTAATTAATTAGTTAGTATTACATTGTCATTCAGTTTGAGCTATGTTTCTAAGTTTCAAGTCTCTAGCTCATCGGGAAGCTAATTTAAAATCGATTGCAAAATTTGTACTGAACAGAAAAATAAACAGACAGGAAAGAGAGCTAGTTAATAAAAACGTGTTAAAAATGAATTAAAATAAAACGGCTTTAGAATTTAGTTTTGCAATCATTTTTATTAATAATTGACGTTTCGACGTACTCTACGTACATCATCATCATCAGCTAAAGCTTTTTTATTTTAATATATTGACGTCTGCAAGTTGTTTTATTATGTTACAAGATAAATAATACATTTTAAAACTAGTATTAAAAGAATCATATTATTAAATATCTGGTCAAAAAAATCTTTATTAATTTTTTGTTTTATAACATTTTCGATAAAACATATTATTTTTAAACTCTGATGCTTGTACGTTTTGTGTATTCTATAAAAACATTCAGTCAGCTTTTTTTCTGACTCAATTTTTTTTTGTCTTGATTCAGTTAGGAAAGTTGATATTGGCACTTGGAACTTAACACAAGTTTTAAATAAGTTTATGCTTTACAGCTTTACTCCTGCTAAATTCACCCAACTTTTTCCTTTTATTTTTTATATACTATCCGTACATATAGGTTCCTATAACTGTAAGTTATATCAAGAGAATTATTTTAGTAGATATAAACTTAAAAGTTAAAGTTTCTTTTTTACCTATTTTTTACAAATAAAATTTCGCGCTTAAATCAACAATATTCCTAAAAAAAATTCAATAAATTTTCGAACATGTGTTCTCAGAACTGTGTGAACTTTCTACATGATTTATGCATATTTAATACAATAGTTTTTTGTAATTTTATACATTAAACTATACAAATATAGGTAGAGTAAAATTTGCAATAATAAAACTGTGCTATTATTTTAAATATAGTGGAAGGTTTTAGTTTTTAATATTTATTTTGTAACATATAATATGCAGGATGAGTTTTTAGTGTGTTATATTATAAAAATATATATTTTATACAATTTTTTACTATTTTTTGAGATCTACAAAGCTGACTAGTTTTCAGTTATTCAGGGTGTTTAATATATGTGTGGTAGTATATAATTTTATATTTTAAGTGGAATATTATATGAATTTTTCCTTTCTTTTAATATATACCAGGGTTTCAAACCGTTATATTTTTCGTTTTAGTTTTTGTTCCGGTTCAATTAAAAAAATATGGTTCGGTTTTGGTTTTTGTTCCGGCAAAAATAACGGTTTTTTTGGTTTTCGGTTCAGTTTCGAGTGATTAATTTTTAAATTTTTTTAATGTTTTTATTTGTATTAAAAACTTATTTTCTACCATAATTTAGAACAGTTTGTTCCTACTTTTATAATAAACATGCTACATAAAAGTATAATAATTAGGAGTATATAATTTATGATAATAATATAATTTATAAATATCATAATTTATAAATTTTTTTAATTATATAATAATAAGATAACATATGTTAACGTAACAAATTCTTGTATAAAGGATTTTTATTTATTTATAATTTGAAAAAATAAAAATTAGCTTTAATTATTAAATTTTCCAATGTATTTTTATTTAAATTATTTAAAGATTATTAACAGCAAAGTTATTATCAAAAAATACACCTACTTCAAAGTGATCCCTAGTTTCATTTTCAATTTCAATAACTGAGTATTCATCCACAAAAAAGAAACAAAATATTCTTCTCTTATCAATCTGCTGTTAATATTAACAGGCAATTGATAAGAGAAGCAATTGATGTTGATTACAGAACTTGAACCTAAAGCAGTTTTATTTTAATATAATGAGTTCTGAAAGATTTTTTTACTATGTTAATAAACTTTAGATACAATCAAATTAAATTAAACATAGTCTTTACGCATTAAATTCTTTTTCCTTCACTATTTTATTTGGCTTCAACCCCAAAAAGAATCCAGCATTCGCTGCTACCACACAAGGGTTGTAAAACATTTTATTAGGTCAGTGAGTTTAGGGCAGAATCTGCATCGAAGTTTTTATGTCAGGGGGTAGTATATCTCCGCTTCCCCTTATAGCCAGAGTGTGAGTATATATTACAGGCTTTTTTTTCAAGGGGTTGCGCTACTTTGCCTAGCTTGCACAAGTCACCCCTTCATGTTGATTACCCCAAAGATATTTACGTCACGAATAAAAATAGGAATTATTGATAAAATATGGCGCATGCTGTTTTTATATATATACCGGGAAAGGTTACGACTTTCTTTTGTTTTTTACGGATACACAGATATTAAGGTTCGGAGCAAAAAAATCAATGAACATTTTTTGCAACGATAACATATTTATGTAATCTAATTGTATTTGGAAAATTTATAGTGTTTAATTAAGAAATTAAATTTACATAGTAGAATATTATGTAACAAAATATTTTTCAGAATTCATTGTATTAAAATAAAAACTATTTTAGGATAAAATTTTGTTTAATTATTTTATAAAAACGACGTTTTGACGAAAATCAAGTCATTAAAGTAAATAACATTTGATAATCGAAAAAATAAACTATAAAAAAATTTCTTGAATGAAGGAAATAACAACTTAGTTATTTATTTAATTGTTATTTATTTTTATATTTAATTATACATTAGTGGATATTGGTTTTTAAGTTACAAATTATTTAGTTATTTAAAAATCCTTATTTTTAGCTGTGTGATGAAATCATTAAAGTTTCAACTACAGTGTTGTTTGTTACAATTTTATCAGCGACTACATAGATTCTATGTTCTGTAAAATATTTTTATGATTGCTATACAATTTTATTAATATTTTGTTTTTACAATTTTCCAACAGAGCACGTTCTGAAGAAGGAAAATACCACCGAATACTTGACATAGAATCTTAAATGAATTTCATTCGAACATCTAACCTTCCCATTAAATGCAATCCCATTTTATTACATTCTAATCTTGATTTATTTATATATATAATATATAATATATATATATATATATATATATATAATATATAATATATATATATATAATATATATATATATATATATATATATATATATATATATATATATGTATATAATATAATTGTCAAAAACAAACTAGAGAACTGATTGAAAAATGAAAGTTAATGTTACTTGTAAAGAGAAATACACATCACTAGGCTATCACAACTGTTTTGGCAGCTTCTTTCAAACCGAGTTATCTCCGTTTAATCCCCCGCTTGGCTCCTAGATCCCTGCCGATAAAGACATTTGACAAGCGCTGATTGCAAAACCACATCGAGCTTGTCATCTGCAGCGATAGGTGTTTTAAGGCTAATCTGATCCCCGGTGTCTGTATTTAACAACGTCATTTGATTCTATCGGGCAGGTAAACCGGATTGAAAACGGTAAACCAGTAACCGGTAATGTAATACGAAAGAGAGAGAGAGAGAGAGAGAGAAATCAATAGATCAATCTCTCTTCGATATATATCTTTCATCTTCTCGGCTGACGATGTCAGCTAACACTTGGTCCGTATCTAACCTAACCTGAAATTGCACACGCATTGATTGGAAATGAGCCAATTGAATGATAAAATTGTGAACATGGATGCTAGTTGAGCAGTTTAGTTTTGTTGATAAATATAAATGCGTGGGAGATTTTTGATTAAACGGGATTATTTTATTCGGTGTTTTTTGGAAACTAGAGCTCGATGTACAATGACTATTCAAAATTAGATAAAACAATATTTTAGCCACGCTTAGTCACGAAGTAACATATATTTTTTTAATGCATTTGTGCCTAATTATGACTAATTTGTATGCTTACTACATTAGAAAATATATATTACGGTAGTTTTTCAGTAAGGCTAAAATCGATAATTTTACATCGAAAAAGCATTAGAAATTATGTTTTTAGAGAAGTAACAGGTTCCTTTAGTCAACTGAAAATTTCGGAAAACAATGCCAAAACATTTGTGGAGAGGAACTTGTTACTTCCTTAAAAACATGCTAAAAATATTATTTATGATGTTTTTCGATGTAAAATTATCAATTTTCTTCTTATTAGAATTTTTTTATAAGACCATTCTAATATATATATATATATATATATATATATATATATATATATATATATATCAAGCACCAGAATCGACCACCGGCGTCGTAAAACCTATAACGAAACCTGAATTTTATAATCTGCACTGTAAAAAGAAACTCGAAAATTTTTACATAAAAACTCAAGGCAACTAGTTTAGTAAGTAAATTTACAGATGTCACAGGAAAATTTCTACATTATATACATATAAAATATGTATATTTTATATAAGGTTACTTACTTTTTCAGTATATATATATATATATATATATATATATATATATATATATAAAATATGATAAATTAATAATTACAAAATTATATTATTTCTACAGAAACTTTATCGTTTTGTTGAAATAATATGTAATTTTATTACTATGGTTTTTTTTATGTAAAACAGCAACTTTTTTACTTATTTTGTCTCTATGTTTTTGTTTATTTACTGTAAATGTCATTTGTATCATTTTTCCTGATGATAATGTACGTTGAGTACGTAGAGTACGTCAATTATTAATAAAAATTAATACAGAACTACAATCTAAATATAATTTATAATAATTAACAAATAATCAATACGGGTATTCATGCAAAATAATTCTGTATGATGAATGTAATAGTTAAATTTTACTGGTTTGCTGTAGTTAAATGCATTTTACATAGCCTCGAAATTTGCAGTCAAAAATTTAGACTCAAATTCGTCGCAGTAGATTTGTGTTTTAGCATTTTACAAACTCGTTCCGGGGAAAAACTAAATATAAAAAGTGCAAAAAAATCGTTTCTGATTGGGGATGCCAAACCCGCTTCTAATACGGCTTGTATCACACGCTAAAACGATTTGAAATCAGAACGCTTTGATGGGTAATTTGTGTGTATGTATGTGTGTGTGTGTGTGTGTGTGTGTGTGTGTGTGTGCCGGTAATGTAGAACGCTGCTTAAGCTGTAGAGCTTGAATTGAGCTTACGTTACGGAAAAGTGATCACTCAGATGGTGTAGTAGTCGCCTGTAGCACGCCTATACTGTAGACCAACCCGAAATTATCCTGTTACAGGCAATTGCATACGTGTAGCCAAATAATTAAGTACCTTAATTTTAATTTTATTAGCGTAATTTTCAGTTACGGACAAAAATTTGCTTAGTTTTATTGAGTTTCAAATTTTATCTTTAATCCATTTCAATTAATTTATATATATATATATATATATATATATATATATATATATAAACACTTTGTAAATTCATTTATAAATATTTAATGCACATATTTCTTTTATTAAATTATTATTATTATGATTTTAATAATATATTTATTTACAATCTGTCTATTTATTAACACGTTTTTATAAACTCGCTTTCTTGTTTGTTTGTTTGTATGTTTGTTGTTTGTCTATTCGGTACAAATTTTGCCATCGATTTTCCGATGCTCAGAACTAGATAACAATGCAATACTAACATACATACACAACCACACCATGTACTCAAAACGGTGTAGCATAAACTCTTTCTACTCTTTCGCAATTAGTGTTCACCAACCATTCCTATCCAGAGACACAACTCATACAAAAACTACAGAAAACAACTACAGAAAATACAGAATTCGCACACACACAAATAAGACTAAAAACCAAAAAATAATTATTTAAATTAAAAAAAAAACAAATTTAATGTACCACGTTTTTAAAAAGCATAAAAGTAAAAAATAATTTCTCCTAGAAAAACGTGGGGCGCATGCATTAGATAGTAAGTAAGGAGTGCCCCTACGTTTTTCTACCTATAGAAGAAATTAGTTTTTACTTTTTAGTCTGTTTTAGAAAACGTGGTATATTAAATTTTTATTTGTATTTAAATAATTTATTGATTTTTGCAACAAAATTTATGAACACCTAAACCATTTCATTTAAATATTTAATTATCTTGGGTGTTTTTATTTATAACACATGTGTGTGTATGTACAATAACCAATTTCGTAAATTCTCGTTCGTATTTTTCAATAACCAATTACCCGGTAAAACACAGTTAAATAAAACGGAAAAAAAGATAATTTCTCGCGCCAAAAAAAAAAAAAAAAACGTATCAGCGAATATATAAACACAATATTGTACACAGTGCGGCCAAAGTTACCTTCGTTAAAAATTCAGGCCTTTCAATTTTAATTTGACCGTAAAAATATATTAGCAAATTATTGTATATCCGGCTACCATGATGGGTTTGTAAGCGTGCCCCCGGGAGATCAATAGATAAAACAGTAAAACATATACAGATATGGTTAGCTCATAATACCGACTGAGGAATGAGGACCATAGTGGTATACAGGGTGTAACAGAATAACTATTCCTAATTTTCAGAATTGATAGAGTGCACTTAGAGAAACATTTTTTATTAATAAACTAGTGTCCGAAAATTTCGCGGTGCCAAGATACACTAGATATCGTTAAAAATAATTTTAATTATTACAACGTCAAAGAGTAGTTAAGTTAAGGAACATTTTATTAGAAATAATAGTGCATTAAACTTTATAAACATTGTTCGAAGTTACGACCACCATTTTCGATACACAAGTTGTAACGATGTACAGGGTGGGCAAATTTGGACGTTTTCATAGGGGGAACTCGGAAACTATAAGAGATATGGAAAAATGGACCGCGCATCCTCGACCGCTTTTTTTTGAGAGAAACTCAATTATGAAAACAAAAATTAGCTATCGTCTTTTGTTTTCGAGTTATGGCGAAAAGTTCGCTTTTTCCGTATTTTGATAAATGGCGATATTTCGATGGTTTTTTTAAATTAGATGAAAATAATTTTCACATTCTTAAGGCACTTTTTTGAGTAGAATGAAATAGTCTTAACGGATATTATAAATCTCCGTTAATTCTCGGGTTATAACATAAAGTTGTGTTTTATTACAATCGACTGCCGAAAAAAAAAAAAAAAATTTCCGGACACTAGTTTATTAATAAAAAATGTTTCTTTATGTGCCCTCTATCATTTCTGAAAATTAGGAATAGTTATTCTGTTACACCCTGTATAGACGAATACGCCACTTGATAAGTGTTGAAATAATGTTCAAAAATTGGAAATACACAGTGGCGAATACATAGATGTACAATTTATAATATTTAACAAATATTCAAACTGCTGTTGTCGAACAATATTATTTTTAAAATAAAACAGGTTGTATATTAGTATTAGTAATATAATGATCTCTTTCTACGCTAGAAAATATAAATATATTATTGTAAATTATTAATACTACTCTAGTTTTTAAAGAACATTGCTATTTTTAGAATTTTAATAAAATCACGAATTAATAATTATAAATAAACAACTTCAATATTTATATTCCGTAATTGGTAAATAAATATTTTAAATTTAACAATTCCGATTATGGTAGAATAATTTTCTTGATCTTACCAGACTGCGTGTCACCGGATATTTTGAACAAAATCAGACCAAATTTGGAATACGTAAATCTTACTTTCACATTTGCGTTTTTTTTTTCCGGAATATAATTTTTGTCGTAGCAAAGATTAATATGTTTGTTTACAGTTCCGCGGTTGTAAATTTAATCATTCCGTATTTGGTATTTATGCATTGCGATATGAATTTTGTAGAATTAAAAATTGCGCTATTTAATAGTGATACAAATAGGGTTTTATTAATCTTTTTATACTGTGATTTATTATAGTAAAACATATGAGTTGAGAATACATATTGAATGTTAGAGAAATAATTGCTTAATTTTACTTATATATATTAAATATTAACATAGTTCTGTATTAATTTTTATTAATGATCGACGTTTACAAATACTCTACGTAGGTTATCATCAGGAAAAAATATACAAATGACTTATACAGCAAATAAACAGAACATAGAAACAAGTTACTAGGTAACAAATATTAATACAGAATTAGAATTTAAAGCCGTTTTATTTTAATAAAATGATTTCTGAAAGATTTTTTGCTATGTTAATAATAAAATTGTATATAATAACTATTTACATACACTGTCTAAAGAAGTTATTCATTAAAAGATAATATATTATCTTTATTTAGAAATTAGAGTTTGTGCCACACTCTTTTGGGTACATGGCGTGATTGTGTATGTATGTATGTATGTATTTAGAAATTAATGTAGAGAATTCTGAAAGATTTTTACTATGTTAAACCTTTATTGTAAATATATTATAAACAACCAGGAGTATTTATTATATAAAAATCAGTGGAATATGGTAAAAATTAATCATATTTTAACACATATTTATCCTCATATATATCGTATGACACATTTTATAAATATGAAATTTAGTGAAATAATCATTTATTAGTTTTACGGATTTATTTTAATTCGTATTAAATATAATTTATTAAACACGTTTTTCAACATAACTCTGTGATAGTTAATATGCGCAATATCCACGGATTAAAGATTATTATATATACATATATATATATATATATATATATATAAACAAATATTACATTATGAAATTGAAATTGTTACAAACAAAAATAATTATTAAATATTATCATATTTAACTATTAAGTATTACAATGTTCAATGTGTTTTCTACTTCTGTTGAATACATACATACACAATCAGGCCATATATCTAATAGGATGTGGCACAAACTCTTTTCACTATCTCAAAATCAAAAAAAGTTATGTGAAAAAAACTTGAAAAAATGTAAAAATGAGATATTTTAATTTAATTTTTTAATTATAATTTATACATTTTATAATTTAGTTATATGTATTATGTTATCTGGTAACTTCTTTCTATTTTTTGTTTGTTTATTATTTATATTATTTGTATATTTTTTCCTGATGATCACATGGAGTATATCGAAACGTTGAATTTTAATTAAAAATTATAGAAAACTTATTCCTAAATCTTTTTATTTTGAAATTAAGAATTCTAAGTTTGTCAAGTCTCTGATTAGGTACCCGCTAGTCTTACACAAATGATAGATTGAAATTTAATTTATGTTTGTCTAACAAACTAACGTAATATTCGTAGGGTGGGGGTGTAGGTTCCTGCCGACCCTGTTTGTTGTATGCGAGAGAGACGAGTCAGGGATGCGTTGCTCATTCTCTGCACAGTACAGTACGGGCTGGGTCCTTTGTTTGCCGTTCGCCTCAAATTTGAATATTTATTAGATCTGCGCATGCATAATTATTAAATTTACATTATTAATTAAGCAAACGATTACCTATCAAGCGGTTGATAAAATTATCTGGGCTCACCCGCCTGTCAGGACAAAACTTTATTTATGCCCGGTTGAGAATTGATTTGTCTTACGCAAGCTTTGACGAAAGATATATCATTTTAACATAGTAAAAAATCTTTCAAAACTTATTTATTATTTTAATTAATCGATGACTTGACGTGCTCTACGTACATTATCATCAGGAACAATGATACAAATGACATATACAACAAATAAACAGAACATAGAAAAAAATTACTAGTAATTACTAGTAATTAGTAACTAGTAAGTAATTAGATTATAAAATTTATAAAAATAATATTGTATTTCTTTATTAATATTTATTTTTACATTTTTTTAATGGCTTTTTTATTTAAAAATTTATATATTTTATGATCTAGTTAGTTATTTTGTTATCTAGTAACTTGTTTCTATATTTTGTTTATTTACTGTAAATATCATTTGTATTATTTTTTTTTAGGTGGAGTACGTTGAATTACGTCAATTATTAATAAATATTAATACAGAACTTAAACTTAAAGGCAATTTTATTTTATATAATAAGTTCTGAAAGATTTTTTTGCTATATTAAATATTAAATTGTTTTTAATTATTTGATAGAATATAATGCGAGTAATGAAAATAAAGTTTTAATTTTATAATATTTAATTTAATTTTATGCGGGTTATTAAATTAATTTTTAATTGATCTATAATGTTGATTTTAATTACTTTTATTGATACAAATTCCCAAACTTTGTCTAGTTTCAAAACGCGAAGTGTGGTTTTTCCCCCTTAATATTTTTTTGATGAATAAAACAATTGCCAGTCAACTTACTACTTCCGATAACACAAGTATATCAGCAATGACATACATTTCTCATCAGAATATCTCACAAATCAAGTCAATAAATTAGTACCCAATATACATCTGCTGAAAGACTAATTCTGGCCCAACGTATAACCACTAAACCTATCTCTCTTCCTTCACAAATTGAACCAACATGAATTTCTCCTTCTCCTCTTTTTTCCACCCTTCCCCGCAACCTTCTAACAAATCTTCTAATCAACCCCTAGCTAGCCATTGGTACGTAGCTAGAATTCGCAATCGTACACAGAATGATTATCTCCGAATTGATCAAAATGTAATTTGTTCATCATTACCTAGTTGGACACAACATGTTGTGTGTGTGTGACGTATGTTAGGGCTCAGAATTGCACTAATAGTGGAGGTGCCGATCAGAATTGCACTAGTTTTTGGAGGTGGAGGTGCACCGAGAGGGAAAGATTTAGGAAACTGTGTTAGCGGTCCGGTGGCCAGCTCTGTAATATGTCGCATTAATTATTCAACGTAAATCGAAATTTTGTTGCACGGATATTGTAATGTACGGTGGCCGGACGAGTGCCAATACAATTTTGCCAATTATCAAAATGGTTCAAATTGTTGTACCACTAGGAATAAATGGGTAATTAGGCTAACATAACGTGGCTAACGTAATTTTTTTTATCGAAAATTTTTATTTAAACTTAGGTATATCTAGTCCAATGAGTCCAATTTTTTTTAAAAATATTATCGTTTCTATAAAGTAAAAATTTAGTGTATTTTGTATTAAAACAATAACATTTGGCTTGTATTCTCACCTCACTTTTAAAAGTGACGATTGTTATTTACTTATTAGTTTATTTATATTATTATTATTATATTTATTTATTAGTTTATTTGAATTTTATAATATTAGATATAAAAATATATATCAAAAATAAAAATACTATTCATATTTTTATTTAAAAGCAAAAATAAAGACACATTTTCGTAAAAAAAGAGGTGGAAATATGGGCCATTATTTTTCTTCAAGCGTATTATAATATTAATATTACGTTACCATGTTGCTTATATTACTAATACAATGACATTATTATACAGCAGTTAGTAACTACAACGTCAAGTGTATTTAATGTGACATTTTCGCCGGCTATATTGCAAAACTATTACGTCAAGTTAATTGACAATTGCATTGTTTATTTTTACTTGAGTTTTAATTTGATTACTGAAAATGTGTGCAGAAATATACTAAGTCTCATTATTTTGATGAATTATTAATATGCAAGCTGTAATTTTACATATTTTAAGAAGTTATACCAACAATACGTAATTCTACATTAAATATAATATATGATGCAATTTGCAGAAAGTAAGCAATTTTACATACTTATTATGAATTATGTAAAAAATTACAGAATTTTGAAGTATAAATACAGAATATTTATGGTAAAATGAAATTACATAGTAAAATTTTACTACTATTTATCTGTAATTTCCCCAATTTTTTTATAGTATATATATTTTGTTCACAAATAAGTTCATTAACCCCCAAAATATGCCATTATCTTTCTACAAACATTACATATAGACATTGCATTCGCAATACGTGTTCAATCGTGCCTAAGGATGCGTGTCATTGCAAACACACACACACACTCACACACGCACACCATAACGATCGGTTATTAATATGCTATATGTCACTAATTAAGTCTACGCTAATCATCACATTGACTAATTACATTGGCCGCCGCTGCGGCTTACTTTGTTGATTGAATACAAGTTTGGCCGTGTAGTCATTTGTGTATTTGGTCGCGCTTCGACGATTTTTTAATTGAAAATTAATCAAGATCCGGACGCTTTGGAATGATACAGCCTACGAAATATATACATCTATACAGTCACTTGTTTCTGAGGGTATACGCATGAGATTTAATGCTAATGTTGTTAGGTTTTTGTTTTTGTTTTTGTTTTTTTAGGTCGAATGTTGTGTTTCGTGCGTGTTAACAAATTTTTGATGTATTGCCTCTGAGTGAGGCACGGTAAAAAATTGAAATATTTTGACTTGAATTCAAAACAATTCTGATTTGGGTTGAATTAATAACATTGTGTTATATATAAATTTGTAGACTAGTGATACTATGTTTAACTGGCTATTTAAAGGTTTTCACAATCAAAATGCGTTTGCGTGGACGTCCGATGAGTAGTTGGAGTGGTGTGATTGACAACGTTTTGCGTGAGCGAAAGTTTCCAAGTAGTAGGAATAAAAGAGCATGTATGAGAGGAATTATGAATGTGAATGAAGCGAAAGTTACTTGTTTGGATAGGAATGTTTGGAGGCGACTGATTTTGAGATGATGAAAAGAGTTTGTGCCATACCCTTCTGGGTACATGGCGTGATTGTGTATGTATGTATGTATGTATGTATGTATGTAAAATACATAAACAATCAAGATTGTGACACAAATTCTTTTTACTATCCTGAAATCAATTTCCTCCAAACGTTCCTATTCAGATAAGCAACTTTAGCTTCATCCACATTCATGATTCTTCTCATATATTCTCTACTATTTCTACTATTTGGAAATATTCGCTTACGCAAACCACGCTCTCAATTATACCACTTCATCTACTCATCGAACGTTCACACAAACATATATCTTCTAAAATACAAATATTAGTTTTTTACTCATTTTGTATATTTACTTAATCATTTGTTAATTTTTGATTAAATAATAAAATAATATATAACTTTATTACAATAACATAGTAACAAATCTTTCAGAACTCATTATATTAAAATAAAACTACTTTAGATTCTAGTTCTGTATTAATATTTATTTATAATTGACATTTAGACAAACTCAACGTCCGTCTTCATCAGGATAAATGATATAAATGACATTACAGTAAATAACAGAACATAGAAACAAGTTACTAGGTGACAAATAAGTAATTAGATCATAAAATTTTGGTAATGGAAGCCAAATAAATAAAATAATATTTGACTTTCATTAATTAAAAATCTATAAAATTCTAGTTATTTATTTGTTACCTATTAACTTGTTTCTATATTTTGTTTATTTACTGTAAATGTAATTTGTATCAGTTTTCCTGATGAAGACGGACATCGAGTTCGTCGGAACATCGATTATAAATAAATATTAATACAGAACTTTAACATAAAGCAGTTTTGCTTTATTACAATATGTTTGAAGTATTTTATTTTATAAAATAAATACATGAATACAGTTGAATGAAACTGTTTACATAATAGATATAGTATGTTTGCCAAAACGGATGTGCATATTTCAGTTGATTTTAAATGATAAAGGGAAATTTGTAACATATTGTAAAGATAGTATTATAGCAGATTATTCACAGTTATTGCTTTGAATATGTGCATAACATTCAAATGTATCTATACGTACTTGCAAACTATAAAATTATTTCAGATAAAATTTATGTACTTATTCACTGTTTATATGCACACCTCACATTGTTTAAGTTAGTGCATATGTATAAATTGTATAAAGTAGAACATTTTATTGATTTATATACACTCTAAAGAAAAATATGTAATTTTACCTACAAACTATGAGACACTATAATAATGTCCAGTATTTCTAGGTATAATTACTCAACCTGCTGTACATCTTAACATAATTTATTAAAAATACGTAATATCAGAACTATTACAAACATTATACGTAATATGATATTACCAACGGGATGGAAAGTACATATGTATGTAATATTACAGTGTTTTAGTAAAGTTTTGTTAATAAATTTACTAAACTTCAGTAAATTTACTGTCAAGAATTTGCCAGAAATAGGTAAAATTTGTTTAGTTCTGTAATATTATTGTTGGTATAATTAACATACATTTCTAAATTTACGTAAAGGATGTATTTTGAAATAAATGAATTGCACTTAAAATATTTTATTAGTGTTTTAAATATGTACTAGGTTTTATTATTTTGATGAATTATTACAGATATTAATATGCAAGTTGTAATATTATATAATTTAAGAAAGATATGCCACAAATACCTAATTGTACATTAAGTATGTGATTCATTCTAAATTTTAACCTGATTATTTTGAAGCCATGTTTTTAAGTGAAAATTTGACTTAAAAAAAAAAACTGTTCAAAACTTCAATAAGTACACTTTCCAACAGTATAATTATTGTTTACTGTATTTGTTGTAAAAATAATGTTGAAAAGCACCTAAAAAATTGATGTTACAAACGGGAATACCCTTTTAACCAATGTAAACTGGGCTATAAAGTGGTGTATTTGTCACTAAACCACTGAGATTCCCATATGCATAAATAAAGTGTGACCATAAATATATGATAGTAATCTTTGTGATGGGGTAATACAATATCTACAGGGGGTGGACTGTAGTGTCTGTTGCCAATGTACAAAAGGGATGCAAAAGGAATAAAAACCACTATGGTTTTTAGGGGATGCACCTGCGTGCTGTGGCTGGCACCTGCTTCCAAACATGCGACCGCGGTTAGAAGTAACACAAAAACTGACCCTTGGAATTCCTTTAATTTTAATGTGGTTTAGTTTTTTTAAATTTTTGTATTTTATAATTTGAATGAAGTGTTGATTTTTTTTTTGTTTTTTAATAAACGAAACAGTTTGGCTTTAATTATTAAATTCTAATACATTTTTCAAGAATTTTGAATAATAAAAATTTGACATAGTAAAAAATCTTTCAAAACTTATTATATTAATATAAAACGACTTATGAGACTTATTATGAGAATATTAACAATTTTTACCTAAAATATTTTTAACTAAATATGCTAAGTTTTGCATTTCGGTGACGACATTATAAATAATTTCAATTAACAATAACATTTCTAAATGATTTGATCGTCACAATGAACTAATTTTAAATTAGTTACAAATTGAAAAATGTATGAGTTCGCTGGGATTCAAACTCGGATCTTTCGTCTATCGCGGACGAAGAACACATATGATGTATAGGTACATTAGTATACAAATCTTGAAAACAAAAGCATATATGTATTTTAAATTTACGAAAATTTATCTATAAATCAAACGACCCCTATAAAATCTGTATCATTTGTCTAAAACAAAAGACGATACAAAAAAATTCGTAAATAAAAATCAGGTATAACTATATATCCAAGCCTACTATTATCTCTCGAAAAATCTGTCATTTGTCTATGATAGACTTCAGAGATACCAGCATACTTTAATATACCACTTAAGTTTTTATACCAGTAACAGTGTAATTTAAAAACTATTTATTAGAACAAAAATCTTGTCAGAAAATAATCACTGTTATTAGATATACTCTCCCGACTAAGAATTTTATGTAATGTCAAATTATCATAACTCACATTTTGAAAATTTAATCACGAGCTCAGTTTTAAAATTGATTTTAACTAATATCGGTTTTAAGACAACGTAACTGTCATAAGAGCAGGGACTAAACAAATAAACTAAAACACACAAAGAAATCGAGCTTATAATATCAGCCAATGTAGATATGAGTTATGTTATGTTTGTATAGAAACGAAAAATAATAATATTAATTAAATATTAAATGAAAATAAAACGGCTTTAGGTTTAAGTTCTGTAATAGTATTTATTAATAATCGATGTTTCGACGAACTCAACGTCTGTCTTCATCAGAAAAAATGATACAAATGACATTTACAGTATATAAACAGAATATAGAAACAAGTTACTAGGTAATTTGGTTACTAGGCGTGAAAACATAACACTAATTTTATGCTTTCTTAATTTGAAAATAAATAAATAAATATATAAATTTGTTTTTAATGGTATATATTTGGAATTGAAAAACATTTTGAGAACTTCTGTATCTACTTTAAAAATATATATCTAATAAAATAATATATATTAATATAATCAATATTTGTCCTTGTCTAACACATTGCATTTTTAACTTGATTTTAAATAAACATTTTTCCACTTTTTTCTTAATTGACTGAGATAATCTTGTTAAATTTCGTTTGTCAGTTTCTTAATATAAATATAAATCAACAACAATTATTGTATTCGACCAATCAGAACTAAGAAAAGGAACATTGTAAAACTGGTGATGTTTACTTGTTAAAATTAGTAGTGAAATATACTGCAATGTGATATCGTTCTTAAATATTTGTACTTTAAATGGTTTGTGTAATTTTGTTTTAATAACTATCTGGATATATATATATATATATATATATATATATATATATATATATATATATATATATATATATATATATATATAAAGAGAGAGAGAGAGAGAAAAAGCGTTATGTGCATTAGTTTAATTTTTAATGAAATGTGAGACGTAATATATGTTCGCGGACTTCTAATCTAAACAGTGTTTGGAACGTAGTTTTATTTTTAATAAAATTGACTGATTTCTGTAAGATATAATATATTTTCGTAAACTTTTAATGCAAATAGTGTCTAGAATATAGTGTATTAGTGTGAATAGTGAAGGATTTTATTCGAAACGAAACATTTAGACTTGAAAATATTATTTCCAGTTAGTTGTTTACGCAGAGAACTCTGCAGTGAATGAGGTTAGTAAGAATTTTTATTGAATTAGGATCGGAAATGTATTGGGAGTATTTTTTTATGAAAAATAAGTTTTATTGGATCATCAATTTTAAAGTGAAAACTACTAATATTTTGCAATGTTTAAAAATTAGGCTAATCTTTACTTAACAGTCAACAAATGTATTTACTTGAAACTTTACATATTTTATTTTAGTATATAAGATGACAGGAAAAAGGTCAAATAAAAATGCTCTAGTTTGTTAGCATGCGACTAGTTTCGGTATATTCAGCATACCTTCCTCAAGCAAATCTACAATATTATGACAAAGTAACTTATTAGTAATTAACCAACAACAGAATAAGTACAAAAATATTTTTTACAATAAAAAGTTACTTACGCTAATATGTTTGAACAAAAATTAAACATTTATATGGTTTCAATCGCAGCTCGGTACAATATATAAAATTATTAAATTAAAATTATTCAATTTGTCACAGTGTAAAATAATAATACAATCACAAGTCAGGAATAAAATATAAATAAATTAAAAGTAAAATAAATATAAATACAAAAATGTCAAGAATTTAAAAACAAAATTGATGTGTACACAACCGTTGTATATAACAGACTGAAACATAATTGAAAACAAACTGGATGTTTCAGGTTTTTTGATTTTTTATAAATTCTAAGATGTTACCATATGACGCGCTTAAATTCTCCACGTCCTGTTGTATGTTAATATTATTTTTATTAATTTTTATATAAACCATCTCTTTTGTTAACCTTTTGTTTAGTACGTTTTCTTTATCAAGAATTTTGATATTATCAAAATCGAATTGATGAATGAAATCGATGCAATGTCTCGCTATTGGTTTGTCTGCGTTCTTTTTAACATCATTCTTATGTTGCTGGATGCGTTTTTTAATATATTGCATAGTCTGGCCGGTATATGTAGCTTGGCAATTTTTGCACTGCAGTTCATATATTAAATGGCTTTGTGAAAGTATAGGTGTCGGATGTTTGGTTGTTGATAATATACCCTCAACTGTCTTGTTGTATTTAAAACAGATTTGTGTGTTGTCACGGGTTAATATTTTCCGTAATGGTTCTGATAACCCTTTTACATATGTTAAAGCACAGTAATTAACATTTTCATTTTTGTTAATCTTGTTACTGTTACTTAATCTGTTGTTGTTCATAATAAAATTTACAAGCAGTTTCGGGTAATTATTTTTCATTAATATATCACAAATTTTTTCTTTCACTTCACTGTGGTAAACCGGACTGCTTAATTTTAGTGCACGATCTTTTAAATTATACGCAGTATTCATTTTCTGTTGTTTTAAATGTTGTGACCTAAAATTGAGACATCTGTCAGAGGTTGCAGGTTTTTTGTACCATTTACTCAAAATTCCATTCTCCGATCTTTCTAAGGTTACATCTAAATAAGAGAGACCTTTATTCTGTTCAACTTCCATTGTAAATTGGATAGATTGATTGTAGTTATTGAAAATGTTAAGCGTGTCATTGGTGAACATCTTAGGGACAATCAATATGAGGTCGTCAACGTATTTTCTAATAAATTTAACATTGTACGGTAAATTAGGAATGCATCCGTCTAATATATGGTTTAAAACTAAATTGGCCAGCGATGAACTTACAGGATTGCCCATGCTTACGCCAAAGATTTGTTTGTAAAAAACTCCATTATATGTAAAATAACTATTGTTGAAAATAAAGTTCAGAATTAATAAAAATTTATCCTGGGTCATATTTGTATAATTCTTAAAAGTGTTCCATTTAGCAATAACAATGTCAGTAACAAATTCACGAGGAATGTTTGTGAACAAGGACACTACGTCTAATGATATTAAAATGTCATGTTCCTCTAAAGGAGGTATATTCTGTATATCCTTTAGAGGAACATGACATTTTAATATCATTAGACGTAGTGTCCTTGTTCACAAACATTCCTCGTGAATTTGTTACTGACATTGTTATTGCTAAATGGAACACTTTTAAGAATTATACAAATATGACCCAGGATAAATTTTTATTAATTCTGAACTTTATTTTCAACAATAGTTATTTTACATATAATGGAGTTTTTTACAAACAAATCTTTGGCGTAAGCATGGGCAATCCTGTAAGTTCATCGCTGGCCAATTTAGTTTTAAACCATATATTAGACGGATGCATTCCTAATTTACCGTACAATGTTAAATTTATTAGAAAATACGTTGACGACCTCATATTGATTGTCCCTAAGATGTTCACCAATGACACGCTTAACATTTTCAATAACTACAATCAATCTATCCAATTTACAATGGAAGTTGAACAGAATAAAGGTCTCTCTTATTTAGATGTAACCTTAGAAAGATCGGAGAATGGAATTTTGAGTAAATGGTACAAAAAACCTGCAACCTCTGACAGATGTCTCAATTTTAGGTCACAACATTTAAAACAACAGAAAATGAATACTGCGTATAATTTAAAAGATCGTGCACTAAAATTAAGCAGTCCGGTTTACCACAGTGAAGTGAAAGAAAAAATTTGTGATATATTAATGAAAAATAATTACCCGAAACTGCTTGTAAATTTTATTATGAACAACAACAGATTAAGTAACAGTAACAAGATTAACAAAAATGAAAATGTTAATTACTGTGCTTTAACATATGTAAAAGGGTTATCAGAACCATTACGGAAAATATTAACCCGTGACAACACACAAATCTGTTTTAAATACAACAAGACAGTTGAGGGTATATTATCAACAACCAAACATCCGACACCTATACTTTCACAAAGCCATTTAATATATGAACTGCAGTGCAAAAATTGCCAAGCTACATATACCGGCCAGACTATGCAATATATTAAAAAACGCATCCAGCAACATAAGAATGATGTTAAAAAGAACGCAGACAAACCAATAGCGAGACATTGCATCGATTTCATTCATCAATTCGATTTTGATAATATCAAAATTCTTGATAAAGAAAACGTACTAAACAAAAGGTTAACAAAAGAGATGGTTTATATAAAAATTAATAAAAATAATATTAACATACAACAGGACGTGGAGAATTTAAGCGCGTCATATGGTAACATCTTAGAATTTATAAAAAATCAAAAAACCTGAAACATCCAGTTTGTTTTCAATTATGTTTCAGTCTGTTATATACAACGGTTGTGTACACATCAATTTTGTTTTTAAATTCTTGACATTTTTGTATTTATATTTATTTTACTTTTAATTTATTTATATTTTATTCCTGACTTGTGATTGTATTATTATTTTACACTGTGACAAATTGAATAATTTTAATTTAATAATTTTATATATTGTACCGAGCTGCGATTGAAACCATATAAATGTTTAATTTTTGTTCAAACATATTAGCGTAAGTAACTTTTTATTGTAAAAAATATTTTTGTACTTATTCTGTTGTTGGTTAATTACTAATAAGTTACTTTGTCATAATATTGTAGATTTGCTTGAGGAAGGTATGCTGAATATACCGAAACTAGTCGCATGCTAACAAACTAGAGCATTTTTATTTGACCTTTTTCCTGTCATCTTATATACTAAAATCAATTCGAGAGGTCGTTCAACTTTCATAAGTTTACATATTTTAATTTTTGCACATTTGATGAATATAAATCGCAAAATTTTAGGGCAGAAATGATATTTTCAGTTGTAAAACTTATTTTGAAAACTCGTTTTTAACATCTAGGATTATACTTAAGACGAATTTGTTAAGTATAGGTGACTTATATGGTGGCACGTAGCTACAGGATATATAGAAGAATTTAATCTACGTGTAGAATTTTTAGTTGTTTTTAACTTAAAAATTAAGAATATCAGTATCTGCTAGTACTTATGTAAATATGGAAAAATATGGTAGCAGTTTTTCAACATTCAACATGTTAAAAACGAATTTTCCAAATCAGTTTTAATATATTGTAAATATCATTTCCACTCTAAAATTGTGCGATTTACGATTTATGTGCAAAAGTAACAGTCTATAAAGTTTGAAATAAATACATTTGGTGACTGTGAAGTAAAGTTTTACTATATTTTTATCTAATTTACTGTAATATTTTAGTATTTTGTCATTATTTAAATGTTCTAAATTGCATTAAATTTAGTACAAAAGTAAGATACCGAATTTGTCTGAAAGAAAATTATTCATATATATTTTTCTCAAGAAAATTTTTATGTAGCTATGTAACATAATATTTACAAACTTATCCTTATCGAAAACATAGGTAATTATATATTTTTTAACAACTGTATTGAATTTCATAAACAGAAAGCCATCATTTAATTTTTTATTATATTTTACATAATTTTTATTTACATATATCATTAAATTAATATGAAACAAATCAATTACAAATATACGAGAACGTACTTACTTCATATTTTTTTTCTTTTTTTCGGAAAAAAATCTAAAGATTTAATGGAAGTTTGGAGCAAAATTCTTAAGCTTATTTCGCTGTGTGGGTGAAAGTAACCAGTAGAGAAGGGGCCATCGTAACTCGGGTAATACCTCGTTATGAGCGGTTATAAATTAAGTTTAGCACCCCCGCGCGCGACTAATTTTTGCCAGTGCTAAACCGCGCTGCCGCGCCGTTTGCTGTGCTCTAATGACGGCACTAATTGTGCTAAGAGCATTTACGCGGACGACGCAACCATGTCGGTTTTACGGGCACACAACGCAACGCCCGCCCGCCCTCTCGAACGATCCGACCTAGAAGATACTAAATGTCTGCGCGCGGAAATATCTACCCCTCTTACTGAAAGCTAGATGTGTTTACTGCGCGTTTTCCGGTTTTGGATGAAGATGCGAAAGTTTTACCGAGTTGCTTTTTTGTCAAACTCGGATTTGTCTGTTTTGCAATAATTGTTTAGTTTGAATCAGGGCATGTAACCGATTGGTTAACCGATGGTTAACTAGTAGTTAACTTATTTATAATCAACATTTCGACGAAACTCAACTCTTCGTTAGGAAAACTGATACAAATAACATTACATTAAATAACATAACATACAAACAAGTTACTAGGTAACAAAATACAAGTAACTAGATTATAAAATTCTATGGATTTTTAATTTCAAACTTGTTTACATCATACATACATACATATACAATCATGTCATGTATCCAAGAGTGTATAGTACAAACTCAAATAAATTTGAATACATAACTTGATCATAAAACAATTTTATTTTAAGTTTGAAATACTATTAGTGATGGGATAATTCGAATAAAAAATAATCGATTAAATTGAAAACATTCGAATTAAATTGAAATCATTCAGATGATGAATAAATAAGAAGTGATAGATTTCCATAAAAATATACTTAAAATAGATTATAAAATCGAAAGACAACATTAAGGCTCAAGTATTTTTTTTAATTATTAGAAATCAGAACCAGTCAACCTAACCAAGTACCAAATAACCATTGGAACTATATGAATATATAAACAAAAAACAATTCAAAAATAAAATTAAAGACATATTACTTAATTTGGCTTCTTTTACTAGAGAAGAATTTATTGATAATTTTAAAAATTAAACACGTTTTTATATTTGAATATTGAAATTTCTATTTGTATTTTGGACTTCTAGTAGGTTAACATAAATAAATATTATTATTATTATATTTTGCAAAAAGAAAAAACTACAATTCATTACATCAATTTCCATCTTTTAAAGCTGAAATCACAGCTATATAGCCTATGAGAAACATCCTAATTTCGGCCAAATAGAACCTTATCTTTCAACCCGTCAATCACCCCATATAAGTCTTAGACAAAAAAGCAAACCAGAGCGCGCATTAAGGCTTTATCGAAGACATTTGAAACGCGTCCCTTCGAAACAAATGATGTACGCCGTCGCGACGGTATATACGCAAATGCACACGTGCATTTGCGCGTCTACGCAAATGGCGTTCACCCGACGCATCGTTGACGTGTAACTAATATAAATTGTCGCCGGGAAACGGAGTGCGTTCTTCAAGAGAGTAATTTTCGATAATTTAGAGTTTGGAAATTTTCGGCACACTGAATGTCAGACAATCTATCAGCTTGTCTCAGACGTTGTGGTTCTGATAACATGCCAGATTGCGTATATTTTTTTATTTTTTTGACTATAGCTACAGTGCATGTCAGAATTTGATTGTTTATATTAGTATTTGATTATTTTGTTAACAATTTCGATACACGGCAGTAAAATTAAAATTAAATCTAAACAAAGTAAAAATAATTTTCAATAAATATTTGTAAAACTCACCTTGCTTATAGTATAGGATTTAATATAAATAATTATTTAAATTAAAAACAAAATTAATGTACCACTTTTTTTACACGGACTAAAAAGTATAAAATAATTTCTCCTAGTCTCGTACTATTATCTATTTCATGCGCTCCAGGTTTTTCTCTATGAGGGGATATAAATCTGAATGGGGCTAGGAGAAATTATTTTACACTTTTTAATCCGTGTTAAAAACTTGGTATATTAATTCTTTTTTTATTTAAATAATTATTTTCTGTTTTTACTTTAACATAATAAATTAATTTAATTAATTATAATTTAATAATTATAATTTTATTAATTATAATTATAATTAATTAAGTCCGTAATTAATTTTTATTTAATATTTCCAATATTATTAATTAATTAATATTACATTGTCATCTACGTTCTGTGCTATGTTTGTAAGTTTCAAGTCTCTAGCTCATCGGGAAGTTAGTGTAAAATCAATTGCAAACTTTGTACCGAACAGACAAACAGACAGGAAAGAAAGCGTGTTAAAATATCAAAAACTAAAACCTTTATTAAACGACAACATTTTAGCAATCACTGATTTATTAAACCCGAACGTTCAGCAAGCTACCATAGCGCGATCGTTCAACATTCATCAATAGGTCAAGTTTAGCATTTAGAGCAAAGCCAGCCCAAGCAAGCCTTGACAGAGTGCCAGAACAGACAGATTTTCAGAGAATGTCGAATTCTACTCATGATCCTAGAGTTTGGTATCACATCTACATCGACTATATCGACTATAGCGAAAGCATCTCCTGCATCAGGCCCCCAGGAAACCTTTCCTTTCCGGGTTACGGTAAGAGCGGAAACGATAAAATGAGCGAGAGAGAGTGAGAGATAGAGGGAGGGAGGCATTCCTCACATGTTATCAGAACCCAACCACGAGGCACAGGCTGATGGATTGTCGACATTCTGTGTGCGCTGAATTTCCAACGATAAATTATCGAAAATTGCTCCTGAGACGCAGCAGTCATGTTACTTGGAGAGACTATTTTGTATTAGTTATACGCATCATCAATGAGATAAAACTACTTTTTGTTTTTGTTCTTTACTTAAAAGAGAACATTCAGAAGTAAGTACATATTTAATATAGTAAAAAATCTTTCAGAACTCATTATCTATACATATAATATTATCCTGAACATACAACAATAACATTATAACATTATCTACACATATTACGAATTCGATTTTAATAATTATTTAAATAAAAAAAAAATTAATATACCACGTTTTTAAAACGGACTAAAACGTATAAAATAATTTATTCTAGCCTCATACAGATTTCTGACTCCTATACAGATTGTCCTGAAAATTTGTGATTGTGAATATTTAATAGCTATGATAATACTTGTAAGATTTAAAACGCAAAATAATCAGGATAACAATAATAGTCAGGAGTGTAGGGAGTAGCTGTCGTTGCGCCCCACAATTTTTTACTATTAAAAATTCACAATCACACATTTTCAAGACAATCTGTATGGGGTTATAAATCTGTATGGGGCTAGGAGAAATTATTTTATACTTTTTAGTTCGTTTTAGAAACGTGGTATATTAAAAAAAAATTGTATTTAAATAATTATGTACCTAGTAACTTGTTTCTATGTTCTATTTATTTACTGTATATGTCATTTGTATAATTTTTCCTGAGGATGATGTAGGTCAAGTACATTGAAACGTAATGAAAATTAACGTAGAACTAAATCTTAAATCCATTTTAAGTTATCTATTTATTGCAACAAAACAAAAGATTCTATAGCACCATTAAGCTTATAGAATAATACAAAATACTAATATAAATAATATTAATTATTAATACAAGTATCTCTCTATTCCTATCGAAGATCATAGTCAACAAACACAAACATAATTAACATATTTTTATCTGTCACTTCCTTGCAACCCACATGACATTTATATATTCTCTTTTTAACCCCCCTTTACTCTTTCTTTCTCTCTATAACACACACACACACATACACACATACACACAAAAACCACACCGTCACATATGCCTGTATGTCTGTGTGAGTGCGGTACACCATCTGTCGCAGCAAAGTGTCATTTACATAATGTCCAAATGCCAGTGTAGAGTTGCGGTTATCCCACACCCTCCCCCTCCACTCATAGCCAGCGTCGCGACGCTTTACGATCCATGCCGTCGGCACAAACATTACACACACACACAGACCAAATGGGGAGCGCATGGCGTTCCGGATTTCAGATGGCCGGATCAAGTCCGTGCGCGCGGAAAGAATCCTTTTTTCGAATTTGTTTATCTAGTTGGCTGGGTGTGGAGGGGATGATCAGCCAATCGGTTATAGGATTGATTGTGTCATGTGTCAGTTTCGATTGAGACTTTCTGGCGTTTGATGGTAGAAGTTAAAGGAGGAGAGAATAAAAGTATTTTAGAATATTTGAGGTATATACTGGAAAAAATGTTTTAGGAATGTAATTTTTTATAAAAAATATAATAGTAGTATTTCTTAACTATCACAGTAAAATTACAAAATGTTGTTGTTTTTCCTGTTAAAATCTATGTAAAATTACATAAATTTAAGATATATTTTTACAGTGTAATTTATTTGTTCTAACGGAAGGTTTGTCATTAAAAAAGGCACTATATTCACTTTTTTACATTTTTTAAAATTATTTTTATAATTTTTTTAAACATAAAATTCATTGAAGTAGCAAAAAAATGAGGGTTTCTATTTGAAAAAAATATATTTTCATGTTTTTTGAGTTACAAGTTTAGAGCAATATTTTAGGCACATTTTCAAATAGTTTTAATTTATTTTTTTATGAAAAGGAACATACATATATACACAATCACGCCATGTACCCATCTTTAGTGTTTAGTTACTGAATTCATTCAGTATGGCGAAACGTTTGCCACGAGGATATATCGACTACGGCATATCAGCCCAGAAAATTCTATAAATTTAATGTATACCGGCCGTGAAAGCCTAATACTAATACTACTACGACTACTACTACTACTACTACTACTACTACTACTACTACTACTACTACTACTACTACGACTACTACTACTACTACTACTGCTAATACTAATACTAATACTACTAATATACGGTAGATTCTGAGCCTATCTTATAAAATAGAAAGCTTTACGATTAATTTATTTGTAAAAGTATCTATGATACACCAGTGGAAATTTATATAATAATTAGGAATCAACGAAAGGTGTTAAAATATTTATTATTCAATTTATAATTGAACTATTTATAAATTTAGGATTAAGTTTTGTATAATTTTTAATTAAAATTCGACATTCTGATATACTCCGAGTGTATCGTCATATATATATATATATATATATATATATATATATATATATATAATTCATTAATCTGGTTAGTTGATAGATATATCATTTAAATACAGTTAATACTCAAATATAATCATAAAGGAATAATCTGAAAATGAAAAAATCATATCGCCTATGAAAAATTATGAATAAGAATGTGTACTGAAAATGATTAGGTTTCATTCGCTCGATCTGTAATGTCCTCGATAGCTCAGTGGTAGAGCATTCGCCCGGCAAGCGAAAGGACCCTGGTTCGATCCCAGGTTGAGGCGATATGATTTTTCCATTTTCAGATTATTCCTTTATGATTATATTTGAGTATATATATATATATATATATATATATATATATATATATATATATATATGTATATCTATGTGGAGTATATCAAAACATCGAATTGTAATTAAAAATGGTAGAGAACTTATACCTAAATTTATTTTATTTTAATATAATGAATTCTAGGAGATTCTATGTTACATTATATGATAAAATATTTTTATTACCTATGTTATGTTGTAATAAATATGAAACCAACAAAAAATATCGATTTTTATAAAAACCGCCATAACAAGTTTGGTTAATTAATATAATAAAATATAAATATATAATTAATATATTTCAAAACTTACTACAATAGATTACATCCACTACACAATAGCAAATATATTTTGTATTATACTGTAACCCCTAATTACAATATACGAACAAAATATTCATAAATTTTTGATAATAAACCAGCAAAATTATTGGTAAAAATTTTGTAAATAATTGTGTTTTCCTTTTAAACAAAAACACGAAATAATTAATAAAACGATTTGATAAAATATTCAATAGTACAAAACCTTTCCTAAATTTAATACTATAGCTACTCGCTTTAACTACAGTAATGTCATTAAATATTTACAGAGAATATAGAGTCTCCGAAAATATCTGTAATTTTCACATGTATCATTAGAAAATTCTGTACTTTCAGCGCCCGTTAAAATTTTAGTTAAATATTAATAAATTACGCTCTTATTGAATTAGTCATTAAGTTTAACGGAGTTTATAAACAAAATTTTGTCACATTTGCTTTTTCTTTCATGTTTTAGGTTTGTTTATTTTTACAAATATTAGGCCCCCGTCCTTATAAACGATAAATACTTTGCAAGTAAATTTTATTTTCTTTCTAAATAATTTTATTTAGTCAGAAATGTATGCCGTTTTGAATAATTCTGTAATAGTATATTAATGAGCAGTAGAAAGCGATAATTATTGTTTCGAGCAAAGATATTTGTGGCCGAAAAAGTCGAATCTGGGCGAAACACAAAAAGAGCTTTCTGTTTCTAGTCAGACGTATACAATTTTTTCTTCAAGCGTTCTAAACTACATTCTTTATCTGATGAAGGTGTACGTTGAGTACGCCGAAACGTCGATTATTAATAAATACTAATACAGCATTACAACTCAAAGCCATTTTATTTTATGTGTAATAATGTACTAGTAACATAATGATCTCTTTCTACAGGCTGTAACAGAATAACTATTCCAAATTTTCAGAAATGATAAAGGGCACATAAAGAAACATTTTTTATAAATAAACTAGTTTCTTTTTTTTTCGGCAGTCGGATTGTACATCGTTACAACTTGTGTATCGAAAATGGTGGTCGTAACTTCGAACAATTTTTATAAAGTTTAATGCGCTATTATTTCTAATAAAATGTTTCTTAACTTAACTACTCTTTTATGTTTTGATTAAGATTGTTTTTAACGATATCTAGTGTATCTTGGCACCGAGAAATTTCTGGACACTAGTTTATTAATAAAAAATGTTTCTCTACGTGCACTCTATCATTTCTGAAAATTAGGAATAGTTATTCAGTTACACCCTGTATATAGGCAATATAGTAACATAATATCAATATTTTAATATGCTCGAAGAAAAAAATATTAATATAATATTAGTTTTTTTCTAGAAGTTTAGAAAAATATATCTATTTGTCATATATAAAATATATATTATTAGCAAATATTTGTGACATGGTAACATATTTCTATGCAAATTTACAACGATCACATTTGATTTAGTCGCATGGATTTCAATGGATTTTCACTTTTTTTCATCTTTCTATTCAAATCATTGGCAGAGCATAAAAGAATAGTCCTGTGACCTCACCATATTGGATTGGAAGTAGATTTTCTTGAGCGAAAGAAGAAGAAAACGAACAGTGAAAAACTTTTTTCTTAACGTTAGCAGCGGCGAATCCAAAAAAATCTTTCTCCGGCTACCGTATCAAACTTCTATCGTATTCCGACATCAAATTGTGAAACTTTAATTTCTTTCACACAAAAAGGAAGCTAAGCGAAATTCGCGGGTGCAAATTGCTTGAAGGCGATAAAATTTGGTGGGATTCAGTAGCGATTCAGCCCGTCAATATGCAGATACTTTAAATATTGTTTTTTCTTTAAGCGTATCATAATATTTATATTACGTTACCATATTGTTTATACAGAAACAGGTTATTCTGTTACTAGTACAATAATGATAGTATTATACTAGTAGTTAGTTATTATATACACCACTGGTGGCGTCACCAATTTAAGTGTATCTAATCGGACATCATCGGCGCTCATATTGCAAAAATTATTATGTCAATTTAAATTAATTTAATTGACAATTACATTGTTTATTTTTGTTTTAATTTTAATTTAATTATTGAAAAAGTGTAAGAAAGGTAATGTGCACCGTTCAGTGTGGTCAAAAACTGCATATTCGACCAAAGAAACACGGTCAAGTGCATTTAATTTTATATTTCCAACGGTTATATTAAAAATGATTAACTTAACTTAAGTTAATTACAATTTCATTGTTTATTTTCCTTTAAATTTTAATCTGATTATTAAAAATGTGTGAAGAAGTGCAACAAATGCATAGTAAACTTTATCAAAAAACTGCATATAAGTATATTTATATTAAAAACTCTTAAGTCAAGTTAAGTTAATTGACAATTGCATTGTTTATTTTCATTTAAATTTGAATTTTATTATTGAAAATGTGTGTAGAAGTACAAGAAATGCAATGTATATCGCCCAGGGTTGTCAGAAATCGTATATTCAACCAAAAAAAAATTAATTTTCACAAATCGTGTAATATATATAAATAATATATATATACATATACATAATATTCTGCCACTGTTAATTTTAAGGATACTTGGCATGTATTTTAATTTATTTTTAGTTTAGTTTCGATTAGAATGCTTCAAGAAAAATCGAGTATATTATTCGGAATAAAAAACTTTTTTGTTTTTCGTCCAGATCTCGACTTTGTCTCGGCCACAAATATCTGGATTCGAAACAATAATCTCATCGCTTTCTACTTCTCGTAAAATAATATATTATTACAGAATTATTCAGATAGGTATAAATTCGTGACTAAATGAAACTATGTATGTAAAAAGCAGTACTACATATATAGAAAAAGTTACTCCTATAATATTAAATAAACAATTCGTAACAATTAAAGGAGTTCAATCTCTCTTTTTGATATTGAAATAAAATTGTGCAATAGTTTAACCGTAAGTGTATCTATATAAAAAAAGTAAACTAGCAAAATCGAAAAACTATTGCGATAAAATACTTAATAGAAACCCTTTTAACCAACTCTTCAACTCCGTATCTTTAAAAACCAATTCCATCTCTATCAGACTAAACCTAACCTAAAAATCGACCCAGCTAACGAGTCCGGGAAAATACCTCGAAATGAATTTCAATCAACGCTAGTATCAGAGCCATCTAGAGCTTCCCGGTTGCAAACGCCGCCGACTTACACACGATAACTACACACATAAATCACTCATTCATGTCATACATCCCTTACGTCTCTACCACCCCCTCCGCTTTACCAAACCAACTAATACTATCACAGCTTCACAAGCCACAGCCGCCTCATTTCGAAACGAGAAAAATCCGTCGGGGCGCGCACCGCCACCAATTTTAAGATATGGCTAGGAAGGCGCCTCCACCAAAACTTGGTATTGATGTAATTAGATATGCAAAGGTTGTTTGGGAATTTCGACGCCGCAGGGTTGACGAGCTGAGACGACCGTTAAGGATAAGGTGGTTGGGGGGAGGTTGGTACTTGGTTTGATTTCTGATTAGGGATGTTGGTGCTACTGGGTATTAGTGGATGATAAGTTGAAGTGATAGTAAAAATTGCGAGAATTTTTGGAATGTCTTTTTGATGAGTTTAGACATAGGGTGGTGCGACAAGGACAGATGATACATTTTTAGAAAATAAATATTATTAGAAAGAAATATTTATGTTGTGAAATAATTTAAAATCAGTGTATGCACTCTAAAAAAAAATACTATAATTTTACATAAAACCCTGGGGCAATTGATCTCAACTAGTTTAATATACCTATAAATTTTCAGACATTACAAAATAATTTTTACATTATATAAATATAAAGTACGTATATTAGGTTTTATTTTTTTATTTTTTTTTTGCTTAAATTGCCATTAATTTATTTTGATGAATTAATTAAATCATTAGTTAATTTTTGAATGAAGAAAATGCATTGACCTTACAAAAACAAAATACGGCGTGTGCAATTAAAAAAATATAAATAAAATACGTATATTTTATGTATGTACGTAATTAATTGTCTTTTCGATAAAACAAACATAATATATTTTATATTTAAATTACAAAGTTTATAATCTAGTTACTTGTACTTGCATTACCTAGTAACTTGTTTCTATGTTTTGTTAGTTTATTATTTATGTCATTTGTATCATTTTTCCTGATGAAGACGTACGTTGAGTACTTCAAAAAGTCAATTATTAATAAATATTAATACAGAACTATAACCTAAAGCCGATTTGTTTTAATATAATGAGTTATAAAAGATTTTTTACAATATTAATAAAAATCAATTTGAATGAATTCTTAAGTTGTAACTGTAAAATTTATGTAATGGATAATGAGTGTATTTTTTTATAAAAAGTGTAATAATACGTAAATTATCATAGTAAAATTATAAAATGTTGTTATTTTTATTGTTAAAACTTACGTAAAATTACATAAATTTAAGATATATTTTTTACAGTGTAGTTTAGTTTCGTTTAGAATACCAAATTTCGAAAAAAATAACATATATCCGACTCGGAGCAGAATGCTTTTTTTATGTTTTGCCCAGATTGTTTAGCCTCGGCACTGCCTCACTCATATCAGGGCTCAACATAATATAGATCGGTTTTTTGCATCTCGTAACATAATATACTATTACGAAAAAGACATTTTAAATTTACTTTTAACGTTGTAGAAATAAAATCAGTCATCAAACATAGGGCTTTTTTGCATGCATAGAAGTATAGTGGAAAGGGGGGGGGGATGGTTATGCAGCCCCAATTTTGTTCTCCTCTCGGTTTAGACCACAAATTAATTTCATTCGAGTTGATGAACTCGGGGCCAACAGTAAATTTAATTTGTTTTGTTTGCTAGGCAACCGCCGTTCTAATTACATATTATGTAAACGCAAGAAATACACGCACTGAACGTAAAAGAGAACGTGGTAAAGCCACCATGTTTTCTTCTTTACTGGGAGGGGGAGGGATTAATCAGAATTTCGGAATGGTTTTCTTAGATTTTTGGATGAGTAGATTGGGAATGTTTTCCGTAAAAAAATGTTGTTGCAAAAGTTGGTGTTAGTCAGTTAAGAGAGTTAAGCGTTAGGTTAAAAGAATATAAGTATTTCTCATTATTCTGATGAATTATTACAGATATTAATATGCAAACTATAATTTTATATAATTTAAGAAGTTATACCAACAATATGTAACTCTACATTAAGTATGTGATGCAATTTGCAAAAAGTAAGCAATTTTACTTAGATATTCGACCTGATTCTCTAACAAAGTTGCTAAATTTTAACAATGTTGCTAACAACATTAGCCAATAATATTAGCTGACACTAAATAAAAAATTAAAATGAGAACTGTTATACTTGTTTCTATTGGTTAGAGTTGATAACAACGTTGCTAAAACTTAGCAACTTTGTTAGAGAATTAGGCCGATTAGGATATTTTTACTTATTTTATGTGATTATTATGAATTATGTGGAAACTACAGAATTTTGAGGTAGAAATACAGAATATTTATAATAAAATAAAATTAAAGATTCTTTATAGTAAAATTTTTCTGTAATTTCGCTATTTTTTTTACAGTGTAGTAAATTTAAATCAAACAAAGCGAGCGAGCTAGCAGAAGCACCCTGTATGCAGACTAGAAGTAATTTTGTTTTACAAGACGAATAATTTCAGGCGCTAATGCTTTGTCGGTGAACATGTTCTAACGTATGTAACTCATCTCGTACGTATGTATGTGTGTATCTAATTCTATATACATACACATCTACATGTGTTAGTGTATGTTGTAAATTAAGTGCAATAAATTAATGTAAATACGACCGAATGGTCGTTGAGAGAAAATGCAATATGTAACCATAGTGTCAGTTATACAAACCATTTCAAATTTGTTGTACTTTTCAAGTAAACTTATTTTTTTGTTATTAATACGGTGACAAAATATTACGAAATTAAATATTTTTAAACATAGTAAAAAAATCTTTCAGAATTCATTATATTAAAATAAAACTGCTTTATGTTCAAGTTCTGTATTAATATTTATTTATAGTCGACGTTTTGACGAATTCAACAGGAAAATTCATACATATGATATGATTCATCAGATCAAAATTTATCAATAACATTAATGTCATTGATAAATTTTAATCTGATGAAGACAAGCGTTTAGTTTCGTTGAATCGTCGTTTTTTAAAATAATTAAACAGAATTTTATTTTAAAATAATTTTTATTTTATTATAATGAGTTCTAGATAATATTTTACTAAGTAACTACTACTAGATGATAAAATTTATAGATTTTTTTAAATAATGGAAACCAAATTTTATTTAACTCTGTGCCTTGACAGTGATTTATGTTATCTTTTTCTTTATAAATTTCTATTGCTTTTCTTATTAATTAGCTGTTAATATTAATTGGTTTTTGTAATTATAATAGTATCTTCAAATTATATATCATGAAAATATTTTAACGCATTCATATTTGAAACGGACAAAACTTTGTAGTCACTCTGTATACACATTGACTTTGCATATACAGGTACGTATGTATGTGTTGATGTGTGGGTGTCTAAAAGTTTGAGTGCACACTACATATTGACTGGACGTCCGTCGTAGCTTGGACGTACGGTAAGCCATAAGGTCATCATGTAGAATTGCAAATGAGCAAAAGACAAATTCTGCGGCCACCTAATTTGTTGCATGTGTGTGTGTGTGTGTGTGTGTGTGTGTGTGTGCAACGTAATTTAATGTATGTCCTTACAGCAGCTAGTAACTAATCTAATTCTAGAACGTATGTATATACGAGAGAAATAGTTAATGCTAATGTTGTGTGGTTGTTTTTCTTGTATGATATCATATATGATATAACCTAAAATATTAGATGTATTTGGATTGTTTACGTTGATAATTTATGCAACTCGCTGGATATCTATTGTTTGATTTCAAAATAAAATATTCAAATATAAATGTCAACGTATCAAACACGTTATCAAATTTTAAACTAGGAAAATTTTAATTGCGCATGTGCGCTCACTTGCTCAGCTCAGCTAAACACTAGCTAAATATGCAACTCAGTTTCGGTAAGGGGGAAGCAATTCATTTACTTCTCGAACTCAGTTACGAGACGATAAATAAAACAGCTATTATTTCAATTTTCAAGGTTACTGATATGCTAAACTGAGCTAAGTTTCTCGGTAAAAAAACACAGCTAATGACAGAGTAACGTGAAATCGAGAGAAAATAATTTAACATTTGATTAATTAATTTATTTTAATTTAATATTATTAATTAATTAATTAGTTAATATTGCATTATCTGTAAAGTTCTCTATTTATGTAAGGATTAGTAATAATTAGTTTTCGACAAATATTCAAAATGGAGAGCAGAATATGATAGAATATACTTTCTACTAGTGAAAAACAAAATATCTTATTTTGATTAAGGTCGCATATTTGTCACTGTTCTACTGAGGTCTTTATTCATGTACGTATGTGACTTAACAATGGAAGTTGCGTGACATTACATACGTTACATGTTCTGCAGACACCTTTTGGGTGACGACATGTGGCCTTAGGTTTTAATGTGGTGCCGTAGCATTGGAAGGGTTAGTTGTTATGGTAATGACTTGTCTAATAGAAGGGTTAGATGGTATAATAGAAGTTATGTGACGAATAAAGGTGGAATGGAATTATAAAAAAGAATGAAAGAAATGTTTTTATTTTTTTTTTATAAAAGAGAATAAGAATTTATGGACTGTTGAGATGTTTATCATTAGTAAATTATAATACATTTGTTTAACAAATATTATACATAAATTTTATTGGAACAATGTTTCAAAAGTAAGCGATTAACGGCCAGCAACCTTAAGGATAAAACTTTAAATTTTTTCGGACGCAAAAATTCATTTATACCGATTAGAAGAATCGGTAATTTTTCTGATTTTTCGAGTGGCGCTTTTTTTTTTTTTGACGAATGTATTTTTAAGAAATTTTATATTTAAATTGTCTACTTTTTGTCAAAAATTATCATATTCTAATAAAAATTGTCAAATCTTGAACAAAATTGTAAAATTTTGATAAAAATTTTCGCATCTTTACGGAAATTGTGAAATTTTTGTCAATAAAACTTTTTTAGGTTAATTTTGTATTAAAATTTGTATTTATAATCAACGAAACTCAACGCTTGTCTTCATCAAGAAAAAACTGATACAAATGACATTTACAGTAAACAACAGAACATAGAAATAAGTTACTAGGCAACCTAGTAACTTGTTTCTATGTTCTGTTTATGTATTTTTCAATTTAATATTTTAATACTTCATATTTCTATTATAATCTGACATTTCTAAATTTATACAATTTTTTTGAAAAAATAATAATTACTAGTTTTTCCTCTGTTAATATTACTAGATTTTCTAGTAATTAAAATTTTTTCATTATTATATACTTGAACTATATTCCAGCAAAAAATTCCATTAGCAAAATTTTTAAATAAAATAAAATTCAACATTTAATGACATCTCTCATACGATATTTAAAACCAGCCTGAAGCAACTTTTATTATTTTGTTTTTTTTAGAAAAGCTCTGAGCAAACTCCAGCAACAAAAAAATAAAATAATGTGGAGAATGCATTATAAAAATCTAAAGAAAATATCAACTATAATATCTTTATAAAAAGTTTTATGTTTAACGGCTTCATTAAAATTTCTCATCTAGCGTTTGGTGTGGAAAAAAAAAATTGAAAAACAGTGCAGCACCGGAAAAACTTCATTCAACCATCCATAGCCAACTGTGCACGGATGAAAAAGGGACGCGAAAATGAGGTTGCGACGCCAAATATTTGTGTTGGTTAGCGTCATTAGTACTGCGGTGTGACAATGGTTTAGAAATTGAGAATCGGTATTTTGCTGGCTAAAACATCATATATTAAATAAAACTGCTTTAGGTTTAAGTTCTGTACTAAATTTATTTATAATCGACGTTTCGACGAAATTCAACGCTCGTCTTTATTAGGAGAATCTGAGTTTTTTCGGAACATAATGAACATAATATATAATGAACTTTGAAAGATTTTTTACTAGTGTATTGTTGTTTGCGTGAGTAATTATTTTCAAGAATAAAGAAACCTATATGAGAGGCTTTATAAATGTGTTTGGATGAAATTGATTTCAGGATAGTGGAAAGAGTTTGTGCCACATTATTTTAGGTACATGGCGTGATTGTATATGTATGTACTAGTATTTGATTAATTAAATAAAATAATTTTTGTTAAACCACAAACATTTAATTTGAAAATAAAAATTGGCTTCTTTTATTTCAAAAATTATAAATATTATAATCTAGTTACTTATTTTGTTTTCTAGTAACTTGTTTTTTATGTTTTTGTTTATTTACTGTAAATTTTATTTGTATCTTTTGTTCTTGATGAAGATGTACGTAGAGTAGGTCGACTATTAATAAATATTAATACAGAACTACAACCTAAAGCCGTTTTATTTTAATATAACGAGTTCTGAAAGATTTTTTTACTGTTAAAAAAAAAGTAGCACCATTTTGTAATTTTTACTGTGATAATTGACGTAATATTACATTTTTTCTGTAAAAATACGTTTATAGGATATGTAAATTTACATAAATTTTTTAATTCCCATCTGTAAACAAATGACAACACGACTTATCAACAAAAATCACATTATCCTGGTCAGCAAACTGCACAATCCTTATCTAATGTTCAACTTTTTCTTCTCATACATTTGTCAAGTGCCGTTGCACATATATACACATACACATACACCACTTTAGCAAGTCTAATGGCGCGAATGTGGCGCCCTCCGTCACTTAACGCGTTGTTTATGCATGAGGTGGCCGGGGCGACAAACTAAAAGTACCATGTAACTTATGTGTGTGTATGTGTGTGTGTTACTATCGGTTGGTGAGTGGAAGTATGTGTGTGAGTGGAAGTATGTGTGTGTGTGGAGAGTAAGGCAGGAAGGCAGGAATTCTATTCTCCTGCAAAGTTCCTGCTACTGTTGCCTTAACATCGTGTAAAGCGTTCGCTGCATTTGATCGGCATACAATGCGGATGTAGTTTTGTTGTGATACTAATTTGGCCTTCCAAAATTCGCTGCTCTGTTTTGGAAGTTTAACTTTAAAGTTAGCTGTACGGAGAAAGGTGAGCTTTTGTTTTTGTTACATTAAAAATAAAAAACGATAAAATAAAAAAAAAGATTTAGATTTAAGTTCTGTTTAATTATGTATTTAATCAAAAACATACATTAAAATAACTACGTAAATATATGTTTCAAAGCAAAATTATTTATAATAAATTGTAAATTTGAATGTTAAATTTGAATTTGCTCGTCGTGACGTGACAGTGTATCAGCAAGTATTCAGGGCCTCTTGCGGTATAAAAAAAAACAATAGTGCCTATATCTGTTATATCAAAATTAAAAAATCAAAACCACCTGTTTTATTTGAAAATTTATGTTCGTTTACAACGCGTAATTATATATTATATAATAATAATAATTGGTATAAAACAATATTTCACACACCATAATATTTATCTTAATTCAAATTTCAAAATAACATATGGTAAAAATAATACAAATGACATTTACAGTAAATAAACAGAACATAGAAACAAGTTACTAGTTAACAAAATACAAGTAACTAGATCATAAAATTTATAAATTATGAATTAAAGGAAGCCAAATTGTATTTAAATCTTATTCATCAAAATGATTGATGTAATTTTTTTCTTTATAAACAGTTTTTTTTTCTTTATAAAGAAACAGATCAGTGTGACTACTGATTAAAATAAAATTTGGGTTTCATTAATTAATAATTTTTAAATTTTATAGTTACTTGTATTTTGCTACCTAGTAACTTATTTCTATATACTGTTTATTTACTGTGAATGTCATTTTTATCATTATTAATAATTATTAATACAGAACTATAGCCTAAAGCCGTTTTATTTTAATACCATCTTCATCATTACCCTGCACATATTTTCATCAATTACAATATTATTACAGTAGTGTTATTGATCGCGGAATAGTCATCTAAATAATTTAGATATAAAAAGAATCAGTAACACAAATCAGTCACATCTAGAAAGCTATGTAATATTCTGTAAAACAAATGAATAAAACATGGCCTATTGATTGGTATGTAAAAGGGACGAAAGACGTAGGGAAATCCATTGGCATCAAAACAATTAGATTCACGCAATCGAGAAACAATTAGCAATCGGATACAGGGCCGGAATGAGGTGGAAAAAAATCAATTTATCGAACAGCATGCATATCTAAATAGGAATCATAGTGGTGGTTGGGGCCTTGTTGATTCATTTGAAAATAACGAAAACACATTCAAAAACAATTAATTACCATTGCTGGCGTTATCTTGATGTGCCCTGGTTTTTACGAAGAGAGGAGAGGAGAGAGAGAGACAGAGAGAATAACTAGTAATCAGATCAACTATAAATAGAGACGTAATGTTTTCATTTGAAAATTAAATAATGATTTAATTAGTTTAATCGAAAATAAATCAATATCGATTTAAGCAAAAACGAAATACTATAACCTAATATATACTACGCCATGTATAATTAAGAATATAAAATATTTTTCTCTCTTATTAATATAACAAGAACTTTGCATTTTGTTTTTCATCTATATTATGGTTGCTCTGATGAGTCCAAAATTGAACAGACTCCAAATCGACCTATCTGAGAGTGAAACAGGCGTATTTGCTAGTGACGCCGTGCAGCATTTACAAGCATTGAATTGCTGGGAGGGGAGGGGGGTGGTCCCGATAATTTATTGCTGGAAAAATCATCAGGGAATTGTCTGATTTCAAATTGGGGAATTTATCGGGGGGAAAATTTACTACATTACTTATTTTAATTTCGAGTTTTAGGTAAATGAAATATTTTCAAATCTAATTGATATTTTGATTAAGTGAGTACGTAATTTTCGGTAAATGTGATTGTAATTTGAAACATTTTTCAATATGCAAAAGCTACTCTGTAAATAATTGTTATTTTTTTAACCCTAAAACAGATTTTTACATTCTTAATTACACATGGCGTAATATATATCAAGTTATAGTATTTAACATTTAATTTACAAAATATCGATCTATCTCCAGTTTCGTAACATATTTCCTTGAAACTCGCAACTTAATAAATAGGATAATTGTTATTTTTTAACCCTAAAACAGATTTTTATATTCTTAATTACACATGGCGTAATATATATCAGGTTATAGTATTTAACATTTAATTTACAAAATATCGATCTATCTCCAGTTTTGTAACATATTTCCTTGAAACTCGCAACTTAATAAATAGGTAAGACAGTAAATAAATGTAAATTCTCTTTCTTCACTCTCTGACATAACTCTTTCATCTATTACCTCTACGATAGCAACAAAAAGTTGTCGACCAAATAGACCTCTCTTTGTAACGAGAATTATTCTTAAATGGTATTACGTTTCTTCGAAGGGACTGTACAAAAGTAACAGACGCCATCGAATGGGTGATGTTTAATTTATTTAATTAATTTGTACAGTTGTGTACATTACTTTGTCGGGAGCTCTGAGGGTATACGCATGTCTAGTATTGTCTGATTTTAGGAGAGGAATATTCTATCGGAGTTTTGTGTAGTGAAGTGTGTATTAGGAGAGGTGAGAATAATATGGTAAAATGTAATGTCACCTTTTGTATTTTGGGAAAAAGACTTAGAAATTTTTTGTTTAACCGACTTTATTTAACTTAAACTTTATTTAAAAATTACTAGTGTTAAATGTTTGACTTCAAGACCGTTTATATTTTTTTTGTTTAAATATATATATATATATATATATATATATATATATATATATATATATATATATATACACTGTAAAAAATTTATGTAATTTTAAATTAAAACAGAACTGACTTTAGGTTAAAGCTTAGTATTATATTTATGTAAAATCGACATTTCGACGAAACTCAACGTTTGTCTTCATCAGAATAAATGATACAATGACGTTTCATCGAATTCCCGATTTTAAATAAATATAATACAGAATTTTAACCTAAAACAATTTTATTTTCATATAATGAGTACTGAAAGATTTTACTATGTAATTTTACGTGTTTTGTGAATGTAATTTTTCATAAAAAATGTAATATTAGATAAATTATCACAGTAAAATTACAAAATGTTGTTTTTTTACTGTTAAAAACCTATGTAAAATTTCATAAATTTATTTATTTTTAAGTTTATATTGCTTAAAAGAAAAAGATAACAATAATATTAATTATATTAATTGATGACGTGGTTGGCACTTGGTGAAACATTTTGAAATATAAGTATAAAATGAAGTATAAATAAACATAAGCAATAACAAAAAGATAACATCAATCACTGTGGAGGCACTGAGTTAAATAAAATTTGGCTTCCATTAATTAAAAATTGATGCTTTAGTTACTTATTTTGTTATCTAATAACTTATTTCTATCTTCTGTTTATTTACTATAAATGTCATTTGTATTTTTTCCTGATGAATTCGGACGTAGAGTTCGTCGATTATAAATAAATATTAATACAGAACTTTTACCTAAAGCAGTTTTATTGTAGTATAAAGAGTTCTGAAAGATTTTTTACTATGTTACACAATAGTTTATTTAAAACCAGACAAATAAAACTAGATAGTGTCTTAAAAAAAACTTTCATACCTTCTTCGATCAATTCTTCTTCCTCCAATATGAATCTAAAGTTCACACCTAATCCTAGTATGCGTCTTTCAGTCATCTAATGCGGGGCCGTACGTCTGATGACACTGTTAAAATGCGTGTTCACGTATCGCATTTCTCCGGAGCACGGCACCAATCTTTTCTTCTCTATGTAAAAATGGTTACGTGAAATGTTCGTTTTTTATCGTTTATGCGTCGAATGTGAAGACCTAGATAATGCTGATATCATCACAGTTACATTTTTATCTTACGGCTCTGTGCTTTTATATATTTAGTTGAATTTGAGTCTAGTTTGAAGAAGAGAAAAAAACGGAGTTTTTTTGTGTCACTTAATACAATACTTGAGCACGTTCGCTTGATGGCTTCTACACTATCTTATTGTTCATTACTCTAGTTTGGTTTTAATAGTTATTTTTCTTTAAGCGTATCATAATATCGTATTAATATTAAATTAACATATTGCCTATGTAGAAAAATGCTATTATAACAAAGTAAATTTTTTTTTGAGAACTCATTATATTAATATAAAAAAATTTTTAGGACAAAATTCTGTTAATTATTTATATAAAAACGACGAAACTGAACGTTCGTTTTATCAGGTCAAAATTTATCAATATTAAAGTAAATACTAGAATTAACAGAATTTTATCCTAAAACAGTTTTTATATTAAATGTGAATATATTACTAGTAAAATAATAATATTATTATGCAGTAGTTAGTTACTATATGCACCACTAGTGGCAACACCAAATATAACTACAGTGTTAAGTGTATTTCATCTTACATCTTCGGTGGCCATATTGACAAATTATTACGTTAAGTTAATTGACAATTGCATTGTTTATTTTTGCTTGAATTTTATTTTAGTTATTGAAAATGAGGGAAAAAGCGCAACAAATGTAATGTGTATCGTTCAGGGTGGTTAGAAACAGCATATTCAACCAAAAAAACACGGTCAAGTGTATTTAATTTGATATCTTCGACGACTATATTAAAAATTATTAAGTCAAGTGAAGTTAATTGACAATTGCATTGTTTATTTCCATTTAAATTTGAATTTGATTATTAAAAATGTGTGAAGAAGTGCAAGAAGTCAGAAAAAGCATATTCGACCAAAGAAACACGGCCAAGTGTATTTAATTTGACATCTCAACTGGCTGAAACTAAATTAAAATATTAAGCATAATGAATAATCATAATCAAAATTTATCTATTTAAGATGTAACAATAGAGTAATAAATTGTAAATTATTACCTCGAAAAGCAATTAATCACAGGTCTAAACAATAAAACAAAACCAAAAACAGCAAATTAAATTCTCAATCAAATGCATATTCAGCCAATTTGTTTTTTTTTTCGGCGCAAAGAATAAACCGAAAATAAAAAGCGATTCGTTGGCAAAATAGGCGATAAAAATCTCGTCACATTAAGCCCGGGCAAAACAAAATAAAACAATAAATAAAATATGCGATTCCCAAAAGTGGTGGTAAAACGTTGTAGAAACCAGGCCAAATATTATATAACAAACACACCCGGGAAAATCCGAAGCTGGTTGGTGTAAAGCCCTTATGGCCTAAAACGCGACGGTTAGCGGTTATATTCTTTGTGTGTGTGTGTGTGTATGTGTTTTGTGTGACATAACCAGAGATAACCGAATTAAAAATTTCATGCGTCAGATGGCGTTGCTACAGACAAGGATAAATACTACACGCATCAGATGACATATTTAGAACAAAGATAGATATATGATGGAAACGTACCTAAAAGTAACTGGAATTTGTAGCACACAAACTACACTGTAAAAAATATGTCTTAAATTTGTGTAATTTTATATAGGTTTTTAACAGTAAAAATAGCAACATTTTGTAATTTTACTGTGATAATTTACGTAATATTACATTCACAAAACATCTAAATTACATGTAAAATTACATAAATTATTTACAGTGTAGTCTTATGCAATCAGAAAATTTTTCTTTAGTTATAATGATTCACTCGTATTCCCACCTCTTTTGTTTATAAAAATGTGCTTTTATTTTTTATTTTAAAATAAATTTTTACTTCTACCTCTTATCAAATATTAATAGTATTTCTATTTTTGATAAAAAAAAATTATATCTAATATTATAAAATTCAAATAAACTAGTTAAAATTGCTTAAAAACAAATGACATATACAGTAAATAAACAGAACATAGAAACAAGTTAGTAGATAATAAAATATGTAACTATATTATAAATTTTGACTTTCTTTAATTAAAAATTTATAAATTTAATAAAAAAATAGTTGTAATTTTACATGAAAATCATAGCAAAATCATCACTTAATTCAGTAAAACCTATGGTTTACATTACCAAATTTGCTAAAAACTGCACGTTTGACTAAAAAAAAATTTTTATTTAATCTAACATCTCTTGCAGCAATAGTGAAAATTATTAAGTCAAGTTAAGTTAATTGACAGTTGCATTATAGATTTTCGTTTGAATTTCAATTTGATCATTAAAAATGTTTGAAGAAGTGCAAAAAATACAATGTACATCGTCAGATTTGTAAAAATTATACATTTGATCAATGAAACATTAATTAATAGTACATACATACATACATACATACACAATCACGCCATATACCCAAAAGGGTGTGACACAAACTCTTTTCATTATCCCGAAATCAGTCGCCTCCAAACACTCCTATCCAAACAAGCAACTTTCGCTTCATCCACATTCATAATTCCTCTCATACATGCTCTTTTATTCCTACTACTTGGAAACTTTCGCTCACGCAAAACACTCTCAATCATATCACTCCAACTACTCATTGGACGTCCACGCAAACGTAAACCATCAAAATCATTCAAATAAATCTTTTTAACCAAACGTTCATTAGACATTCGCTCAACATGTCCGAACCATCTTAGCTGACTAACACCAACTTTTGCTACAACATTTTTTTCAATTTCACACTCATCATACACTAGTCTATTACGTACCCGATCTCTCCTAGTTACACCACATACCCCACGTAAAAATCTCATTTCCACAGCAGTCATTTTCCGTTTATGCTTTTGCTTTTGCTTTAATAGTAATAATATAAATAATAATAATATTATTTATTTATGTTAATACATTATAAAGTGTTTACACAAGTCAAAATACAATAGAAATTACAATATTACAAATATTAAAATGTGTTTAATTTTTAAAATAGTCAATAAATTCTTTTATAGTAAAACGAGCCAAATCAACTAATGTCTTTAATTTTATTTTTGAATTTTTGTTTAGTTTATTAAACATTTATATTCATTCTCATAAATTGCGTACACTGCATTTTATATAAAAACCATAGAAAAAATACATATTATTTTAGCAAAACCCATGATTTACATAGATTTTCTGTCGAAATAATATAATTTTGTAATTTTAAGTAAAATAATTAATGTATCATATTATATATGTTTTTTTTTTACCAAAAAAATAAATAAACTTACATAAAATATACATATTTTATATTCATATAATTTAAAAATTTTCCTGTGATGTTTGTAAACATACTAAACTGGTGTAAATCAGTTGTCCCCGGGTTTTTATCTAAAATTACCGAATTTTTTTACAGTGTAGTTACTTGTATTTCATTACCTAGTAACTTATTTCTACATTCTGTTTATTTACTGTAAATATTTTGTAAATAAACGTCGATTATTAATAAATATTAATACAGAACTACAATCTATAACCGTTTTATTTTAGATTGTTTTTTTTAAAACAATTCCTGTTTCTTTTGAATCCCTCCTAGTGTTAGGGCTAACATACATACAACACAGTAGTAACATACATACAGACAGAAAAAAATCTACCATCTCTTCAACTGGAAAATATTTTAATAAAAACGAAAACGAGCAACTTGTAGAGATACACATACATATCCTCGCATATACGAGTATATAGAGCCACAGGAAAGCAAGCCCCAGTTAAAAAACGTGGACATTTGCATATTATAATATAATCTATAAATTAAATCTCAAAAACTCAATTCAAAATTTAAACCACCAACAAAAATTTTAATTACCAAAACAAATATTAAAACGTTTGCAAATTATTTATAATTTAAATTTGGTTTTAATACTTTTATAGGAATTTTTACCTAGCAATTTTTACCAATACATACATATAAACACACAGTATGATTGCATAAGACTTTTTTTTTACATGTTCTGTGAATATAATGAAATTATTTTTCATGTAAATATGTAATAGTACTCATTTTTGTATTAATAACATTAACAAAAAAATATAGCGGATTTAGGTTATAGTTTTGTATTGATATTTATTAATAATCAATATTTCGACGAACTTAACGTCCATCTTCATCAGAAAAAAGGATACAAATGACATTTGTATCTTTTGTCCTGATGGAAACGTACGTTGAAACTTAGATTATTAATAAATATTAATACGCAGAACTAGAACCGTTTTATTTTAATATAATGAGTTCTGAAAGATTTTTACTATGTTAACAGTAACAATACTAACTTTATTTAAACTATATTATTTAGTTTTATTCTGAAATCTTACCACTTTTTATTTGTTATAAATTTCTAACATTTTTTATTCTATTTCAGATTATCTCCAATGAAATGGCTGCAAAACCTGAGCAATAGTTTTCAACTAATCATGGTAAGTGAATATTAATTATTATTTATTAATTGATTGGAACTTTTGGTAAATACAAATTGTTTCCTATTCAGTTTTATAAACAAAAGTTAACTGGTAGATTATCTAACACTGGATGAAATTTAACTTGAGTTAAAATAAACTTGAGTTTAATAAAAAATACTGATTTTTTTTAGTGCTAAATAATTTAATATCATGTTTGATTTGATATATTTATTAATCACATGATGAAAAAATTCAACAAATTTTACATAAACAACAGTATTCCTAATAAAAATCAAAATAAAAAGGAAATAACTGATTAATGTTATCTTTTTCTTTATAAATTTCTATAGCATTGTCTTATGAATCTACTGTTAATATTAATAGATCTTGCAATTATTACAGTATCTTAGAATTTTACTATATTAATATTAATTTAAAAAAAATTCGTTTTCTGGCAGGAATTGAACCCGCAATCTCTCGATAAATAAATATTATTAAAAACAACAAAATCAAAACTCGGTTTTAATAAAAATTAATTATTTTCTTTATTATTATACAATGGTGTAGGTTTCAACGGCGCACTAATAAAATAAAAAAAAAAAACAAAAAAAGAACGCCGACCAAATAAAAAATATGAAAATCACAGAGGGGCACACGTGTTAAAACAATTGCACGTGCATGCCTTGTTTGCCTACGGCACGCACCCCGCTTTTGTTTTTAATGACGTTATAATGACGCCAGACATTCATATGATTGATTATACTGAAGGTATAATATATACACGTTGGTTCCTTGATGTATATTCGACAAAATAATAAAATAAATAATTCAGTAACGTTATTATATTACAGTTTTTTTTAATGTTGGTACACCTGGTTGCAATGTATTTGACTGTGAAGGGCACACGCTTGTTTAAAATATAACTGTTTTTAAAAATAAGTAAAAGAAAAGATACAAATGACATTTATAGTAAATAACAGAACATAGAAACAAGTCACTAGATTATAAAATTTATAAATTATTAATTAAATGCAGCCAAATTTTATTTAAATGCTTCTATTTCTATTGCTTCTCTTATTAATCTACTGTTTATATTAATAGGTCTTGCAATTATTACAGTATCTTCGACTTTTACTATGCTAATATTTATTAACGTTTAGACGAACTCAACATATGTTTTTATCGGGAAAAATAGAACAAATGATATTTACAGTAAATAAACCGAACATAGAAACAAGTTACTAGATATTAAATAAGTAACTAGATTATAAAATTTATAAATTATTAATTAAATGCAGCCAAATTTTATTTAAATCAGTTACTAGTTAAACATGTTTGATATTATCATTTTCTTTATAAATTTCTATTGGTTCTCTTATCAATCTACTGTTAATATTGATGGGTCTTGCAAGTATATTCTTTTTATTTTAATATAATGAGTTCTGAAAGATTTTTTACTCTATTGAAATAACTAATATAATTGGAAATTTCATCTAATTTAATAGATAAATCATTTAAAATTAAGTCATCGAATTCAAATTAAATCAAAGATATGCATATTTATTAACATAACTAGCACCCCAATTTTAACTTCTATGACAGATATATTAAATTAATGTCATCACTACTAATGATATACATTAATTTTTACCAACACAATTAATATAAAAATTAAAACTCACAAATTATAAATAAATTATGCTCATCTCTCACCATTACTCATCAATTAATTATAATTAGATATTTTTTAACAATATTTAATTACATATTATTAAATAGTTTTTTGCAAAAATGTTTCCTTGCATTATCTTTATGCATTACATCCTATACGACAATATATAAGGGTTGTAGTGGTATAATGACGAATAAGCCACTTTATCTGTTTTGAGATAATGTCGTTTCAAGATAAATATGATAATATTTTTAGACACATTGTATATTCTTATATAAAAAACATATTGTATATAAATTCACTAGGTACATTCCATGTACAATTCTTTAAAAACACATTGTATACAATAAAACATTATTGTACATAATTTTCTTAGACACATTCTATATAATTACTTCGTACACTGCATTTCCGTGAAATAATATAGCTTATGTAGAGACAGGGGGAAAAAATGCGCTATTTGTATAAAAATATAAATAGTAGATAGATTTGAAAAAATGATTGTATATTTTCGTCATACAGCATTCTCGCAGTAAAATCTATTTATCCACCGGTTAAAGGGTACGCTTAGCTACAGTTTAGTGTGTATCAACATAATATTCGCTAATTTTAATTAGCTGATTTAATTGCAATTTAAATAGATTGCAGTATAAGATCAGACATTCTTTCTACTACATTGAGAAAAATTTGGTTTTAGATTTAAAGGTCCGTATTCTCACCTCACTTTTAAAAGTGACTTTTGTCAAAAGTACTTTTAATATTTACTTAAAAATTACTTATAAAGCAATTTTTATTTATTTAAATTTTATAATATTAGATATAAAAAATATATCAAAAATAGAAATATTACATATACTAGTATTTGATAAGAGGTAGAAGTAAAAATTTATTTTAAAGTGAAACATAAAAGCACATATGAAAAACACGTTTACTTTTGAGTTAAAAGTGAAAACCTCGAACTTGTAGCAAAAATTTTGTCAGTGTAGTAAAAAACCAAAATATCTTAATTTTAATCAAGGTAGCATATTCGGCACTATTCCAATGATCACCTCATATGCATTGTAAAACTTAAGTATACTTTCCGATAAAATTGTATTAGTGTCTACACTACGATACCGGGTGCTGTGTAATTAACGCGTTTTCTAGTATGAAAACAACTTGTGACGTTAATAAGCAAGTCGGATTAGCGTCATTTTCAAACACTACGGGGAGGGCTAGGAGGAGGGGGGTATATATGCGTCGCGGCGACCAAGTACCAATTTGGTAAAGAGCCACCAAGGGAGGGGTGAATATATCAATATTAAAAAGGTGGGCAGTTGCCTATGGCTTTTTGCTTTTCTGGCTAAATGGGAAGAAGATATAAAGAGGATATGGACAAAAGACGGAGATAAAAAGTTCCGGAACTGGTTTCAGAATAAATTTAATCAAAATAAATAACACATTTTTTTGAGCTTTTCAATAATATAATATATGTTAACATAGTAAAAAATCTTTCAGAACTATTTATACAAAATAAACTGATTTAGGTTTAAGTTTCTGTATTAAAATTTAGAAAGTGGCTATTTATACATACGGTATGTATACGCAATTGGCGCAATCGACGAAACTCAACGCTTGTCTTCATCAGGATAAGTTGATTCAAATGATATTACAGTGAATAACAGGTCATAGAAACAAGCTACTAGGTAACAAATAAGTGACTAGATCAAAAAATTATTTATAGATTTTTAATTACTGACAGTTCAATTTTATTTAACTCAAAACGTAGGGCTCATTCAATAGATAATATTAAGGGGTGTAGGGAGTAAGCTGTAGTTGCCCCACGTTTTTCTGTATGGTATTAGAAATCTGTATGGAACTAGAAGAAATTATTTTATAAGTTTTAGTCTGTGTTAAAAACGTGGTATATTATTTTTTTTTTTATTTAAATAATTATTTATATATACATATTTTCAACGTATAATTTACATTGTGTAATTAAAAATTTAAGAAAAACAATCCATTTAGCTGAATTTGCTTTACACGTTTCCATAGATTGACAGGCGAACATCACGCTAAAAACAGTTGATTCGTGTTACTATAAGCCTACTTCGTGCTTATATATATATATATATATATATATATATATATATATATATATATATAAATTTCGATATGTCAAATTTGGTATGATTACAATACTTCCCTTACCATATGTGATATGATGGTCGGTAAAAATGGGTACCTATAAACAAACATTACATTACCCTACACTGTTCAACAATTTCGGAACATTATTAATATTTAAACTTTTTAAAAAAATCCATCGGCATACGCATATAAGTGGAGCGTAATTTCGAAAAAGTTTTTCGTTGGCCACTTTTCTTGGTAAGTTACGAGGGTCAGGGGAGGGAGGGCCCTAAAGAACACTCGTTAAAAATTCATGATGATTACAGGGTGGCTCGAAAGGAGGACCATCCACACACACACACACATTCTCGCTTCGCTTCTCTACCTTAATCGATAAATATATCAGAGCTTGAAGGACGAAATGGTTAAATTGCGGAAGACCAACCCCGGTACATAAAGTCGACGAACCTTGAGTGCGCTGTCCAAAAACTATCTACTAACCATTCGTAATGAAATATGCATCCTTACAACTTGTCACATGTACCAGGAACGGGTTGGAGAATGCGTGTGCTGGAATGCTTGTATCTAAAAAGTTATAAAATTAAAAATTGTTGTACAAGAATAAAATATGTTAGTGAATAGATTAATGAGATATACATATATATATAATGATAAAAAATCTTTCAGAACTCATTATATTACAATAAAAATGCTTTAGGATGAAGTTGTGTATATATTTTATTTAAAAATCGACGTTTCGATATACTCTAGATATATTTTTGTCAGGAAAAAATTAGTACAAATAACATAAATAATAAACAAACAAAATATAGAAACAAGTTATTAGGTAACAAAGTAACCAGATTATTAGTATGTTATGTTGCGAGGATTAGAAAGCGATAATTATTGTGGTGAACTCAGATATTTGTGGCAGAAGCAAAGCAAATAATAATAATAATTCTGCATTTCATATAAAATTTGCTAATTTAACTTTCGGTTAACAGTCTGACAAAGGGCGAACGGCTAAAACTCTAAAATTGTTTTTGTAAATTAATCAGATTTCAATGATTGCTTTTTGTATATAATTTTCCGCGCGAATACGCAAATTAAATAAGTAATTATCTACTAAAAATTGGTATTTTAATTAAAATTGTTGTAGTTTTCTGTGATTCACATTTTTTTTTTTACAAAAATCACAAATAAGAAAGTTTAATTGATAGTACCCTGTAAAGAAAGTTGCCATTTTACATAAAAAAAATTAGTAAAAGAATAAAACAATTTTTAAGTTTTAGATTAATAATCGACGTTTCGGCGAACTCAACGTACGTCTTTATTAGGAAAACTGATACAAATGATATTTACAGAATGATATAACAGAACATAGAAACAAGTTACTAGATAACAAAATAAGTAACTAGATCATAAAAATTTTATAAATTTTTAATTAAAATAAATTTCTATTGTTTCTCTTATCAATCTGCTGTTAATATTGATTGGTCTTGCAATTATAGTATCTTCGAATTTACATCCAGATTTATCTGGATGGTTTAAACGTATTTTGTCACTCTAGTAGAAAATAGTTCTACCGCATTTACACCGTGTTGATTGTAGAGGAATAATATCTTTTACATTCTTTCAAAATGGGTTTAAATTCCGTGTGTGGAAAACAGGAAACTTTAATATTTTTTCCTGATAAAATTCTGTCTTTTTTAAACTGAAACCGTTTTATTTTAATATAATCAGTTCTGAAAGATTGTTTTTGCTAAGCAATGTATTCAGCTATATGCAATGCGTTTCATATATATATATATATATATATATATATATATATATATATATATAATATGTCTAAAAAAATTATATACAGAATATCTGAAGTATAAAATACAATACAATACAATTTGTTATTTCAAATAAAAATATAATAGTCCTATAAAACAATTGCAATAATAAAATTCAATTACAATTCTCTCGCGCCAAACTTTTTTAAGCACACTGTATTAAAAATCAAATAGAATCTACGCCGTAGATATTACAATACAATTTGTTATATATATTATATATATATTATATACATATTATATATATATATATATATATATATATATATATATAATATGTCTAAAAAAATTATATACAGAATATCTGAAGAATAAAATACAATACAATACAATTTGTTATTTCAAATAAAAATATAATAGTCCTATAAAACAATTGAAATAATAAAATTCAATTACAATTCTCTCGCGCCAAACTTTTTTAAACACACTGTATTAAAAATCCAATAGAATCTACGCCGTAGATTCTACGGGAAAAAATAATTAGCTATCACGAAATAATAGTTCTACCGTCCAATGTCCAGTTTATGAATAAACAATACCGAATTGTTTGTACAATGTCGTATGGTATGCCGGCGTTGAGCACAGTCATTCTTTCGTGTTTACCCTGTATATACGCGAGCAATAATCTTTTATTGATACTAGGACAGACGGGTGGCGTATGCATGTAGTATAACTTACGAAGACATATACGCACACATTCAACTTGGCTAGTAAATACAGAGGGAGGGAGGGTTAATAATTTATGTGTCTCTTCTCTTTTTAGTCAGTGTGGCTAACACAAGTTAGGGGATTTACGGTTTGGCTTTTTATCACTATAGAACGGGGGCTTTACCGATTCGACTGTTGGTTATTTTTTAACATTGTAAAAAAATTTTTAAAGCTTATTGTATTATAACAAAACGGCTTTAGGTTATTAATAATTGACATACGTTATGGACGTCTTCATCAGGAAAGTGATACAAATGATATTTACAGTAAATAAACAGAGCATGGAAACAAACTATGTACTAGATGCTAGATTATAAAATTTTATAAATTATTATAAAGTCGCAACTTGTTTTACGCGAAATAGTATTTGGTGTGTTTTTTCTGGATGAATGTTTAGTTATTGAAATTGAAAATGAAACTAGGGATCACTTTAAGGCAAGATTTTTTACATAGTTGAAAACAAATAAATATCATTTTTAAATAAGTATAATAGGTTCGAAGCCCTGGCAGAAATGACAGTATTTCATTAGCTAATTTTAAAATTACTCCCAAGATATCTATACCAAAATTTGAAAATACTCTGCCTAAGTAAACCAAATAATAAAATCTCATGTTCAAAATTGCTTACCCAAATATTTCATTCTTAATGATGGTGTTCCATTAGCATTTAAATTGTAAATAACGACTCGAAGACTCATTCAAACTTAAAACACATTTCTATGTGTAAAAATTTATATCTAACCCCTCCGTAAATAAAATTCCCCGAGGCAAAATAATCGCCAGAGATGCATTTTTTGCCATTTCACCTTCTGACACCCATATACATCCAACCAAAGAGAATCTTTCATTCGGAAATGTAAAAAAAAAAACAGTGACGTATCATGTAGGGGGATTACGCCCCTTCCGATATTATTAATATTTGATTTCCGCGATGCGTTTAAAATTCTAGACGCACGTTTGCTTGAAAATTCTTCTTGGAGAAGATGTGGGGAGGGAGTGGAAGGGCCCTTCATTAAATATTGATTTAATACGGACCTGCACTTTGATGTACAGTTGTAGCTTCAATTTTCCGCCTATTTGTAAATGCAGTTCTGATTAAATTACATAGATAGCGAATAAGTTTTACTACCCCCTAAAATGTGAGTATCGTTTGATTTTAAGATAGGACTTCGAACTCTGTCTTATGACGACTATTAAATGTAACTACAGTAAATTTATTTATGAAAGTTAATAAAAATAAATATATTATTTGTTATAATAAAACGTAAAATTGCAAGAGAAATTTTTGGTTATTTTAATCAATTAAATCATCCAGATAAATCTACTAGTGCTCAACATGCGTTAGAATATCTTCATGATGTGAAATTTGAAGCTACTGTAATTATTGCAGGACCAATCAATATTAGCAACAGATTGATAAGAAAAGTAGTAGAAATTTATAAAGAACAAAATAACATCAATTATTGATTTAAATAAAATTTGGCTTCCATTAATTAAAATTTTTATGATCTAGTTACTTATTTTCTTATCTAGTAACTAGTTTGTATGTTTTGTTATTTACTGTAAATGTCATTTGTATCAGTTTTTCTGTTGAAAACAGACGTTGAGTTCGTCGAAACGTATTAATACCGAACTGAAACCTAAAGTCATTTTATTTTATATAATGAGTACTGAAAGATTTTTTATTATGTTAACCAATTAAATTTGGACTGAGATTTGTCGTAAAATTCTGTTGAAATTTTTATTAAATAATAAATTAAAAATAAAAATTTTAGAATTAAGTTCTGTATATATTTTATTTAAATATCGACGTTTCCATTTTCTCCACATATAATAATATTATTATTTTAAATTTAATTAATTTTAATTTTAAAATTAATTTAAAATTAATATATATATATATATATATATATTATATATTTTTGACGAGTACAATAATTATGTGTCTTGCATATTGATTTCTAAATATGTTGGCAATTTATTTGTTAACATTTTGTGAATAAAAAACTTGTAGAGCAGTAAGTAAAATGTAAAGTGTACGCCAGACTGATAACTGTGAAGAAATTCTTGATCAGTAACTAATTTTTTTAGCAATTTTTTTACAAATTGATTGAAAGTAACTTTCAAAATTTAATTTATTGTCAATAATTTCACTTACATATTTTATTTCATTAACAATTTTTAAGTAAGCTAATTATATGATTATATATGAATCAAATTATCACAAAACATAACGCCTATTTTCCTGTTAATAGTTTTAAATCAAATATACCTTGACTAATCACAAAGAGGCGAGCTAAAAATTACGCCATTAGGACATACCATTACGCCACGATAAAATCCAACCTATTTTCATCGGTACAACGGTGCAGAAAGCAAAAAAATCTGGTTAGAAACTGAGCTTTTTCAAAAGCTACCTTTGGCCATACTTGTCCTACCGTTTCACTTGTTCCACTGCAGGAACAAAAAAAAAGCACAGTCCATAATGGACGCAGCAAAGGTGGCTGTGTTCATCGACTGAACTGAAAGGGGGGGGGGGTAAGACGTCGCGACGTTAATAGAGAGTTATGTCGGGGCGCAAAAAAATTATCGACTCCTAGCGCTTGGCGTAACTTGTAATAAGATTATATGAGTCTGGCGTAATTTCAAGAATTCGTGAACGGCTACAGTTGGATTCCAGTGCACTTTAGGATTGCGTTGCTTTCTTGTAAGCTTTCTTTCATATACACACTTTCGTGCTGAAAAGCTCTCATTTCTTTTTTGTTTTACTTTGGCGTCGCTCTTTTGTCCTATTTCTTACTTCTTCTTCTCTTCTTCTTTCCGCGCAGTTGTCGAGCTTTTCTGCTCAAAGGTGATAGATTCAATTTATTTTATTTGCGATTGTCCTGCGAGAGAGACAAAAAGGTCAGTAATATATTTGGAAATTCGAACGTTGAAATATTTAGCTCTCTATCGGAAAACATGTTACGGTTTTTTTTAATATGGATTTTAATTATCGTGTTTTATACATGGTATATTTTTATATAATTTTATTGTTTAATGTTAATGTTATATTAGTTTACTATTTACTATAAAAAAAATGTATTACCTACAAACAGAAAAAATAATTGAGACAAAATTTCTTTTGTAATAATTTTATTAAAATTATACTCTTATTATAAAAACATTATTTTACTTTGTGCTAAGATAACAACATACAAAAATTATCTTTTTTTTTTGAAGTTATTATATCTTCTAGATCTAAAATAGAAGCCATTAAAATCAATCAAATGATATCTCCCCTTTCTTATCGTTCGTTTTAATGTAGGTGTATAACTCAAACTAACATCAACAGATATATAAAATAATAAAACTTTGATTAGCCAAGCAGAAAATCGCGTCTATTTTTCCAAATTAAACTAGGTAACTCAAGTATATATATAAAACATACCAAATTAGACAAGGATAGAGAAAAAGAGTATATACAATCTACTGATAAAAAATTGGGGGAAATTGTGTGAAAGAAATACAGAGAAAAAAGCTAAAACAATATTTATGTTCCATTGGCAAATGACGTGAATAAAAAATGCACCCCTTATACTTTTGTAAGGGGTGTACAAGCGCAACTAAAGACAAGTATATACCCTCTTTGTGCAATGTCCTATATGAGTAGACGCTATTTTTAGAACAAGTTGAAACTGTATTTTGATTGTAAGCTCCAACAAGTTTTTATTTTGATTTAATTAATGTAAAATTTAGTAATTTCTAATTAATAATTTATAAATATGTCTAGTTACTTTGTTACCTAGTACCTTGTTTCTATATTTGTTTGTTTATTATTTATGTTATTTGTATATTGTTTCCTGATGATAATATACGTAGAGTATATCAAAACGTCGAATTTTAATTAAAAACTAGTCAGACCAGAAACCTAAACTTTTTTATTTTAATAATATACGAGTAGCTATTTATGTATTTAGTACTTAAAATTCACTTTCAGTACAAAAAATATACATTAAAGCATTGGTACAAGATAGAACTATCTATCTGCTGTTATTAGAAAAATAGTTGAAAATGTTTATTGACCATGGGGCGTTCACAAAAAAATTTTCAGAACTGAGCAAAACTTGAATACAAATAATTATATCAATAAATTTATATTTAATTATGAAATTTATAATTATGAACAATTTGTGAAATTTTTTACTTAAAAAAATGAAAAATAATTTTAACAATAATCAATTCTTTTATTTACAAATTTACTGCCTTAGGAAATCGAGTAATGACTTTTGTGTCTGCAATATTTTTATTTCATTTTAAATTTATCCTGCTACGAAATTCTATCGCAAAATAATTTCATTCAGTAACTTTTTAGCCTAAACCCTGTATATATATAAACAAAGTCCTCACCAGCATACTGATGCGACGATAATCATGGGGCAACTTCTTTATTTTCGCGTGGGTGCCCTTCTGCACGCCAATTCCAAAATACGAAACGAAAGGAAAAACAAGTTTACATGAATAAATGGCGCGCCACTGCCTGCCTCTTTGCGGTTACATGATACTTTTATGTTTTCACTCGACGAAAAGTAAGAAGCAGTAAGATGGAGGGGCTGACAAGGGGAGGGCCTACAACGAAAACAAGTCGCGTTGCTCCCCTTGTGTCCAGTTGCAAGTCCAGTTGGAAAATATTTTGGGGCTGAGTGCTTTCGGGGTCTTTTCTTTGATATTATGTTAGTTATGGTCAGCTGGGGGATTGAACTGAAATTTTACTTCATATTTCATTCATCAACGAATATTATTTTTTACTTTGGGGTACAGGAGAAAGTTTTTATAAGCAGCAGTAAAATGCAATACATAAATTACTTTTTATAATCATTTAAATATATATATATATATATATTACTTGTTTATTAGGTATCATTTGTATTATTTTTTCCAGATGAAGAAAGTTATACGTAGGGCATATCGAAACATCGATTATAAAATATATACAGAACTTAATCCTAAAGCGCTTTTATTTTATATAATGAGTTCAGAAAGATATTTTATTATGTTTGTAGTAGCAGGAATTTGTAAAAGTATATTTTTTCATATTAAATGTTAAGATGGAATAGTGCCATAAATTCGATTCCTTCTTGTGCCTGTTTTCAATAAGTTTCCTTTTATTTTTTTATTTTATATTTTGGCGACGTTCTTTTGTTTTGGCCTGGCTTGTGCTTATGTTTACTTGTCGTGCTTATTGTGAAAAATGTTGAATCTGGAATTATTTTTGGAACAGCCTCCTCTCCTGAAACAAACGACACTCGATCTACTATACAAACTGTTGCTATGGTAACATTTCTTCAAATATTATTGTCTATAGCGTGTAGCACAGGATGGTTTATTTACTTATTGTTAGTAGTGCTTTTTTCCGAAAATGCAATTTTGTAACAGATGTTATCTTTCAACATAACCTAGTTTTTCTGTATCTGGAAAATAAACATTGTGTTACGAATAAATTTTCAGTATTTCTATCTACTTTTACTAAGAGACTAATTGGTGAATTAAAATGAAATTTCTAAGATTCCGTAATGCTTATTAAACAGAATGAAACGTTCAAAATGAATTAGTTACAAGGTGTATTATTTCACCGAGATACACTAGCGGGTATACCTATTCTGTATCGTTTTCGTTAAAAATATCGGTCTGTCAAAATAAAATTTTTGAAATTCCGTTAGAAATTTTTTTTATAAATTTTTAATTAACGGAAGTCAAATTTTATTTAACTCAATGCCTTCACCGTGATTAATGTTACCTTTTTCCTTATCAATTTCTATTGTATTGCTTCTCTTATCAATTTGCTGTTACTATTGATTGGTCCAGCAATTATTACAGTATCTTCGAATGTCACATCATGAAGATATTCTAACGCATATTTAGTAATAACTCAAAAGACAAAAAAAAAGACAACATCAATCACTGTGAAGGCATTGAGTTACTTAAAATTTTTTTTTATGATCTAGTCTACCTAATAACTTGTTTCTATGATCTGTTAGTTACTGTAAAGTCATTTGAATCAGTTTATCCTCATGAAGACGAGCGTCGAGTTTCGTCGAAACATCGATTATAGATTAATTTTAATACAGAACTTAAACTTAAAGCAGTTTTATTTTATATAATGATTTCTGAAAGATTTTTTACCATGTTAAAACAATAATGTCAGAACATGCAACAGAATAAACCAAAACACTTTTATATAAATATTTTTTTTGTAAAACAACAAATAAAAACGTTTGTTTTTTTTATAATATGTACATCTCGTATATATATATATATATATATATATATATATATATATATATATATATATATATATATATATAATATACTAGTTGAGCAGTTTTGAGGCGAGTGGTAATAAAAATGGCGTAACATGAGAAATGGAAAATGCCGTATTTTATATAAAATATTTGTCGAAGTGTCGCTTGGTAGCTGGGCGCCGCCGAAATTTGAATAAACTAGTCGGAAAAAATCTCACAGCCGTTCTCTTCTCGTACAATATTATGAGATTCTTGCGACTGGGAATTTATTTGTTCCTTCTCGGGAATATTTTCAACTATTGCTGGTGAAATATGAACTTGTCTCATGTTCGCCAGAACGCGTTTGCGCTATACCTACCACTCCCCAGCTTCGACGAGTAAATGTTCCGTATTTTTATATTTTGTCTCTATTGGTTTCTGTTTCAAATTCTTTGTTTTGTATCGCCCCGCTAAAACTGTTTATGAATGTTTGTTCGAATTATAGGTTATGTTTTACATTTTTTTGTTATGCGCGTTACAGAGTTTTTTCGTAAGTAATAAAATACACAATTCGATGGTTTAACTATTTATTTTTAAATCAGTTTGTAACACGAAACTTAAAGATGAATAAAAACAACATTAAAATTAATTTAGATTATTATTAACTATTAATTACAATTTTAATACATTGTAGTACTCGCTTAGTATTTGTAAAATTTAAATAAATTTTGTAATGAGATAGATTACGACACGTCTTCAATTTTTAAGTATTTAGTTGTAGATTGGAATATAAAATTTAACTGAACTTTTACATTTTAATTTTGAATAAGGTAAACACATTTTCTACGATCAAATTTAAGCGAAAATAAATTGTCAATTAACTTAACTTGACCTAATAATTTTTAATGTAGCCATCGGAGATGTCAACTTAAATACATTTGACCGTGTTTTTTTGGTCGAATATGCAGTTTCTGACCACTTACAATTACACTTTTTGCACTTTTTCACGCATTTTCAATAACTTGCCCCGCCAAAGATGTCAGATTAAATACACTTGACGTTGTAGTCATGTTTGGTGCTGCCACCAGTAGTGTATATAGTAACTAATTGCTGAATAATAATATATATAGTATTGTACTAGTAAACCTCCTTCTACATTGGTGATATAGTAACGTTTGGAGAAAAAATATTTATCCACACATTTTTAATAATCAAATTAAAATTCAAGCGAAAATAAGTAATGCAATTGTCAATTAACTGAACTAATGTAACAATTACTTGTAATAAATACAGATTTCTTAGTCATATTTGGTGCTATTACCAGTAGTGTATATAGTAACTAACTGCTGTATAGTAATGTATAGTATTGTACTAGTAAACTTTCTTCTACATAGATAATATAATAATGCAATTAAACCACATATTTCTTATAGAAATTGTTTTAAATACTACAATATTTTGCCTATACTCTGTATATGTATATTATCTTTTAATATACATTAAAAATAATATAAATTTATTTAAGACACATAAAGATACACATTGTTATAACACTAGAAATATAGATAGTCTAATAATTCCAAAAAATTATCAACAAAAGATCCGAATTTTGCCGGGATTTCATTATATTGAAAATAGTGATTTAAAATCTTATAAAATTTAATTAAATGATTTGCTGATATCACATTGTTTTTATTCTGTTAATGAATTTTTGAATTGTAAATTATAATATAAATTTATCATCTATTGTATTTTCTGTATTTTCACTTTTATGTATTTACATAATTGTATATGTTTAACTGTTTCTCTGTCCTATTATTATAACGTAATATCAATATTAAAGAAAATAATATTTACATACACATTAAAAACTTTCAAACAGAAAAAATGCTAAAAGAAGCATCAATATAAGAGACTATAGCAATTGGACAAAGAAAAAGTAACACAAGAAAACTAAGAGTTAGGGTTGAGGGGGGTGTATAAGAGAATTCGTCCACACTTATATTCGCAAATAAATCCGAAACGTAAAATCAAATCGAGCGCTGGTGTAACGCAAAACCCAAATCTGTTTTGATACGTCGATCGTCTATCGTGCACCGAAGAAACACCCGAAAACTGAAAGAAAAGTAGAAGGGGTGTAGAAGAGAGGAAAAAAATTCCTACTCGTGCTGACTCGGGGGTCGCAAGTTCCGGTTCCGGTCCATTTAAACGTCACGCCGCACGGGCCGTTCGTCACGTTTAATGCCTCCCCCGCGCTGCACACCCCCATCTGCACCCGCCCCCTTATGGACTGAAACTGTGTTACATTGGAAATCTATAGAAAAGATTCTAAAATTTTAATCCGACGGAGAAGTGGAACGAAATGAATTGACGGGGAAGTCATTCGTTTGTATTAAAGACCGAACGGGAGCAGGGTTTTTTTTTCTTTATTTCGGAAGAGTTTTTTTGTGGAAGGAGGTTGATTTTGTTTTGTAATCAACAAGAAAGGAATTATTTGATTTTATTTTGATGCTTTTTTGTTTGTTTTTATATTAAAATTTGGTTTGTGTTTATTTAAACTATATAAATATATACAGAATTACACCAAAAGAGTGTGGCACAAACTCTTTCCACTATTAAATTGGAAAATGGTAAAATGAAAATTGGTAAAATTTAATAAATAATAAGTAATAGACGAAATTCAGTCAGATAATTATTTTTATTTTTTTCTATGTCAACGTTTCGGCAATCACTATTGCTTTCTTCAGGGTTCTACAATAGATACAAATATGTATACATAAAAATACATTCATATATGAATGATTTTGCAGGTATACGTTTGCGTAGACGTCTGATTAATAGTTGGAATGGTATGATTGAGAGTGTTTTGCGTGAACGGAAGTTTCCAAGTAAGTAGTAGAATCTTGTTTGGATGAAATTGATTTTGGAATAATATAAAGAGTTTGTGCCACACCCTTTTGGGTACATGGCGTGATTGTGTATACCTATATAAAAATATACAGAATAACTGAACAAAAACACACTTACAGCAGAATATATTTATCAAGTATACATCTATATATATAGAAAATATATTTATCATTGAAATAATTTAAAATTTTATTTTATTTATTTCTCAATATGTAAGGATGTAAATGCAATTATTAGGTGTAATTTAAGAATAAAGTCTTTCAGGGAGATATATTATATATATATATATATATATAATATATAGCCTGAAAAATTACTAATATATAATCATTGTTGATTTTTAATGTTATCTTAATTTAAATTTACTTGATTTTATACAATTTTGTTATAATTATACTACGTAAAATAAAATAAAAATATATGAATACTGAAAGAACCTCATAATTATAAATAAATGACGTATACATGAAAAACATTTTTATGTAAATACATTAACATTATATACCATCTCATTCAGGAATGATTCCCGAAAAAATAAATATTTTTTTTTGTATTTATATAGCTTTGATGTCCTGATTCAATAAATTAAGAGACGCACACATACAAAAATCATTTCAGAGTTAATTTTCATGTTTTTCAGCCATTGAATACAGCGCATAATTAAGTTAGGACATACGTCATTTCTGACATTCACACATGAAATGTTATAATATATTTTTAATTCTACTTGCTTTCAGTAGAAAATATATTTATCATTGAAATAATTTAAAATTTTATTTTATTTATTTCTCAATATGCAATTATGAGGTGTAATTTAAGAATAAAGTTTTTCAGGAACTTTCAGAAGAAAATATATTTATTATTGAGATAAGTTAAAAAATATAATGTGATTTTATTTATATATCAAGATGTGAAAATGGAAATTAAATTTTGAGGTGTACTTTAAGAATAAAGTTTTGCAGGAACGTATATTATATATGATATATATATATATTTACGTATATTAACGTATATTATAGTAATATACTTATTTTCAGTAGAAAATATAGTTATTATTGAGATAATTTTTAATATTTTTTTATTTATTTATTAATATGTAATGATGGAAATGTAATTTTAAAGTGTAATTTAAGAATAAAGTTTTGCAGGAACGTATATTATATATAATATATTTTTTATTCTTCTTACTTTCAGTAGAAAATATATTTATTATTGAGACAATTTTTAATATTATTTTTATTTATTTATTAATATATAAATGAAGGAACTGAAGTTTTGAGTGTAATTGAAAATAAAGTTTTGCAGGAACGTATATTATATGTAATATATTATTAATTCTAATTATTTTCAGTAGAAAATATATTTTTTATTGAAATAATTTAAAATTTTTAATGTCATTTTATTTATTTATCAATATATTAAGATGGAAATGAAATTTTGAAGTATGGTTTAGGAAAAAAGTTTTGCAGGAACGTATATTATGTAATATACAACGCATTATGGAAAGTTTTAAATTAAAAAAGGGAAAAATCTGCAATATTAAGTGTTAGATGGAGTATGATATATTAGATGAAAAACGAAACTGCTAGGCTATGACTTTAAAATGACAGTGGCGTAGAATAAATAAAATTTAAAATATATTTAGGTTTAATGTTAATCATATTTGCTCTTTTTTAAAATTTGTACGCATTTACACCATGTGTCTATTAGGATATTGTGCAAAAATTAATATATAATAAATAATTATAGTATACAGATTACTAGAATAAAAATGCATTATATAGAAATCTTTCATATAGCCTCTAGATGACGAATTCAAACTTAGTTTATGCGCTTGGTCATCAGTCAAAATTTTGTGATTGCAACTCCTCCGATTTTAATAAAATTTTCAGAATAGGTTTATCTAGTGCTCAAGATGGTCATGTAGGTTTATTTTTTCTATTGATTTCAACTTTTCGGACAAAAAAATTATTGAAGTTTTTAAAAATTTATTGTTGTTATATTATTTATTCGATTTTGATCAAATTTTCAGAAAAGATTCTTCTAGTGAAAATATAAATTATATAATTTTAATAAAATCTAGTGTTGCCAACTTTCCAAGAAAAAAAATACTAAAGTTTTTAAAAATTCTTAATTTCAATAATGCTGCCAACTTTTGGTGAAAAAATATAAAAAATGTATTCTTATTTCTTAGTTTTTATGTGATAATGTCAAAGTGGTCTATATATGGGTTTACTCATTAGTTATTTTAATATTATTTATTATCTTATTACATTACATTAAAAAATACTGATTTTAATTTTTACTAAATGACCCCCCTTCATTCTCAGCTACACAAAAACTATTTAACATTCCTCAGTAACGAACGCCACTGGCGCAAACCCATCTTCATCCAACCTCCACGTCACTCTTGCCAGCATTAGCAAAGACGGGAGAGCACAGCTCTCCACTTCCCCATAGTACTTGGGTACGCGAAACTCCTAGATTGGTTCCATTCATCTTCAGCGTAGATGCGGTGAGGAAACGCACATTGCATCTCGTTTTGCGAGAAGATACGCTGATGCGCGCCTCCTTTTTGCGCCTCCTCACGTTCTCCGTGTGTCTGGATTTCATTATACGTTTTACACATCCTAGGATCGCGGCCGCGGTAGAGATAACAGCGCAAAACGAATCCTAACTTGGATAGATTCACGCCCCACCCCGGTAAGGTTGTGAACTTATGTGTGCAGTCAAATGCATTTTAAGGTTGATGCTTATATTTATGATCTTATGGCAGCTAGGAGATGCGGATATATACGGAGAAAAAAATGTTGATGTACATGGACTGTTGTATACAGGGATGTGATAGTTTCAATATTATTTTTTTCGTCAAACTGTAAAAAGTTTCTCTGTAATTTTACAATAAAAATTATTATGTAATTTTACATAACATGTAATATTTAACAAAAAATTATGTAAAACTAATTTACTTTTTTATGGAAAATATTTATATACTTATTTTAATTTATTATTACATAAAACGATATGTATTATTGCACATAAATGATACTAAACTACTCAAATTATTATTATTATTATAAAGCAACGGGCATTATACTAGTATGCTATTAATAAAACATTAATTAATTAAAATAATTAACCAGTAAAAATTTCTGTAGCAAAATTAATATTTGGTAATTATTTATCGCTTTTATGATAAAATATTGCTTTTCTTTTGGTAAGCTAACATTGTCATCATCAACAAACTCGTTTCTCTTCTTCTTAAGCAAGTTTTTATCGAAAAAAGCGCTTCCACTTATAAACCAGTATTTTCATAAATTAGTTCTTTGTAAAACTGTTAGAAAATTAATTAAAAATCGATCCCTTGTCCCTTTGGTAAAAATAACGCTCAACGTCAGCAGCATCAAACTTATCATAATAAACCTCTTTTGTTCGTTCACACAGCCAACTTTGATAGATAATAATAAACTTATTACGCGTTAAAAATTCGCTATTCATAAACGCGAACTAACCCGATTACTAAGGACCGATAACGTTAATACAAAAATCGGAATTTCATTATGAAAAAATGTAAAAAAAAAACTGGTGAAAATGTGTGTATGTGTGAAAATTGTATTTTCCTCAGAAAAGCATTTTCACATCATTAGGGCATTTCAATACTTGCAAAAATAGGTTAATCATTTTCAAAGTTTCCTTTCACTTTTTTTTACACCGAAAAAAATCTGGTACACGCTTTTTTTCTGCCTGACTTGCAAAATTTTTTAAATCAATCATCCATTTTTTCCAAAAATAAATTAATTTTTATCCCGTCATAACCTCCAAAACATTCTAAATATATATAAAAATTTGAATAACGTATTTCGAATAATGTGTTTGCTGAAAAGTTTTCACAGGAAATTTATCAGGAATAGATAGCTTTTTTTTCTAGCTGAAAATACTGTAAATATTTTTGACAATTATTTGGCCGAATATCAGTTGATATAATCTTGTTCTTTTGTTTTTGGTATCGGGTATTTGTTTATAAATGAACAATTGAATATCGAAATGGGTGAATACTGTTTTCATTTTTAGTTGTGCTTTATTATAAATATTATCACATTTGCTATATTTGGTGAAAATAAATTTTTATTCATACATGTTTTATCTAGTTATTTATAGTAATATTAATTTATACATACACAATTACGCCATGTACGAAATAGATTAGTGTATGATGAGTGTGAAATTTTATCTATTCTAACTCTGATTCGTAAATATAAAGTAATAAGTATTAACAAATTATATGTGATTTTAAGTATTAACTGAACCTTCAACATTTATAAACAACATTATTTTTACATCTTCTAACCTCAAATAAAATTTATTTTTATTTAAATTCATGCTTTGAAGTTTCAATTAGAATTGACAGATCTATAAATATTTGGGCGCCAGACTGTAGTTTCTTTATTTATTCACCGAAATAATCTAAATAATCTAAATTAACCGAATTTGCGGAAAATCAATAATAACAAACCGATCAATCAAGTTACCTGTCTTGAATTGAAGCTAAGTGTTCCTGAAAATAGAAACAGCCATTAAATTGGTTGATTGCACTATTAACCTTGACAAAGCGTTAAGAAATTGATTCAATTTCACTCATATCTAATTACATTAATGACTGTTTTCACACGTATGGTTTTTAGAGGCTTGTAATCAATGAGCTAAAAATACGAAATGAATTTTAACTATTCAGCGTGTGTTTTATTTTAAAAATATTTATAGATGTAGTTATTTCAATTAGGATTTTAAGCTTCATTCACAATATTTTTTTGTCGGCTAGGCCAAAAAAAAAAGTGTTTTTATGCCCACATAAAAATGCGACATTTTTCAAGCACAATAAAATACAAAAAAAGAAACTGTCAAAGATCGGTTGAAAATTACCGAAATTAGCATTTTTGTTGCAATGCCCTAAAAAAACAGCTTTTTCAAAAGCTTATGACTAAATATCAAATATTTCAATTTGAACGGTCCTTTGGAAAAAATGTCGCATTTTTATGAGGGCAAAAAACACAATTACGGTTCGGTCAGATAAAATGTTGATATTTGTTTAGGCCATTATATAATAAAGTCTAAAAAAATAGCATTTTTAAGCGCTCAGAGCGCCCTCTAGATTTTGTTCAATATTCGAATCGGCTTGCCTAAGAATTTTTCTGATCAGAAACTTTAATTTTTTGCTCTAGCCGACGAAAAATTTTTTTTTGGTACACCCTAATAAATAAATATATATAATTAATCAATATTGTTCATGTAAAATAGGTTGATCCATGTGTTAGACATATAACCATTTTATATCTAAATTTATAGTTGATCTAATGTATTAACCGTCGACAATCTGTCATTGTGACTAAAGCTTTAAGCACAAAAATAGCCAAAACGACGGCCGTGTTCGTAAATAGCTTTTATCGGCGACGCTAGATTAAAAAAAATCTCACCATATTCCTTTTTTCAAAATACCATTCTGTATAATAGAGCGAGTTGTATTGCACCCAATAGTGTAAAATGTTCAGCTTCAAACGTTCAAAACATACAATAGTTGTGTAGTTGAAGTTTTTTGTAACGCTAACAGGACCTCATTAGAATAGTGACAAATACACCACTTTATGAGTTTTATAGATTAGAAATAACAAATGCATAAGCAACATTTCAAACATTAAAAATTTCCAATCAAATATTTGTTTCATTTTAAATTCAATTCAAAATAAACCGTCCATCAACTTCTTCATCTTTTTTTTTATATTTGCTAAAAACTACTCGTATTTATATCAAATCTCTTAAGAGATAAAAATTATTTGACTTTTACTTTTTTAACATTTTATGAATATAGTAACGATATTTAGAGCCAAGGCGTTACTATTTCCATTTTAATATCAAAATTTTCTTCCGCGATATATAACTTTTGTTAAGTCGCTGGCGTCACCGTAGCCTGCTTTGATCTATTCATCTGAAGTTCATTGCAGTTTCAGTGTTGAGATGGTAGAAGAGAGAAAGAGAGATAGAGAAGTAAACTGAAAATGCTTCAGTTCCGGTTATATACGTACGTTTTCAGACTTTCAGCAGCAATAGTGGTTCTACCTTCAAATGCAACCGTTACCAACTATCCATTACTGAATCGTTCAAAATATGTTTTTTTTTATTATTTGGTAACCATTTTATCTTAGAATGGTGTTTATTTTGTTAATAGCTTTTGTAAATAAAATAAAATAATTCCGCTTAAACCATAAAATAATTTAAAAAAGCTAATACATATTTCGAAAGCCAAATTTTTATCATCAGTAGCAAAAATTAAAAACTAAAGTCCTAATCAGTGATCTAAGTTTATACAGATACTGAACATACTCAGTGGTCAAAATGTTCTTTGAACACTGTATCTGTGTATTTTTGATGCGGCTAAATATTTTTTCTATAATTATTCATATTTTTATTATATATATATATATATTCTGTTGAATAGGTGGCATATTTATGTCGAGACAGTTTTGTTTTTTGTTACCATGTAGTAATTGTTGTTTTACAAATTTTTCTATTCCATAAATCTATTTAATACGATGGCGGTCTTATGTGTACAAAAATTATTTACAAAATTTTAGCATTTCCCAAAATTAATATCCACAATATTTTTCAAAACTATCCCGAATATTTTTTTGCCCTAGAATAAACACCTATTCCAGTATAGAACGTTGATTTAGCACGCGAGCTACAAATTTGTAACACAAACATTATTCTTGATATTATCGCAATACCAACAATGCAATTATTTACAAGTACCGAGGCTGCATATATCAGAATGCACCTCACACACTCATACAAACACATACATACATATACAGGGTCGTACCCAGAAATTTTGTCGCCTGAGGCAAACTATGAATGTGACACCCTTAATAATTTTTGTATATATATATATATATATATATATTAATAAACAAATCATTAATAATTTATAAATTTTATAATCTAGTCACTTGTATTTTGTTACTTAGTAACTTGTTTCTATGTTCTGTTTATTTATTGTATATGTCATTTGTATAATTTTTTCTGATGATGGTTTATGATTTTTAATTAAAATATATATAAGAAGAACTTACAGCTGGTTTTATAACAAACAATTTAACTAAAGTCAACTTTAAAAAAAACTTGCAAAACTTGCAAAAAAAAAATCAAATATTTGTTTTTGTTTTCTAATTCCGAAATATAAAAGGCAACCCTCCTACTTTACCGATAATATTTTTTATTTATAAGGATCTTGGAATATATTTTCGTTTATTCTATAGCATATTTTTAAAATTATTTGATACAGTAATTTTCAATGATTAACTTGAAATTAATATTATATTGTCCTATCAAATAATAAGCAAGATTATAAATTAATATAACTAATATATTTATTATGAAAATAGACAATTAGTTCGGTTAAGTTAGGTGTATGATCCTACAGTAATGGTGTAGTAAATAAGAAAATAATATATGGTGGAGAACATAGTTTTATGTTAGCTGTAACTTACATAATAAATATATTGACACGCGGTGGTCCGAGATTCTTACCGGGTTTTAGGTTGAAATCTTAATCTCTTAATTTCTTCGGTACGAGATTAATTCTCAACCGCCGCGTGCAGTTTATATGTACCCATTGGCACGGCTCTGTACATACAAATAATCAGTATTACCCATCACAGTTTGCATATACCAAAAACATAAATGGCTATACAACCAGAACATAAACACATTATTTGTACATAACGAAACTTTGTACCACTCCACGTGTTTCATACGAGACCGAATTATGACGTCACAATCCATCATGTATGTATGCACACACGATTAGCTCAACCCCCTACCCCCTTTTCCATATATATTCACACACGTATATGTATTCTAAAGCCAGGTTCACACGATAAACAGGAAGCCGGAATCAGATTAGCAGTGTTACGGAACAATAGTACTGTTTTCGAATATTGGAATATGTTTCCAAATGATTGAATTACTGGTGACAAGTGCGCATGCGTATACACGGGGTTGTATTGTAGTAAATGGAAACGCGCAGGGGGATGATTTTAAGTGTTAAGTCAGTTGATAAGTATTTTGGGAAGATTAACAAAACTGAAGCGATAATAAATTTTGATACGTTCCAAATTTATGTGTAATGAAATTGAAAGATTACTTCTAAGTTTTGATTTGTTTATCTAAAGATTATAATATTAAATGTAATAACATATTTGTATAATAATTTATGGGTACTAAAGATAATTTCTCAGGAATATTATTAGTTAAAAATAACTGAAGTGTCTATACATTGAAAAAATGTGCTCCACCAGATTTGTCAGAAATTACATATTCAATCAAAAAAACATTAATTTTTACAAATCAATTAACAAATATACTGTTTTACAATTTTTAGTAAAACAAAGAAGTTACTTGGTCATCAGTTTGCGTAATTCCTAGATGGAACATAGGGGCTACATGCGCGAAAAGCAGAATATATAGTTTCTTTGACAATTTTTACTTACAATTACAATATCTGTAATTTTTATGATGTAAAATTTGTAAATTTGATGTAAATTTGTAATAATTGCAAGAGAAATTTATAAAGAAAAAGCTAACATCAATCTGTGTGACTAGTAACTGACTTAAATAAAATTTGGCTTCTTATTTTGTTACCTAGTAACTTGATTCTATGTTCTGCTTTAGTTATTGTAAATGTCAAATTGTATTTTTTTTTCTAATGAAGACGGACGTTGAGTACATTGAATACGTCGATTATTAATAAATATTAATACAGAACTATAACCTAAAGTCGTATTATTTTAATATAATGATTTCTGAAAGATTTTTTACTATATTAACATTCACATATTTTTATAATAATATTTAAATATGTTAAAAATATATATATTTTTATCCCCAAAAAAATATATATATATATGATTTATGAAGAAGAAGAACAGTGCCTGAAAAAAATACAGAAACATTTGTTTCCCAATGTATTTAATATAAAATATTATTGTACAATAAAGATAAAATATCTTTGCAACACTTTAGTTGAACATTTCTACTTTATCATGTCTGTCACTTCAAGACACATTTCGAGATGATAAGAAGAAATAAACGCATAAATAATAAATGATATAAAAAGATCTTTTGTCATAGCACACTGAAATATGATACAACTTTTATTATGTTATCAAATGCTAACTTTAAATAAAATATCAGCAATAAAATAAGATTAATCTATAAGGACATTAATGTGATTTTCAAGTTGGTAATGAATTTGTAATGTTTTAAATTTTATTAAATGTCAGTTGAATATCGTGCATAATAAAAGGGTCTGTCGTAATTTTTTTATTGAAATCGGATAAATAGTGTAATAAACATGAAATTTCAAGAAGAAGAAAAAATAAAATAATGTAATTTTATATAGGCAAAATAATCTTTAGGTTTTTTTTTCTAATATTTTAATTGTTTTTAAATGATATTAGTTTTTTAACCATCTTAGATTAAATATACTTCAAAAGTAGATTATTACGTTCGGTATATTCATCTAATATAATTATTATATATTTTTTTCTAGTTATATTTTTATTTGCTGATTTATTTTGCATTTTAATATTATCGAAACTTTAGATAAAAACTTGATTTCAACAAATTTATATGTAGATGTAATAGTAAATGTTATTATATTATCTATGTAGAATAATGTGGACGTCCGATGAGTAGTTGATGAGTGATATGATTGAGAGAATGGCTTGCGTGAGTGAAATTTTCCAAGTAAATAAGAAAAGAAGAGCATGTATGAGAGGAATTATGAATGTGAATGAAACTGAAGTTGTTTGTTTAGATAGGGATGTTTGGAAGAAACTGATTTCGATTTAATGGAAAGAGTTTGTGCCACATCCTTTTGGATTCATGGCGTGATTGTGTATGTATGTATGTTATTATTATTTTAAAACTTTAATAATAACAAGTACAGAGTATTTATTACGATAATGCAATAAATCAATATGATTTCATCGTGAGGTATTTGTACGTTATTCAGGTAGTATAGTAACGTTTATACAAAGTTCTTATGTCGGGTTTTAATAATGGCGCCTCCATGGCCAACTGGGATGCTTACCATTCCGAAAATTATACGTTTTGCAAACAAGACAAGATGAACTTTTCATTTTCCTTATACACTTAATAATAGGGCAGACAGTATTTTTGATTATTCGTCTGTATTTAAAGCATGCCGTTTCAAAATTGGTTTTTCATTACGTATTATTGTTCATCTATAGAGTATATGTTTTCAAAATTACGTTAAGGCTTAAGGACTTTGGTAATTATACAGGTAAATTTAAGGGATTTCAAATAATTTAAATACTTTTGTGATGATGTGTAATTTAAAAAGATTTAGTTGAAATTTTCTTGGGTTTAGTTAAACTAGTTACAGTTTTCCTAAAATAGATAAAATAATATGTTATGTTACGAGGAACAAAGGCAATCGTTATTGCGTTGAACTTAAATACTTGCGGTGAAACGAATTAATAATTTATAAATTTTATAATCTAATTTATTTTAATTTGTGGCCTAGTCACTTGTTTCTATTTTATGTTATTGTTCTATGTATATTTTTCCTGATATTGATTTACGTGGAGTATATTGAAACGTCGAATTTTAAGTATAAACCATACAGAAAATAATCCTAAAAAATATATTTTCTTTAATTCTCTAGTTTCTAAATATTGCTTAAAATAGTTTTAAAACTCTACTCAGTACTTATACTCTAAGATATATTTTTAGTAAATATACTTAGCTTTAAATTTATAGCTTCTAGATTCTCAATTTTGAACACATTTTCAGAAAAACTCTTTGAAAACTTAAATTCTCTTAAACTAGCTACAAAAATAGACATTTAATTTGCTTTTACGATATCTTCCCTAAAATATATAAGAGACATAAATAGTTATAATTGCCAAAACAAGTTAATAAACAAGATTAAAAGCATATGGATAAATCCATATATAGACCACTTTAACGGTAAAATCTCCGTGGTGGTTGGACAAAACTAAAATTGTTACAAATTAGAATAAAATAATGAAATTTATAATTTTTACATCGTCCGGTAACGTCACAAGCATATTTTTTTTGTCGAAACGTTGGTAGCACTGTGTTTTAGTAAAGTTATATAATTTATGTTGGCACTAAGACAATTTTTTGTTAATATTTTGTTAATTGCGAATAAATAATATAGGTATAATTTTTTTGTTAATTTAGTAATTTGTAATTTATTACTCTTTAATGATCATTTCTTGGAAAAAATTGCAATTAATTAATTAACTAAATAATTAATATAATATTAGAATTTTTAAGTTTTACCTTGTGCTATATTTACGAATTTTGTATATTTGTGTATTTAGCAATTTTTTTTTCAAAATACAACTACAGAAGATACAGAACATGTACACAAGACTAAAAAGCAGAAAATAAGTAATAATAATAAATAATAATATAAATTAAAAAAAAATTAATATACTACGTCTTTAAAACGGACTAAAAACATGAAATAATTTCTCTTAGTCCCATACAGATTTATAACCCCATACAAATTGCCCTGAAAATTTGTGATAGTGAATTTTTAAAAGCTATGATTATATATATATATATATATATATATATATATATATATATATATATATGTTTTTAATTTTGTGAAAATGATATAGACACCGTACCGAACACTATACCACCTTCTCTTGCAAGTCAAAATAGTTAAAAGGCTGAAGTACGGCACTGCTTAAAAACAATATTGAAACAAAGAAAGTGGCAGTGTTTAGCAAAGACTTTAACACGTAGTTTCCTGCTTTAATTCCGTTAATAAACGCAAGAGGCGCTATTGTATAATTGATAGAGTTGAAATGAATGCAAGTTAAACGAGATTACAATTGAAGGAAACGCATCTCTTTGTCTTTCTTTCAAATGTTGTCGTCTTTCTTTTGTCATATATAAATTTATTACCTACTATGTATGCATATTAGTAACACTTACTTTATGAAAGTAATTATGGTAATTTAGTTAAAAAATTATGTAATAAGACTTACTCATACATTCAAATTACTTGAATTAAGAAATACTCTTGATTATTTTCAAAACAAAATTACCATAATGGGAAATAAAACGGCTAGGTTCAAGTTTTGTATTTAATATTTATTAATAATCGACATTTCGACGAACTCAACGTATATCTTCATCAGGAAAAAAGATACAAATGACAGTAAATAAACAGATCTATATTTACTATAAATATACTCTAAAAAAATTATGTAATTTTACCTACAAACCATGAGACACTATGATGCCCAGTACTGCTGTAATTTTAACATAATTGTTTAAAAATACATATTATTCAAAACTATTATAAACTATTATGTAATATGATATATTACCAACGGAATGGAAAGGTACATATGTATGTAATATTACAGTTAAGTCTATTTTAGTAAATTTACAGAACTTTAGTAAATTTGCTATCAGAAATTTTCCATAAATAAATGAAATTTGTTTAGTTCTGGAATATTATTAATGGTATAATTACATATATTTCTAAATTTACATAGAAAATATATTTTGTAATAAATGAATTACACTTAAAATATTTTATTAGTATTATTACATAAAATATGTACTAAATTTCATTATTTTAATGAATTATTACAGATATTATACCACTAATACGTAATTATTAGGTCATTTTTACTTACTTTATGTGATTATTATGAATTATGTAATAATTATATAATTTTGAGGTAGAAATACAGAATATTTATAGTAAAATAAAATTACAGATTTTTTATAGTAAAATTTTACTTCTATTTTTATGTGATTTCACTATTTTTTTATTTATTTAGAGTATAGATTAAGTAGATTCAGTTTCTTGCATCTTCTTCCTAAACTTTGTTTTCCAGAAATAAATTTCTTTTGAAATTTTCAGTTCGATAAAAAGCTATATCTAGTTATTTTAAATTATCTATGACCTCCTTCAAACCGTTCTATCAAGCTAGTAGCAGACGAGGGTTGTTTTGAAACTCCGCGCGCTGACTAGGAACGTTCCAGTTGTGCTGAGCTAAGCAAATGCATGTGTAACATATATATATATATATATATATATATATATATATATATATATATATATATATATACACACACACACATGTATCTGTAATGTGAGATGCCCTGAGTCAGTTCGACAATTATTCGAATTACATTAAATACTTTAAAACCACAATGGTTTCCTGTGCCCACGCGTGCCATAATACGTGTTCACATTCTTATTGCGCTCGGCGTGTTTTAATAAATGCGTGCGTGCCTACAGGCGCGTATTAAAATACATTTTATTTGATGTTGATTTTATTTATGTTTTAGGTTTATTGGCTATAAAGTTGTGTTAGAATAAACTGATTTCACAGCCTACTTGTTACTAGTGCTGTTATAGTTAGATGTAAATATATATTATGCAAATTTGACAATTTTTAGATTACTATATATATATTATAGTTTATTATTTAAATATGTTTAAATATTTAAATGAAAATGTTGCTTGTTTTAATTATTCTCTAAAATATTGGTTTGTTTATTTTTATATAATTGTATATTATGTTCCGGCGAGTAGAAAGCAATGATTATTGTGTTGAGGCAAAACGAAATACAAAAAGAGCCTTCTATTCCGAGAGTGACATATACGACTTTTTTTACGAGTTCTAAATTAAACTAAACTAAAATTACATACGAAGTAATCTTAAACATTTACGAACAGTTGCAGAATAGTATGTATATGTATATATTATTTATATTTGTTACGTGATTTATAAGAATTAATCTTTCTTTGGTCGAATATACAAATTCCATAAAATAAACAACTTCAAATTCAAGCGAAATAAAAAAATGCATTTGTCAATGAACTTAATTTGATTTAATAATTTTTAATATAACGGTGCACATTGCATTTCTTGTACTTCTTCACACATTTTCAATAATCAAATTAAAATGAAAATAAACAATGCAATTGTCAATTAACTTAATTTGACTTAATAATTTTTAATATATCCGCAAGAGATGTCAAATTAAATACATTTAACCGTATTTTTTTGGTCGAATATGCAGTTTCTGACCACATTTCACACATTTTTAATAATCAAATTCAAATTAACTTGACGTAATATTTTCCACAATATGACCGCCGAAGATGTCAGATTAAATATACTTGAGTGTGTAGTTATATTTAATTGCTGACACCAGTGGTATATATAGTAACTAACTGCTGTATAATAATGTCATTATGTACTAGCAACATAATGATTTCTTTCTACATAGGATATATATACAATGAAAAAAATATTTAATAACCCTGTCCCATCTTTTTCTGTGCTTGTCTAGATAAATAACTATAGTTGTCTATGTGTAGTTTTATTTATTGCTGACACCAGTGGTATATATAGTAACTAACTGCTGTATAATAATGTTATTATTGTACTAGCAACATAATGATTTCTTTCTACGTAGGATATATACAATGAAAAAAAATATTTAATAACCCTATCCCATCTTTTTCTGTGCTTGTCTAGATAAATAACTATAGTTGTCTATGAGTTTAACTCTGCTCGTCAACTTAACCACAAACTGTGACATGTGACTTGCAGCTGCCTTTAGCTATTATCACCGAGAACAACTACTAACTAGATATGGTTAGTTGTACAGTAGTAACATTTCTCGTCGCTGAATTCCAAAACTGTACATATGTGTACTGTACATACATAAAGGGATCTGTCTCATATGCATAATAGTAAAATATATATGGATAACTGTATTTTCCAATTTAGACAATAGACAAGTCAGGTTGCGAATGCAAAGGGGTTGTTATGTGAATTGTATTGCAATTGCTATACGAAGGGGTTGATTGTGTGTGTGTGTAGCTTATTGTAAAATTGATGTTGCAGTCAAAAGGGTTAACTAGGTTTTTGTTTGATATAATCTATATATTCTTGTACTGTAGGTTTAGTCAGTTGATTTAAAATTGTTATATCACTAAAAACTTTATTCTCGTAACTGCAGTTTCGATCTATTAGGTCATCGTCAGACGAATACAGACTATCAAAATTCCAAAATGTATCACAAAGTTACGGATAATCAAGTTAAATATTTGTTTAAGAATGTCACAATTTTGTTCGATGTTATTTATTTTTTATATTAAATATTTGATTTAAAATTGTTCAATTTGGTCCATTTTCTTTGTTACGGATTATAAATTATCCTAGTAAAAATATATTTGACACTATTTGGTGTCCCAGATACAAAAAATAGTGTGAAAATTATATTAAGAAAAAATGTTAATGTTTTTTCATACATCACAAACACGCAATGTACCCAATAGGCACAAACTCTTCTCACTATCCCGAAATCAGTTTCCTTTGTAGACAACCAACTTTAGCTTCATCCACATTCATAATTCTTCTTATATATGCTCTTCTATTCCTATTACTTGGAAACTTTTGCTCATGCAAGCCACTCTTTCAATCATACCACTTTATTTACTCATCGGATGTCCACACAAATAAGTAACCAGATCATAATTTATTTTTATGATCTAGTAACTTATTTGTTACCTAGTAACTTGTTTCTATGTTTTGCTTATTTACTGTAAATGTTATTTGTATCAGTGTTCCTGATGAAAACAGACGTTGAGTCGATTTTTAATAAATATTAATACAGAACTTTAACTTAAAGCAGTTTTATTTTAATATAATCAGTTCTGAAAGAATTAAAGAGCATTCTGCCCTGAGTGACTATTTTTGAGGCATTTCAAAAGAAACTAAACTAAAAATAAATAAAAATGCATACCAAGTAACCTTAATCTCTCTAGAAATTATTAAATAATAAGTATATGTACATATTATTCATATTTTTGACTTGATTTGTAAGTTATTTTATTATAATCTACATACAAAACATATTCACTATTTTTAAATACGAAAGCAATAAATTATTATTTCATTAAAACAGCCACAAACCGAAAATCTATTAACATAAATAACATTAATATTAATAAAATTGTTTGTTTTTCAAATCTAACCTCGCACTTTTATTATACCTTAAAGCACATCTAACAATTTTGCCGCGTTTCTATTAAAAGCTCTCAGCATGTGGGCCATCTATATATTTTTTTCCCAAAGTCACTCTCGTACTTTTTTTATTGGTAAATTAACTGTCTATTATTTATGTGGATGAAATATTATCGTGCGTGCAGGTATGGGGTAAATTTCACGGGCGAAACGGGTTATTGCTCATGCCGGGACTTCCCCTGCGTCTAAATGTTATAAAAGGAAGGACAATAAAGGTTTTTTTTCTATATGAGGACTCAATAGAATAGTGACGAATACGTCAACTTAATCGAAATTAAGATTTTATTAACATAGTAAATAAACTTTCAGAACTCAAATATATTATACTTTTATAAGCTTTGTATGTTTGTGAAAAAGAACAGTCATAGCATAGTAAAAAATCTTTCAGAACTCATTATATTAAAATAAAACTACTTTAGGTTAAAGTTCTGTATTAATATTTATTTATAATTGATGTCTCGACGAACTCAACGTCTGTTTTCATTAGGAAAAATGATACAAACGACATTTACAGTAAATAAACAGAACATAACATACAGACAAATTACTAGGTAACTAATAAGTAACTAGATTATAAAATTTGTATAGATATTTCATTAATAGAAATTAAATTTTATTTAACTTAATGCCTTCACAGTGATTGACGTTATCTTTTTCTTTATAAATTTTTTTTGCTTTGTTTTATCAATCTGCTGTTAATATTAATTTTACATCATAAGAATATTCTAACACTCGTCTTCGTCAGGCCAAAAAATATATGTATCAATGACATTAAAGTACTATAAGTAACTAGATTATAAGAAGAATTATAGATTTTTATTTTTTGTATTTTTTTTTTTTTGTATTTTTATTAGAAAAACATAAATTGACAGTTTAAACACAGGTACACTTTTGAGTTAAAAGTATAGCGACCTTGGATCTAAATGAAATTTTTTTCAATGTACCATCTGTCCAGCTCTATATTAAATTTTTCAGGAAATGTCTGCATTAATACCATTCATACATTCACATTTATTTCATTTTCAAATTCACTAAACATTTATTGTACAAACCCGCTTTTGAAAAAACCTATTTAGCACCACTTTCCATTTTAAATAGAAATCACTTTACATTATTCAACCAAATCACTCTTCCCCCAAACATTATTCAAAACTTATTTGCCAATTTTATCAGCACAAACAAGACCTCTGATCACAATACTCGAAAAACTGGCCAAACACTGGATAAAAACAGATATATATCTTATTTCACTGGACAGATCATGGACAGAATTTGGACATGTGAGCTGGACAGTGTGTATGTGTGTCTCAGTTCTCGGCGTGTCTCGATTTCCATCGCGGCATGCGGTCCTTCTAGATACCTGGGGGACCTTTCCGAAACTAACCATCCATCATGGAACTTCTATAGGGACAGTACTTCGGCGTTCTGGGCCTTGCGCGCTATTCTTCTACAGTTCTTTTCATGAGTTGCCCTTTTCTTCCCGGTCGTATGTCGTTGCTTGCTTCCGTTCGGATAAAGAATAGTTTATTTTATTTCTAGTTGCTGACGTGCAATATTCACTACTTTATATACAGGCTGGCCCAAAACTCACTTTTTTATTTATTAATAATTCACATTTATTCTTTTATAAACAGAAAACACACTTTATTTAGTCTTGAAAATAACTTCTTTTAAATGATCATCAGGATAAATGATACAAAATCATTTATCCTGATGAAGACAGACGTTGAGTTTTGTCGAAACGTCTATTTTAAATCAATATTAATACAGAGCTTTAACCTCAAACAGTTTCATTTTTTCTTACATCTTACAATTAATTTTTACAATTTTTTTTTATTAAATATTTTTTTGTTGTAGCCAAATAAATTAATTTAATCACTCTGTTCAGATTAAATGTGTAATGTTTGTCGATGCTGCAAACATTAAAGGCCAAACTTGAAAAATAAGAATTTCAAAATATTTTGTAATCGAAATAAGAACAAAAGAAAAAGTTACACAAAGTGTTTTATTAATTCGTTCATTGGTATTTAAACTTTTGCAAATTTCAGAAAAAGAAAAAAGAAGAATTTAGACAATAAAATAATTTGAATACGGAATCAGAATTAAGACGGTTGTAATTGTAAGAAAAACTTTTTACAAATTTTTTTTAATTACATTATAATTCAATGTACATAATATATAAATTATTTTAAATTAAAGTTACTTGTTTCTCTTGTTTATTATATGTCAGTTTTTGCTTTGAAGCAAACACTGGTTTACAGTATCGAAACTTTAGCTAAATATAATTTATATAGAACGTTAACCTAAAGGTTGTTTTAATTAAAATGAAACTGCTTTAATATTTATTTGTAATTGACGTTTAAAGTCACTATACTTTTCAGCATTACCAATAAAAAAAAGTTTTTTATATTCGTGAGAAACTTACAAATTATTTAAAAAAAAAAATAACTATAAGAATATACCTATTTTCAGCAAATACTATTATTAATTTCTGACACTTTTCTAAATAATAAGTTTGAAATCTTTTAATTTTTTTTATCTTCGAAAAACCACAACAAAAATCTAAAATTATTTTAATAAACAGTTTGCTCACCCTATTCTCTTATTACAATGTAACAAAGATTCTATTTTTTCTCATAAAAGAAAATACCACAGAATGATATACTAGATTTGTCTATTATATTTTTAGAAATAGGATACTCATCAGATCTAGGTAGAAAATCCAAAAAAATATCAAACACTGACACATATATAATTTTGTTGTGCGAATTTTTCAGGTTGTTGGGCTCGATAAATAGAAAAAGAGCAGTAAAATTTAAAGTTCTTACAACCTTATTTATTGTTGTAAATATATTGATTCGTGATTCGTGATTCTCGTGGCAAAACTTACAACGGAAGCTGAAGCGAAAACTAAAAGATTCCTCCAAACATCCATATCCAGACAAGCAACTTTAGCCTCATTTTCATTCATACTGACACTATCATATATACTCTTTTATTCCTACTACTTGGAAACTTCCATTCACGCAAGTCACATACTCTCTCAATCATACCACTCCACCGAACAAAAAAAACATTTTATTTTACATTATCAATGATCAAACAACTAATAGGTTCAGATAAATTTAAATTATTTTCCTACCACTTGTATGCATCTCTTACAAACTGCATACCTAGAGCTGCTAGTGAGGCATAGCACAGGGTGTTTTATAATTGACAATAGAAACGCACCTTTTTCGCTTGAATAGTATACAATACAATCGTATTCCTTGCAACGTAAATACATCTAAATATTCTTATTTGCTTGTCAAAGACATGAATAGACAATATATATATATTTTTTTGGTCAGAAGGGGCTGTGCACATCTGCGGTAGTAAAACTTTTGTTAATATTAAATATATATCTGCTGTGTCGTTTTTATGAATTGGTTCTATTTATATATCTGCAGTGATACATCTTAAGTTTGATGGAGAGATCAAAGGGTTATTTGTTAGATGAAAAGAGAATGTAGAAGGTACAATGAGTTTTAAATCTTTATTTTGGTTTAGTGTTGTACTAGGAACAAGTATACGAGTAGATTTAGAAAATATCTATGTATGTAATTTGAAAATTGTTGAGGTTATTTTTCTATTTTCAGAAACATGTTTGAAAGGAAAGAATTATCATATCTTTATGGGTACATGGCGTGATTACACTGTAAAAAATATATCTTAAATTTCTGTAATTTTACATAGATTTTTAATAGTACTTAATAATAATAACATTTTATAATTTTACTGTGAAAATTTACGTAATATTATATATTTCATGAAAAATTACATTCACAAAACATGTAAAATCACATAAACTTTTTACAGTGTATGTACGTATTTTTTAATTTGCTAATTTGGTATTTAATGGGTAAGCATAATGAAAATAAATTAAAATATAATCGTACTGTGACGAAAAGTTAATAAAATAAAATAATTTCACTTAAACCACAAACAATGATATAGTAAAAGATCTTTCAGAATTCATTATATGAAATAAAACGGCTTTAGGTTTAAGTTCTGTATTGATATTTATTAAAAATCGACATTTTGATGAACTCAAGGTCCGTCTTCATCAGAAAAACTGATAAAAATGACAAGTTACTAAATAATAACAAATACTCGTAAGTAACTAGGTCATAAAATTTGACTTCTTTTAATCGTCAATTATTAATGAATACTAATACAGAACTGCAACCAAAAGCCATTTTATTTTAATATAATAAGTTTTGAAAGATTTTTTTTTACTATGTAATCTAATCTTTATCAAAACAAATTTGAAAATTTTCTAGACAAGCAGCTGAAAATTACCACCTCGTTTCTTATCCCCTCCCAAAAACATAATTAATGATTAAAACTGTCGCTAAACAATGAACCATTAACAGGCCACATTAATCACTACAACCAGTGGTATTCAATCAGTGGGTAATTACACCCTCCCCACCCCCCTTAAAACAAACCTTAATATATTTGAAACATTTGTGCGTTTCCAATTCCAATGCTGACGGAAGAGTATATACTCCCCATCACACATCTTAGCACAATAATTCATCATTAGTAAAGCTGACACCGAGCATGAATTTGATCGTAGAGGGCCCCGCAACTTTGGATCTTTGCCTCAATCAGACATTACTATTGTTTTCGAATTACCATCAATTATACTGGGCGAACGATAGACTAGGACGATAGATATGTTGGAACTATAGGGAGGCATTGATTTTCCAATAGAGTAAGGAATGCTTTTTGATGTGTTGATAAATCAGATTAACCATAAATATAGATACGTAATGCTTATACCAAATATATGGATTGTTTTGTTATGTACACTAAATAAGATTATTACATAAATACTAGAAAATAGAAAAAAATTAATAAGTTGGCAGCACTGTTCAAAAATAAAATATTTTGTGGACACCACAGTAATGTTTTGCAAATTTTATTAAACTTGAATAAAAAATAAAATTTAAATAGAATTCTTAAAATTTTAGTATTTTTTCTTAAACAGTTGAGTACACTTTTAAGAAAATAAATTTATGTAATTTTTGTGCTCAGCAAAATAATTTTCGTACATCTTGGATAAACAATGACAACTACATAATTTTAAAAATTTTAGTATTTTTGTCTTAAAAATTTAGTAACACTAAAATTATATAATTTATACGGGCAATAATAGAATCTTTTGTAAAAATTTGATTAATCTCGAACCAATAGTGAAGTCAGAATTAAATTTGAAAAATTTTAGTAAGTTTTTTCTCGAAAAGTAGGGCAATACTGTACATTATATAATTATCTAGGCACTAGAAAAATCTTTTCTGAAAATTTGTTTAAAATCGGATAAATAATGTAGCCATAATAAGTTTCTAAAAATTTTAGTAATTTTTTTCTTCAGAAACCTGTATAATATTAAAATCATATAATTTATATGGGTAATATTAGAATCTTTTGTAAAAATTTTTATTAATCTCGGATAAATAGTAAAGCAAGAACTAAATTTTAGAAAAAAATAGCATTTTTTATCGTAAAGTTGTTAATATTGTATATTAATAAAATTATATATTTTTTGTGGATATTACAAGAATCTTTTGTGAAAATTTTATTAAAATCAGATAAATAATGTAGTCATTATATATATATATATATTAGTAATTTTTTTCTCGGACAAAAAATAAAACCACATGACCATACTAGGCACCAAATAAACATATCCTGAAAATTTCATTAATATCAGTTGAACCGTCTAGGAGGAGTTGCAATTTTGACTGACGACCGAGCGAGCTAACGACGCACACACATACACCCACATAAACTAAGTTCAGACTCGTCATCTAGAGGCTATATGAAGGATTTCTATACAATTTTTTTTTTTTTTGAAAATGTTACAGACACCGTACCAAACGCTATACCACTTTTTCCTTGCAGTCAAAGTGGTAAAAACCTAGGGTAAAATTACATAAATTTAAGATACTTTTTTTTTATTCGTAAAGTTTTGAAAATATTTTTATGGACCAGCCTGTATATGTTTATTAAAATTAGAATATATATAATGTACCTATATGGTTGATAATAACACGGCTAAAAATAGCAGTAGTGCCCAAGAACATCTTACATTAAATAGATAAACTAAATTTTAATGTCATCTAAAGACTACTAGAAGGATTTCTATACATTTTATTTGAATTTTGGGCAATGTTACAGACACCATACCGAACACTAAATTGTTTTTCCTTTCAATCAAAGTGGTAAAAAGTATGCATAAAGTGTTTGTTTACATTTTATAACTTGACACTTCTATATATTTAAAATAGATTCGCTAGCTAACACAGAGATGTCGAAGCTAATGTAAACACAACCGTGGCGTTTATAAAGAAAACTTCTCTTTCTCTATTGTGTTGTGTTCCTCCATCTATATTATGGTTGATCTGATGTTGAAGCTCAATTCTTTTCGTATTGTTTCTGTGTTGACATATTGACAGTTGACAAGGAAGTATGAGGATGAACAATCCAAGGTTAATTATTATTTTGTGGCGGTATTTTTGGAATATTTTACGGTTGTATAATATAATGATAATTAATGATATGTACGCCTTGTATAGAAGAATAATTTTATTATGCTAGGGTGATTATTTTTTTATTTGAACAAAAATAGATTACTAGAAAAAGTAACATAGTAAAAAAAATTTTTTTAAATGCATTATATTAAATTAAAAAGGCTTTAGGATTAAGTTCTGTATATATACTATAATTAAATATAATATTTAAATCTAAATATTCTACAGTAGTAAATTTCCTGTACTTAATTAGCCAAAAATCTAAATATACTAAATTAATAATATCGACGTTTCGATATTCTTTACGTATGTTAAAACGTCTATTTTTAATTAAAATTTATACAGAATTTAATCCTAAAGCTTTTTTATATTAATATATATTGTTCTGATAGATTTTCTACTATGTTGTATGCAATATAAAATAAGTTTTTTTTTTTAATTTTTTTTCTTTTCTCAAAATGTTTCAATTTTTTAATGTACCAGGTGTCAGACTGCATATAACGAACATATGCATCCAGCAATGTGCCAAAGAAAGCCCCCCTTAATGAATAACATGACTTTTGCATTGCACACAAGGCACATATTAGGTTTTTATCATTTACATCATTTTATTTTATAAAAGTTTCGTACAAGAAATAAAAGTGTTAAATTGGTAAAGACATATCGCGTCGTATGGCACGCGTCTTGGTCATATAAAACATGTTACGTGACTTTGCATTTATCTACAAAAAATATAAACGTGCAAACTGCATTTTAGGGTAATTGAATTTTTTTTTATTAAAATAAAACTGCTTTAGATTGTAGTTCTGTATTAATATTTATCAATAATCGACGTATTCAACGTACATCTTTATCGGGAAATACAGTGGCGTAGCGAGGGGGGGGCAAGGGGGTCTATCATGCCCCGGGCGCCACTCGCAGAGGGGCGCCAAATGGTCCCCAAGACAAAGAGGATTTTTTTTTTGTCATAATAGAATTATTTTGAATCGTTATGTAAAAATATCGTGAAATTTAACATTATTTTGTTATTCTTCGAGCAAACCTAAAAATGCAAAGGCAATTTTTTGTCTTTGTCGGCATTCATTCGGTTCCACAACCCTGCTGTAAGTAGGCCAGACACTTTTTACTAGCGTTTAGCCGGCCAGCTAGGTACCTGCTATTGTAAGTCACAAATAAAAGTAACACATCTGGAAACAATTTTCTCTGTTTTTGCGCATTTTATGTATTTCTTTATTAACTATAAACTACTGCTAGAGATCTTCAAAAAAATTCTGTTATTTAAATAGTAGTCGCAAACAGAAGACTTAGTCAGATTCAATTATAAATATTCAAAAATATGCATTTTGTCCCAAAGTTTTATTGCTTTGGGAAATATTTATTTATTTCCGCTTGTTCTCTGGTACTCTTTAAGTCTGGGCACCCCCACCTACCCCTCTATGGAAAATTGACCAATTAGATTATCATTCTGGAGTAATATTTTTTTTCTATACGTGCCGATATGCTTATATTACGGAAACGCAGAAAATGCTACTGCGATTGTAAAAAGTTATACATATACTTAACAATAAAATAAAATTGAAAATTGATCTGTTTGTCTAATGTTGTAAACCACAAATGATTTTTAAATGGCAACCCTATTTTTTAACACGTTATTAAACGCTTTCCATCCTGTCTGTTTGTTTGTTTGTTTATTTGTTTGTCTGTTCGGAACAAATTTTGCAGTCGATTTTAAACTAACTTCCCAATAAGCTAGAGACTTGAAACTTTAAACATAGCTCAGAACTAAATAACAATGCAATATTAGCTAATTAAATCATTAATAACGTCACGTAATGCCTAAAAATATCACATTAAAAAAAATATAAATTAGTAGGTAGCTTTTTTTTCGCCGAAATATTGAATTTTGTCTTTTAAAAAATGTCAAAATCAAATAAAACCAAAACTAGGAAAAAAGTCGAAAATAGTAACAAACACACAGTATATAAATATAAAAAAAATAAAGGGCGCGCGCACGCGCGCGTCCCATAGAAATTATTACGTAAATATAATAATAATATATTAAAATTTTTTGATTTAAGCTCTTCTTTTTTATCCGACGAAAGATTCGAATATTCCATCTTCATTCTCTTGGCATTTTTATTGCCGTTTATATTAGATTTTGCTCATTTGGGCATGATACAAAATTTTTATAATACATCAATATCAATGAAATGTACTTTTTACTCTTATTTTAATGAAAAAAATGTAAGTATATGCACTGATATATGTAAAAACAAGATTAGAAGTATATGGATAAACCCATATATAGACTACTTTGACATTTCTCGGAAAATTGGCAACACTGTATTTAATAATATTATAATTTACGTGGGCACTAGGAGATACTTTTCTGAAAATTTGATCAAAATCGAATAAATAATGTAGCCACAATGAATTTTTTAAAAATTTTGTGATTTTTTTTGGCAACACTGTATTTTGTTAAAATTGCATAATTTATTTAGACACTAGGAAAAACTTTTATGAAAATTTGATTAAAATCGGTTAAATAAAATAGTCATGAATTTTTAAAAATTTTACTAATTTTTTCCTCGGAAAGTTGGCAACACTGTATTTTGTTAAAATTACATAAATTATATGAATACTAGGAGAATCCTTTGTGAAAATTTGAGTAAAATCGGTTGAATAACATGGCCACAATAAAATTTTTAAAACTTTAGTAATTTTTTTCTCGGAAAGTTGGCAACACTGGATATTAATAAAATTATATAATTAATGGGAGCATTAGGGAAATCTATTCTGTAAATTTGATCAAAATCGGATAAATAACGTAGCCAATATGAATTTTTAAAAACTTTAGTAATTTTTTTCTCGGAAAGTTGGCATCACTGGAAAAAACCAAAACCACATGACCATCTTGGGTACTAGACAAATTTATCCTGAAAATTTCATTAAAATCGGTTGAACCGTCCAGGAGGAGTTGCGATCACAAAATTTTGTCTGACGACCGAGTGAGCGAGCGAGCGAGCGAGCGAGCTGACGACGCACACACATACACCCACATAAACTAAGTTCAGATTCGTCATCTAGAGGCTATATAAAGGATTTCTATACAATTTTTTTTTTTTTTTGAAAATGTTACAGACACCGTACCAAACGCTATACTACTTTTTCCTTGCAGTCAAAGTAGTAAAAATGTACTTGCAATATATTGTGACAGCTGTTTATTTATTTATTTCGTTCATTTTTTTCATAGCTATCTAAGTTTATTTTTGATATTTGCATTATAAACATAGTTTTTCAAATTTTTGAGAACCAAGATGAAATCGTAGAAAGATGAAACTTGCCTATTCTCAAATAGGGAATGAACCAATTAAAATGACACCACTTTCATCAAAATCGGTTCAAGGGTTTAGGAGGAGATGCTGCAGAAACATACATACAAACATACAAACAATTGTCAATTAGAGATATGAATAAAATAAAAACCTCTCGCACAGTATTTCCGCACAAAAATCTATTTATTCAGCAGTTAGTGTTTACGCTTATCTATAGTTTAGTGGGCGCTAAACATAATAGTGACATAATTAGTGACATTAGTGACATCAGTGACATTAGTGACATAAGTGCAATATAATATTTGCCACTTTCTACCTTAATATAAATATTTAAAAAATATTTAAATAAAAAAAATATTTTTAATATAGCACGTATTTAAAACGGACTAAAAAGTAAAAAAATAATTTCTCTCCTAGAAAAACGTGGGGCGCATGCAATAGATAATAGTAAAAAGTGCGCCCCACTTTTTCTAGCGTCAATACTACAAAAAAAACGTAACGTAAAATTTTTTTTCTCTGTGTTTTGCCTAAATATTTTCTACGATTCAAGTTCCCCGTATCACAGATTTAACAAATAACATATTTAAACATATCTGTGCCTGTATTAATACATAATATGTACTGAAATCCTGTTGAAAGGGTTAACGAAATGAAAATAAAATAGTTTTTTCTGCTTGCTGAAAAGTTTTGCAAAAATGAGCTATGTCATGTTGCTTCTAAGACGATGATATTCTAAATATTATATTACTATATGTTATTCAGGGCGCGGGGGGCGCCAAAAAGGTATCGTGCCCCGGGCGCCAGTTATGCTCGCTACGCCACTGGGGAAATACGATACAAATGACATTTACAGTAAATAAACAGAACATAGAAACAATTGCAATAAAATTGGGCTTTCTTTAATGAAAAATTTATAAAATTTTGTAATCTGGCTACTTAGTTTGTTACCTATCAACTTATTTCTATATTCTGTTACAAATGACATTTTCAGTAAATAAACAAAACATAGAAACAAGTTATTAGGTAACAAAATACTAGATTTCTTTTTTAATGTTATATAAATAATAATACAAAATATCAGCAATTATATTATTATATATTTATCAAATATACGAACAATTAGAACAAATATTATACACATAATTTGCATAATTTTATAAATATTAATTAATAGAGATGAACAAATACATTTCTATTAATTTATATTTACTAATAGTTGTATTATTGTTAAATAAATTATTGAAATTATTATTTGCGAAATAATAAACATTAGTTTATATTATATAATAAATATTGTTAAACTGTAAATAGATGGTGTATTTATGTCAAGACAGTTTTGTTTTTAGTTACCATGACTACAGTAGTTAAACTTTTTCTTTTGCATAAATTTATTTAATATTTCATATTTCATATTTATTAATTTTCAGTATTTACATAGTGAAAATATGTCAAGTTATTTATCTAATAGTTACAAAAATAAGTTACAACAAATAATCAGTTAAATTACATTGTAAAAATTGTTCTATATTATAAAATGCATTTTGAATTAATATAATTTTAATTAATTTTAAGAATGTTTTTAAGTCGTTTACGATGTGAATGAACAATTCTTTCTCTGCAAATAGTACAAAAAAGCTAATTTGGTGCAGTACGTATTTTTGAGGTTATGTAAGCCCGGTGCGTATACAAAGTACCTACCGACACAAATCCGGCGAAAAAACACTTGAATAATGTAACAGTTAGTGAATACGAACATCGAGTAAAATCTATATTGATTTACACATCGTCAGAAACGGTCAAAAAGTTCGTAAAGTTTTTAATTATAGCGAAGCGGGTAATATTACGAGGATTTTCACTTTTGCATTGTGTATGTGTGGAATATTGCAGTTAGGGGATGTTTACTACTACCCTTCTGCTGCTAGTCTGTACTTTCGTTGAATACAGGGTGAGTAATGACTGTAGAAACTTTTGGCTATCGAAAAGCTATAGCAGGGTCTTTTATTAGATGGCTACGAAATTCTTGAAAGGTTGCATGTAATTTATTGACTAATAATTAGGTAACATAGTAAAAAATATTAAAATAAAACAGCTTTAGGTTCTAGTTCTATATTAATATTTATTAATAATCCACGTTTTGACATAGATACAAGTTAGTAGGTATTAAAATAAGTAACTAGATCATAAAATTTATAAATTTTTAAATAAAAGAAGCCAAATTTAACAAATATAACATCAATCAGTGTACCTAGTAACTGATTTGAATAAAATTTGGCTTGCTTTCATTAAAAATTATAAATTTTATGATCTAGTTACTTATTCTGTTACCTAGTAACTTGTTTCTATGTTCTGTTATTTGTATTAGTTTTCCTGATTAAGATGTACGTTGAGTACGTAAAGTACTATAACTTAAAACAGTTTTATTTTAGATATTTTTTCTAGTTTTTTGTATATTTAGCAATTCTTGTTAGTTGATATATTTTACAGTTTTCTGGTACATATCTAAACTTTATTTGAAATTTAATTTCATTTACTTTTTTGTATTCGAAAAATAGGCCTTATGTTAATTATCATACATACACAATCAGGCCATGCACCCAAAAGAGTATGGCACAAACTTATTTCATTATCCCGATATCAGTTTCCTCCAAACATTCCTATCCAAACAAGCAACTTTAGCTTCATCCACATTCATAATTCTTTTCATACATAAAAAAGTATATTATATTTTTCTTTTAATCTTCAAACATAATATGTTATGAAATTAGTATATTTATACATTCAAAAATACAATATCTAAATAGATATTATAACAAATATACAAGTAACTAGGTACTTAACATTATGATTATATTAAATAAACATACAAAAATTATTCTTCAACTGTTTTCTGTATAGCAACTACAGCTTTCAACTGAACGTGAAGTCCTCATACGCGAATTTGTGTATATATATATATATATATATATATATATATATATATATATAGGTCTACCGTTTTTTTTGTTTTTTTTTGTTGCTCCAGGTAGGCAGGTGTACATGGGTTTACCGAGCCTCTGCACGCGTTTTACAACTTAACAATATAGCCCACAACCGTCCAGATCAATTACTGTATCTTACCAGAAATTGCTTGTGAAATATTAGATTAGTTTATATGGGCCACTTTTAGGCACCTATCACAATATCAATCACTGTGAAGGCATTGAGTTAAATAAAATTTGACTTCCATTGATTAAAAATCTATAAAAAAATTTGATTCCGTTATTTATTAATTTACTTGTTTCTATATTCTGTTATTTACTGTAAATGTCATTTATATCAGTTTTCCTGGAGGAGACGGACGTTGAGTTCGTCGAAATGTCGATTATAAATAAATATTAATACAGAACTTTAACCTAAAGCAGTTTTATTTTACTATAATGATTACTGAAAGATTTTTTTACTATTTTGTAATATGCTATTAGACATAGGACGTTAAATATAATATACAATAATAAATATAATAGTATATTTATCTATTAAATTTATTCATCTATTTAACCATAGAATAAAATAATAATGCACCATAGAAATATATAAAAATATATCACAAAAAAATCATTTTAATATATTTTTTTAAAAGAAATCTAATAATTCTCTAAATGGATTCATTATGATATAAAGTTATCTAAGATTTTCTACAATAGACCATCACACATCAGTGATTCTTATATAGTAGCCAGCATGTGGTCAGTGGCGTAGGTTGGAGATATTTCTCAATGGGTTTGCTTTAATAAATTACCTACAATACGTGCTATGAATTCATTATATTTGTATAGATATTATATTCATAGCTCAGTGGTATCGTGACAAATATATTACTTTATCAGTTTAAAAATAATACTTGTTTCAACTGGTAGAGTTAGTAGTAGAGTACGATTAGTAGAGTACATACTATCTCATTAATTTTGAGATAATGAAAGACAAATACTGAGATAGTAGCGAGTAGAGTACAGTACGTAGTAAAAAAAATCTTTCAGAACTCATTATATTAAATAAAACTACTCTAGGTTCAAGTTCTGTATTAATAATTATTTGAAATCGACGTTTCGACGAAACTCAACGCTTGTCTTCATCAAGAAAAGCTGATACAAATGACATTCACAGTAAATAACAGAACATAGAAACAAGTTACTAGTTAACAAATAGGTGACTAGATCATAAAATTTTATAAAAAGATTTATTTTGTTTATGCTTCAATCGGCATTAATTTTTTTTTAATATTATTACGTGAAGTTAAGTTAATTAACAATTGTATTATTTATTTTTGCTTAACTTTGAATTTAATTATTAAAAATGTGTGAAGAAAAGTAAGAAATGCAATGTGTATTGTCATATTTGACAAAAATTTGTCGTCTGCGATGAGGATAGATCGACCATGGCATATTAGCCCAGACAATTCTGTAAATTCAATGGATACTGGCCGGGAAAACCTGAAGATTACTATAATATAAGATTATTTAACATAGTAAAATATTTTTCAGAACTCATTCTATTAAAATATGTATAAACTGTTTTAGAATTCGTTTCGCCGAAACTGAACGTCTTTACCAGGTAAATTTTTTTATCAATGACAAATAAATAAGAGTACGTAGCAAATAGTTACTAGATAACATGTAAATAACTAGATCATAAAAACTACAGATTTCTAATTAATGGAAGTTAAATTTTATTTAACTCAGTGCCTTCACAGTGATTCATGTTTTGATCTAGTTACTTGTATGTTACCTAGTAACTAGTTGATAAAAAAATTTGACCTGATAAAGACAAACGTTCAGTCTTGTCGAAAGGTCGTTTTTATAAAACAATGAAACAGAATCAAATCCTAAAACAGTTTTAATTTTAATACAATTATTTAGATTAAGATTGCGTACTCGTCACTATACTACTGAGCACCTCATATTATATTGTTAAGAAAACTCATAGCCTAGCTGATATATTGTGGCAAGTTTTGAATAACAAATTTCTGTAAGTTGTCTATGGTAAACTGTGAGTCAATACCATTGGTATGTTTACAACTTATATTTTTATTGGAATACTTTTATCGTAAGCAAATATCAAATGGAATAAAAATTCTCCTACTTATGAATAATAAATTGCTTTTTATATTAAGATCGACGCGAAATAATACAGGAAGTGTGTAAATAATGAAATACTAAACATGCGCTGACATTTTGGTGAAAAAAAAAATTTTTTGTATTGTTTTTATGTACGGTATTGTAAAACTGTAAATAATTTAAAGAAATATATATATATATATATATATATATATATATATATATATATATATATACAGGGTGTTCGTTCGCTTGGTTGATATAGGGCAATAACATGGGATTTCGATTATATGCAGAATACTACTTTCTGAAGTAAAATTCGGAGAAATACTTAGAATACTTTTCGATAGGGAATAAAAAGTTCTATAATTTGGTTTTAGTTTTAATTTGCTAGCATGTGCCGTTTGGGCGCTAGAATTTTTTTTAAAATGTTTTTGAGAATTTTCAAAATTTTTCCTGCTAAATCAGTATGAATTAGAGAAAAAAGTTACTTAGCTATTATGTAGCTAATTTTTTTCTCTATTTTACTGAATTTTTTCAGATTTTTTTGAACAAATTTTGAAAAAAGTTATATTTTTAAAAAAATTTGAAATATAACTTTTTTCAAAATTTGCTCAAAAAAATCTGAAAAAATTCAATAAAATAGAGAAAAAAAATGGCTACATAATAGCTAAGTAACATTTTTTTCTAACTCATACTGATTTAGCAGGAAAAATTATTGAAAATTCTAAAAAACATTTTAAAAAAATTCTAGCGCCCAAACGGCACATGCTAGCAAGTTAAAAGTAGAACCAAATTATAGAACTTTTTATTCCCTATCGAAAAGTATTCTATGTATTTCTCCGAATTTTACTTCAGAAAGTAGTACTCTGCATATTATCGAAATCCCATGTTATTGCCCTATATCAACCAAGCGAACGAACACCCTGTATATATATATACAGCCTGATTCAGAGTAAGCGCCTTATTTTTTTTTAGCCACACTATGGGTACTACTTTTAAAATATTTGGCAGTAATATGTTTCAGGACATTCTCTACACGATGGTGATATCAGATTTTCAATTGGACGAATCATTTCAAAATGGCGACGTTCAACTTTTTTTTTAAAATGGGATGCCATAATTTTTTTATTATTATTGAAATCCTAAAAACATTCTTTTTACGATAGTATTTCGTTTTCCTTAAAAATTCATTTATTTCCCTATCAAAAAGCAAACTAATATTTTAATCTAGTAGCGCATGAATGTGTTATGCCCGATTTCTTCACATTCGGTTAAACCACGACTAAAGTTAAACGTAGTTTAAACCTTGAAATCGGTTTTCTTCACACTCACGAAACTCCAGCTAGATGTTATTCGTCGATTATAGTTAACCGACGAACATTGGCGGTTTAAACGTGGTTTATCTACACCAGCGCCAATATTTAGCAGTTTAACTATAACTATTCATATCTTTCATAACCTTACGCGTCTTTTGACATTTCGTGTTTTGCATTGATTTTAAATAAGATATTTAAATATATATTTTTTTTAATTTATATTAATTTTATTATTATTAAATATGTAAAATATATTAAATGTTATTTATAATAAAATTCAAATTAATAAATAAATCAGTATTATTATGTAATATGTGTTGACAAATTGTTTAAACTTTATTTATTAATATAAAATAAAATATTTTTTGTTCAAGCGTATCATAGGACCTATAGTAGTTAATGATCCTTTATATTTAGTCAAATATTTATTATTTATGTAATGTAAATTGTAAAAATTTATGAAAATCATACATTTTCATAAATACTACAGAAAAATAAATAAGGAACTTTTTTTTCCTTAATTATATTAATTAGTATACATATATGTCATAAGATAAAAATAATATTATATATAAAATATCTAAATAATAGTCAATGTAATAAGTTGTTTGATATTTATAAAGTTAATAATATTCATACAATCCGTATGACATTAGCTGCAATTTGATTTGCGACGTCGCCAAATGTAATTTCTGGAGTTTCGAACCGTAGATTAGTTAACCCTGCATGTGAGTGAAGAAATCCGACAAATGGTTATTGTCCGGTTAACTTTAATCGGAGTTTGGAAAATCGCAGTTTAAATAAATAGTGAAGAAATCGGGCATTACACTCGATGTTATTTTTGTCCAAATATCAAGTAGCGGTAGAAAAACTAGTAGTCAAACGTCAAACACCACCATCGGACTACGTTTCGATTTAGGAAGTGTCTATTTTCACCATAAAACAGAAAATCAGAAACACGAAAACACGAGAAACAGGAAACACGACGTACAGTGTTGCCGATTTTACGTGCAAAAACAAAATACTATCGTAAAAAGAATGTTTTTAGGATCTCAAAAATAAAAAAAAAATTATGGCATCCCATTTAAAAAAAAAAAGTTGAACGTCGCCATTTTGAAATGATTCGTCCAATTGAAAATCTGATATCACCATCGTGTAGAGAATGTCCTGAAACATATTACTGCCAAATATTTTGAAAGTAGTACCCATAGTGTGGCTAAAAAAAAATAAGGAGCTTACTCTGAATCAGGCTGTATATATATATATATATATATCTTCAAACGTATCATAATATTAATATTACGTTTCCACATTGCCCATGTAGAAAGAGATTATTATGTTGCTAGTACAATAATGACATTATTATATAGCAGTGAGTTATTATATACGTCCTTTTTCATCAGGAAAAATTATACAAAATAATCGTATAATTTTTCCTGCTGAAAACAGACGTTAAGTTCGTCGAAACGTCGATTATTAATAAATATTAATACGCAACTACAACCTAAATTGTTTTATTTTAATATAACGAGTTCTAAAAAATTTTTTTACTATATTATCGAGTTATGAGTCAGGAAAGTACATGCAACCTTTTCAGAATTTTATAGTCATCTCATAAGACATTCTGTAATCATTTGTAGTTATATATAATTCTATAGATACATTGCATATATAACTCTTTTAAAACACATTGTATACAATAGAACACATTGGCTGATACTACAAGCTCAATTTTTGGGTGTTTTAATTCATTTGTTTAGTACAGCTCTTATGACAGTTACGTTGCTTTAAAGTCGATATTAATTAAAAGCAATTTTGAAACAGAACTCATAATACGGACCATTGTATATAATATTCTTAGACATATGGTATATAATTATCTCGTACACTACACCACTGTGAAATAATACAGCTTATATAAAGAGGGGTGACAAAAATACGTTACTTGTTTACTATAATGACGTGAAAATATCGCATTAAAAAAAATATATATAGTAGGTGGCTTTGAAAAAATGAATAATATTTATTTCGCTGAAATATTAAATTTCTTCGTCTTCTGAAGAATGTCAAAATTGTATGAAAATGATGAAAATACCTTTCTGCAGCGGTTAAGGGTACGCTTAGATACAGTTTATGTGCGCCAACATAATATTAGCTACTTTCTACTGAACGAAATGCCTAATAATAATTTTAATTGTAAGCGTTCCCTGTAAACACTTATTTTATAACACTATCAAACTATATTTCTAATGAATCAACTATTAGAGTTTATCTGCTTTAGAAATGAAAAGTGAAACACAATATTTATTATGGAGTATACAATTATCACTTCAATCTTGTAAAGAATTTCTCACTGTAAAAGAAAGTAAACTTTTATATTATACATCACTCATTTATTTTTATTTGCGCTATCTAGATATTTTTATTTCTAATCTTGTAGTTTCCAATCTATATATTTATTACGTGAAGTTTTTTTTAAAAGTTACACGAACTAAAATCAGATAAAATTAAATTTAACTCCGCCATAAGAAATTTGATTTAAATTTTTTTTTATTTATTATAAAATATTTTCCGTTAACTAGCATAGCCTTATAAGGATATTGAGAAGATCAGATAATAAATCAGTCTGATTATGATAATCTTTATGTCTGATTAAATTTACTGTTTCTGAATATGTAAGTAGAAAATCCGAAATTATAATTAATTATATTATAGTTTAAATTTATAGCAATCACGTTTTAGTCAATAAATTTTAATTACAAAGTTATATTTAATAATTAAATAAAATATTAAAATAGAAAAGTTTTTAGAATTTATTATATTAAAATAAAAAGGCTTTAGGATTAAGTGCAGTATAAATTTTAATTAAAAATCAACGTTTCGATATACTCTATGTACATCATCATTAGGAAAACTGATACAAATGATATATATGATAAATAAACAGAACATAGAAACAAGTTACTAGGTAACGAAATAATTAACTAGATTATAAAATTTACAAATTATTAATTAAAGGAAGCCAAATTTTATTTAAATCAGTTACTATAGTCACACTGATGTTATATTTTTTTTTATAAATTTCTATTGCTCCGTCTTATCAATCTACTGTTAATATTGTTGGGGTCTTGCAATTATTACAGTATCTTCGAATTTTACATGATGAAGATTTTCCAACGCATGTTGTCTAATAACAGATTTATCTGGATCGTTTAAACGTATTGATTTTGGTACCTGGTAACTTAACTCTGTAGTTCTTGCCATGGAAATCTGTTTTTTCGTCATAATTATTATACATAATGCGATACAAATTTGCCGAACTAAGCTAAGACCTACATCAGAATACAAATTAATCTATCATACATCAGTAGAAGTGAGAAGTAGAAGATAATCGCTACGTATGTCTAACAAAATCATACACTTAGTTTTCCGAAAAGACAGATGACGAGAACTATATGTTCTGTTTATTTATTGTATATGTCATTTATATAATTTTTCCTGATGTAAAATACGTCAAAACGTCGGTTTTTAATTAAAACTTATACAGAACATAATTCCAAAACCTTTATATTTTACTAAAAATAACCAAAAACACTTTTAGTAAAAACAATATTCTCATTTTAAAAACATTAACCTTCAAAAATAACATAACTAATCCATTTGACTATCACACCTTTTTTATACATACCATATCATTACAATTTTTTTTTCTTTTTAAATACACATCCAAAGACTAAAAGACAGGGCCCAAAGCAACACAACCCAAAAACCGCACAAAAGCCGAGAAACTGTATAAATTTTTTACCTGCTCCGACCGGCGAAAAAAAAAATGGTTACTTTTTTCGTGGTGTTCCGCCAGGGCATAGCCATGGAACTTGGTTCGCACAAACCCCTCACGCTCGTATAAATATTTATGTGCGGGATGCTGCTATTGTGACGATGTGTCGGGGCATTATTACGCATTCACAGTTTCCTACATACGTGTGTTTGTATTTTTTTTTCGTGGGGAGGCCCAGTTTCTGTTTCCGTAAGGTTCTGTATGTAGAGGATGAGTTAGGTTTGTAAACAGGGCAACCTTCGGATTGGATAATTTTTAAACATTTTGCGGTTGCGATCGAGAAAGGTTGACATCTGATACGTTTTGTTTTTTTTAGTTTTAATTTTTTTCTTTTCTAGGTTAGGTTTGAGGGATGAGCTTGGTTGAGGCGGAAATGCGTAACTGGCGTGTGATTAAAAAGAATTAGTTGATAGTGTTTTGTTGACGGTTGCAAATGAGATATTATTAATAACATGATATAAAATTTTCGATATATTTTTCTGTTAATTCTGTTTAGAAATTTATTAGTACAAATAATTAAAACCGGAGCTTCGAACTGTTACATTTTTCGTTCCGGTTTAATTAATATATATATATATATATATATATATATCGGTTTGGTTCCGGCAAAAATAACGGTTTTCTTTTTTTGGTTTTCGGTTCACTTCTGAGTGATTAATTTTGAAACTTTTTTGTATGTTTTTATTTATATTAAAAACTTATTTTTTTACCATAATTTAGAACATTTTATTTCTACTTTTGTAAAAAGCATGCTACATAAATTGATACAATTATATTATATGAATAATAATAATTATTAATTAATTAAAGGTATAATAATTAGAAATATTTATATAATATATGATAATAATATAATTTATTATTGGAAATTTATATAATTTGTAATACAGTGCAACCTCGATAATTCGGACTAATTAAAACCGCGGCGATCCGCATTAGTAAATAATTCGGATTACTGAAGCGGTACAGTTTTTTATTAAAAAGTGAAATATTTATTACAATACAACTAGAAAATACTATATAAACAGAAAATTATGTAATACAGAATGCATTTTATAAAATTTTATATTATAATTTTGTGAAATATTTTGTAATTTTCATTTGCTTCATTTTTTTCAAGTTCATTATACATGCCGTTTCTTGCAATCTCTGAAGTACAAGAACATCATGTAGTGAGATATTATTTTCTTCCGCTCGCACTGCTTATGTGGAACTCCCAGACATCTGATCCGGCCGAATTTCGAATGTTAGTAAGTTAGGGGAATACCCCACTAACGATTTCAGTTTTTCTTCATTAATTTGTATGAAGTAGACGTCTGGAATTTAATTAAAAACGCAGGCCCGGATTAACGAGTACTATCAAATCCGGATTATAAAATACTCAATACAATTCAAATGCTTCGCCGGATTACCGAAGAATCCGATCTACTGAAGCTCGGATTAACGAGGTCGCACTGTATATGTTTTAATTGTATAATATTAAGATAAGATATGTTATCGTAACAAATTCTGGTATACATTAAGCATAGATGATTCTGCTTTAGTGTATGCTGATGACGTGGCTGTGTTTTGACTGAATCTGAAGAGCAATTGAGAAGAATGATTGATAGAATTAATTGTTCAATATGATGAAGTAAAATTTTTGAATTCAAATAAATTATCTATATGAAGTATTTATTGTTATCATAAAATTATTTTCAATACAATGAATCAAAGATTTGATTTATTTTTCTAACAAACAAAATTCATTGTATTGAATTATTTTACTCAGTCATTTTTATAAATATAGGTCATAATATTATAATCATACCAAAACAACCTATACAATGTTTGTCTGCTAGTAATTCATTTATCATAGTAACAATTTATATATTACATATTCTGCTACATATATTCAAAATATTTCTAAGCACGATTTAATATTTAAGCATTTTAGTTTTATTAACATCTTGTCTGGATATAGGAATGTTTGCAGAAAGCTAATTTCAAGATAGTGGAAAGAGTTTGTGCCATACTCTTTTAGGTACATGGGGTGTTGTATGTATGAAATATCATTTTTGTTGTGCTATACTTGTAGTTTGAAATACCAATCTTCTCGTGCAATTATAGATTCCCTAATAAGTATAAACATTCTCACCCTTTACAGAACTTGTAATTCTTGAAGAATAAAAATACATCTTTTTCGGTAACCCTACTTTTTAGAACATCAAATAAAACAGTTAAAAAAACAACTTTCTACATTTTTACAACATCTCAAAAGCCATTCAGCCATTTACAACAGCACAAACAAACGAAAATCGTGCTTCAGGTAAACCTAACCTAACCTATAGTGAAAATTTTTATTATTGACGTTATCCTATTGAAAGATATATATATATTTTATGTTTATATAACCTAGAACGTGTTACTTTTAACACCCAACTGAAAAATATCGGGCCGTAGGATCTTCTCTGTGCCGAGTAATAACAACGTTGTAAAAATAAACACGGAGTTTTACTAAGGCAACGTAAACGTAAACGCTAACGTAACTTAACAGTATAACGTTCCTTGTTTTGCCTTTGCGACATTATAAACACATGGAAAGTTTTTTTTATTTTATTTTATTTTTCGAAGAACTTAAAATAGAAGTTACAATTTTATTTCTTTTTAACTTTGTTACTGTATTGCATGAAGGTTGTTGGATAAATTTTGTTATGTCTTGCAAATTTTCAGCATTACTAATGCAACAGTTTTGTTATTTGTATATGTATTTAAAATTTTAAAAAATTAAATAATAGTATGTTATTTTAGGATGGAAATTATAATATAATCCCTGTATTCGTAAATATTTTCGTTCGTTAAAATTAAAGTTCTTGGATTCTGTAAGAAATTTTTCTATGTATATTGCAATGAAATTTCATACGGAATTCAAGAATTTTTATTTTAACGAACCGTTATTTTTAACGAGCATAAGTTTACGGCACTAGTTGCAGGAAAGAGAAAATTCAGAAAATTAAAATTTATTGAAAATTATTGTACGTAACATAGTATAAATTTTTTCGGAACTTGTAATATTAAAATAAAAACGTTTTAGGATTAAGTTCTGTATATATTCTATTTAAATATCGACGTTTCTACTTTCATCAGGGAAAATAATACAAATAACATAAATAATAAACAAATAAAACATGAAAACAAAGTACTAGGTAACAAAATACAAGTAACTAGATTAAAAAATTTATATTAAAAAAAAGTCAAATAGTATTATGTAAATCAAATTTTCATTCAAAATTATACAGAACTCAAATCTTTTATATTTTCATTTCAATATAGTAGTTTCGTTACTTTAATAACTATTTATAATGAATTATAACTATTATTTTATTTTTATATATAATAATAGTAAATAAACAACTAATATTTGTTATTTTTTTTTTTTTCAGGTGAGTTCTTTTCATAACCAATATCTTTCAAACTACAATACGTTAAAATTAGGTAAGACTATATTTTATATTTTTCTCAAAAATTGGCGACATCGTTCAAAAATAAAATAATATAATTTTTATAGGCACTAGAAGAGTATTTTGTAAATTTTTTATTAATTTTAAATACACAAAAATTTTAGTAATTTTTTTCTTAGAAAGTTGGAAACACTGTAAAACAATAAAATTATATCATTTATTTGGGAACTAATAGAATCTTTTGTGAAAATTTGATTAATCACGGTTAAATAGTAAAGTCAAAATTAAATTTTAAAAATTTTAGTAATTTTTCAATCGAAAAGTTGACAACAATATTTTAGTAAAATCTTTTGTGAAAATTTTATTAAAAATTGGTTAAATAATCTAGCCACAATAAATTTTTAAAATCGGTTAAACCGTCTAGAATCACAAAATTTTCACTGACGACCGAGCAAGCCAGCTGACGACTCGACGCACCCATACACACTCTCAGAAACTAAGTTCAGATTCGTCATCTATATGTGCTAATATTACAGACAGCGTACCGAACACTAGGTATATCTCGTTTCCTTTCAGTCAAAGTGTCTTTTAGTAAACACAAATTAATACATTTATAATAATAAACTCAATGCTGGTGGCTGTAGGTTCTCGGTGAAACATAATGAAATAAAAAAACATTTATAATACTTTTTAATTAGATATTAAAATACAATTACATTAACATATATTTCTCATAATTTATCAAGAAACAAAATATAAATCATTTTAATAACAATTCAATTTTCAAATTAACCAATATACTCAATAAACATTATTATCTGATTGCCTTTATTACAGTTAAATTGACTTTCTACCAACTTATATGTAATATTAAAGTTTAATATTATATAGTATCTAGTGAAAATGAAACTTGAGATAAATATTGTATTAAAACAATCACATAAAGATAAAATACAATATTGAAGAGAAAGTATATTATGTTTTGAATGCTTCATAATATGATACTATTACGGAGTATCTTGTGTATTATTATCACTGATATTGAAATATTATATTCAAAGCAATGAAAGCAGTTATTAAATTAATATTATTTATCTCAAAAATATTTAGTTAATTAATAAAATAATAATATTAAAATTAAAACTGTTTTAGGATTGGATTCTGTTTAATTATTTTATTGATAAATTTCTAAATGTTCTAAATGTCGTTCTTATAAAATATTTAAACAGAATCTAATCTTAAAATAGTTGATTTCAAAATTTGTACCGGACAGACAAACAAATGAATAAAAATGTGTTAAAAATGCTACCTTACAATTTCATACAAAATTAAAAATCGTTAAAAACCTAATTACATTTCATTTTCTAAACTTTCAAAACATAAATTTTCTTTCAAAAAAATAATCTTCCAACCAAAATCACTTTTAAATTGCCACGCTTCTCCGAATAGCAACAACTAAACAAAATGATATTTCCTTTTTTACGCTTCATTGCAATCTTTATATTCTTACACCTGGAATACCACTAACAAAATCCTCATTTACAACTTCGTCACCCACCAAAAGACCGACACAGCAAACTGCCTTCGCATCGGCCTATTGATGATTTATATTGTCGTTACCTCGAAGAAATTTAAAAATCTTTTAAGTCCTATTGGAAGATCCCTACGCTGTAGGAACCATAAATTTTCGGTCGGTACGTTGACATATCCAGGTGTATCTTTGAAATCTTAATTTCCGTGACAGAATTTAAGACGGACAGATTTCTAACCCCTCTGTCTAAGGGTAGTTAAGGCGCAAGGTTTTTACAGTGGGAACCTGAAGAAAAAGGTAGTTGGTATATGTACAGGATGGGTGTTAACTCTTGGGTATATTTTTTGTTAGTGGTACGCCGTTCTTAAATTCTAATTAGTGATGTTGGTTTTAAATATTTTAATTGCTCTGAATATATGTTTTCATACACACAAAAATTAGTGGAATTTCTAGAAAAAAAATATTAAAAAATGTTTTATTTAAATTAAGTTAAAATGTAGCAAATGAACAAAATCAAATGAGATTTTTACGCATATATATATATATATAAACAAACAATATCTTCATAACAAGTAATTCATGTAATAAAAAAAATCATCTATGGTCACCACAAAGCTATCTACTATCAATATTTTTTTAAATGCGATATTTTTACACCGTTATAATATACAAGTAACGTAAAAAGTTGGTGTTAGTTAGTTAAGATGGTTCGGACATGTTGAGCGAATGTCTAATGAACGTTTGATTAAAAAGATTTATTTGAATGATTTTGATGGTATACGTTTGCGTGGACGTCCGATGAGTAGTTGGAGTGGTATGATTGAGAGTGTTTTGCGTGAGCGAAAGTTTCCAAGTAGTAGGAATAAAAGAGCATGTATGAGAGGAATTATGAATGTGGATGAAGCGAAAGTTGCTTGTTTGGATATGAATGTTTGGAGGCGATTGATTTCGGAATGATGAAAAGAGTTTGTGCCACACCCTTTTGGGTACATGGCGTGATTGTGTATGTATGTATTTTTCTCCTCTTTCACTACATAAGCTGTATTATTTTACAGAGTTGCACTGAATAATATACGATGAGTCTAAGAAAATGTACAATGTGTTTATTGTATACGTTGTGTTTTTATATGCAATGTATCTGAAGAATTTTATGTACAATGTTATTTTTTTATATGTTAATATGCATTCTGTCTTAAAATCATATATACAATGTGTCTAAATGATGTATATACAAAGTCTAAAGGATAATAAATCTATTACTTTACTCTTACGTACCGCGTTGTAGCCGCTGTAATATTTCAAATTATATTTAGACAAATTCAAATACATTTTAAAAAATTGAACAGTTTGCAAACCCACATCTAGTTAGTTCCAAAACAGTTTTACATTTTTAGTGGTGGCAAAAAATCCTAGTAATATAAAGCAACGAAGGTTTATCACCCGCCAACAGAACAAGAAAGCAGAAAGGTGCAACACGAGATAGATATGTATGTGACTGGACAATTTTACAATCGAAAAAGTCGGGCATTGAGGTGCAATTATGGTGTTCACTGAGCTGTAAAGCCCAGGTACAAAGATGCGATCGGAAAGATGGGATTTTATTTCTTTCTTGCTTCGGCTACTTTCCTTCTTTCTTCTTCTTCTTTTTGCTATTTTGTTGAGGTTCTTTTCCTTTCCGACGAACCGGTACGACACGCGGACATTATAGCAAAATGGATGGGAATTTTTGCTATTGTCTAAACCAGATATGAGATTCGGAATTTTGTGCTAGACAATATGTAACACTAATTAGAAAAAGATGAAAACTATAGATAGGTTTCATATTGATGTAGTTTTGTTTTGTCGATTGATTAAGATGTAAATAGTAGCAATTATTTTTCATTATTTATCTAATTTTTATTTTTTTTATAAATACCAAGTAAATTCGACTACGGCATATCAGCCCAGGAAATTCTACAAATTTAATAAATTGTATTTTATAATCTAGTTACTTATGTATATTTTGTTACCTAGTAACTAGTTTCTATGTTTTGTTTGTTTATTATTTATGTAATACATGCAGTATATCGAAGCATCGAATTTTAATATAAAATATATACAGAACTTTTAGCCTAAAGCAGTTTTATTTTAATATGCGTTCTGAAAGATTTTTTTTACTAGTAAAAAAGTTTCAGAACTCATTATATAAAATAAAACGACTTCAGGTTTAAGTTCTATATTAATATTTATTAATAATTGACGTTTCGACGAATTCAACGTCCGTCTTTATCGGAAAAAATTATACAAATAACATTTACAACAAATAACAGAACATAGAAACAAGATATTAGTTAACAAATAAAGTAGCTGGATTATGAAATTTATAGATTTTTAATTTACTGAAATTAAATCAACAATCTCTGTGGCTTCTCTTATCAATCTGCTGTTAATAGTGATAGATCTTGCTGTTATTACAATATCTTCGAATTTTACATTATGAAGATTTTCTATCAGGATAACTAATACAGTATAGGTTGTCGAAATGTCGATTATTAATAAATATTAGTACAGAACTTAAACCAAAAGTCGCTGTATTTTTTTTTTTTACTATGTTAAGAATTTGAAAATTTTTCTAGTATGTTCCAAGCAACAGGCTCGGTTTTTCTGCCAACCCATATAGACACTTTACAAAGCAACCAATGAAGCGTGGTTAGTATATATATATATATGCCCTAGCACAGTTCTTTCTATGTCCGTTGGCTTCATTGCCGACCCATTAAAAACTAAGTAAAGTCTTTTGTGGTTTTCGGGGGCCACTGCGCCAATGTACAATGGTGGAAATAATCGCTCGGCGTTTATTATTTCTTTGTTAGCGAGGTAGTGTTGAATAGCTGTTTGATTGGAAGACCCCATTTTGGATAAGTCCGAGTTTTTACTTGGTTTAGGTTACTTGGTTTGGGTCGCAGTTTGTTTCCACCCTAAGTCAGGGTGATATAAAGGTGGTTCAAATGTGCTTGTTGCGTCTTGGTTTTTCGTTTCGGATTATCAAGTTGTGTATAGACACGTGGTGAATTTACTGTTGAAGATGTGTCAAATATTTAAAGTAATATTAGGTTGTTATTATTATCTGGTTATACGGTTTTGGGGCAGTATGGTTATAACCAGAGATATGGAGTGTACAACTCCAACTCCAACTCCAACTTAGGAGACTTCGACTATACAGGGTGTAACAGAATAACTATTCCTAATTTTCAGAAATGATAGAGTGCACTTAGAGAAACATTTTTTATTAATAAACTAGTGTCCGGATCCGGAAGTTTTTCGGTGTAAAGATACATAAGATATCGTTAAACACAATCTTAATTATTACAACATCAAAGAGTAGTTAAGTTAAGAACATTTTATTAGAAATAATAGTGTTTTAAACTTTATAAAAAAGTTACGACCACCATTTTTGATACACAAGTTGTAACGATGTACAATCGACTGCCGAAAAAAAAAAGAAAAAAAAATTTCCGGACACTAGTTTATTAATAAAAAATGTTTCTTTATGTGCCCTCTATCATTTCTGAAAATTAGGAATAGTTATTCTGTTACACCCTGTATATACGATACTTACATATATATATATATATATATATATATATATATATATATATATATATATATATATATATATTAGGGTGTCCGTAAAATACATTTTTTTGCAGTAAGTATAATCGATAATTTTACATCGAAAAAACATCAAAAATAATATTTTTTGCTTGTTTTAACAAAAGTAACAGGTTCCTCTACACAACTGAATTTTTCGGAAAACACGTGTAAATATATACACGATATAAACGATATATGTATTTACACGCGTTTTTCGATGTTTTCGATATTATTTCTGATGTTTTTTCGATGTAAAATTACCAATTTTAGCCTTACTGGAAAAAATTTATTTTACGGACACCCTAATATATATATATATATATATATATATATATATATATATATATATATATATATAATTATTACAAATACAAATACAAACAAAAAGCTACTTAGTGGCATAATACAAACTTAAATTTTATATTTTTTACTTATTTTTTACACATAAACGTAAAAACCATGTTTTTACGCGTAAATGCCGATCTTTGCTGTATACACAACTACAAAATGTAATTTTTAATTTTATTATAGTGTATCTTTTATGTCAGAGTATAACGAAATTTTAACACCCAACAAGTAGCTAATCCTTGCCAGCGATCATAAAATATCAATTTTGTTTACTAGCTCGTAAGCTATCTTAATAATGCCTCACTTTGCCTTCGTTATATAAACAAAACGACAATCTCACACCCTGTAACACTCCGGAAGCCAGATCTTACACACCTTCACAGAGCTACTAGCCGAGAGAACGAGGTGTTAAACATTAGCTAATAACTTCCCAGACTCACATACCAGACACTATAGGAACGCAATTCTTCAATATATCCGTTTATATTTGCATACACTTGTAAACAAATAATGTCCGAATTCGAGCTGGATCGATTTTGAAAATTAAAAATTGATTTTTGAATTTTTATTATTTTGATTTTAATCGAAATTCGACTAAAAGTCGAATAATCAATAATTTGCAAAATTGAAGTCTAAAAACGGTGATTACTTACTATCAATAGAAACAGTGCTTTTATTTTCACTTTAAAATAAATTTTTATTTCTACCTCTATTAAATATGAATAGTATTTCTATTTTTGATATATTTTTTTGTATCAATATTATAAAATTCAAATAAACTGATTAAAATTGCTTAATAAGTAATTTTAAGTAAACGTCAAAAGTACTTTTGACAAAAATCACTTTTAAAATGTGGTGTGAATTTTCACTAAATAGCTAAATCTTCGTTAGTTCTGTAATATTATTGTTGGTATAATTACACACATTTCTAAATTTACATAAAAGATGCATTTTTAAATATGAATTACACTTAAAATATTTTATTAGTATTATTACACAAAATATGTACTAAGTCTCATTGTTTTAATGAATTATTACAGATATTAATATGTAAACTGTAAGTTTACATAATTTAAGAAGTTGTACCAATAATACGTAATTCTACATTAAGTATGTGATGCAATTTGCAGAAAGTAAGCAATTTTTATATACTTATTACTTAGTTTACGTGATTATTACGGACTATATAAAAATTATAGAATTTTGAGATAGAAATACAAAATATTTATAGTAAAATAAAATCACAAATTTTTTATAGTAAAATTTGATTACTATTTTTTTGTAATTTCGCTAGTTTTTTTTTTTTACAGTGAATATATCTAAATTTTTTGCCAGTTCTAAACACTCCGTTTTGAAAATCATATTCGAGAATTGATATCCCCACAATCATTGCTTCCTTCTTCCGCAATCATTTCTCTATCTCTCGCCCGGTAAAACGACCAACACACAAATTACGATAATACGCTTGCGATTATCTAGCCATAATTCCGTGGAAACACGTATTTTCAGCTGCCGATTTCTATCGTAACTAGCCTTAGAGCATCCGTGGTTTAAACGGTGTGCGCTGTGTGTGCGGTCTTAATCGATTGGGGTATTACAAACTTCAAACACGTCATAATTGTTTGGCAAACTATTACTTGTTGTTCACTTTGATCCTAAAGACCAAGTGTTTATGGATTATCTTTTAATTTTTTAACTTGATTTCCTCTTATTAATGCTAGAAGATTAGAAGCTTTCACTGAAAGGTCTTTGATTTTTTTGATTGAAATAAATTAATTAAATTGTGGAAGAATAATTATATTGATTTAATAAATAGAAAAGTTAAAAAGCTGAATATTCCTGAGAGCAAATTTACTGAAATTTTGTAAATATACTAAAAGAGACTTTACTAAAACAAATTGTAATATTACATACATATGTACTTTTCCATCCCATTGGCAATATATCATATTACATGATGTTTGTAATAGTTCTGATATTATGTATTTTTAAACAGATATGTTAAAATGTACAGCAGTTAAATAATGGGGAAGTTTAGCGTGATTGAAGTTGCGTGTAAAATTTTTTTTTCTCAAATATACCTATATATAAAATAAAAACAGAAACTGTGATTAAAATTTTTGATAATTGTTTCATTTATTTGTTATTAACAATTTTTGTAAGGACATCATTGACGTCACAAGCCTATTGTGCGCAAGCGCAGAAGAGTTAGTGAGATATAATTTTGAAAACGTATGTCGTAGTAAATGTAGATTTTTGTTGATTCGGTTACGCCCAGCCAATAGCTTGTGTCGGTAACCATGGCAATACATGTGCGTCTGATTCAGATGTCGACATAAGTTTTGCGATGACATTACTGACGTTATCACGACATGTTTTTGCATTTTTTAGGAAATCTAGGCATCTTCGAGAAAAATGATAGATTAAACATCACTTTTTAAGCCAGGTCCAACCAAATAAAGAAATAAAAAAAATACGTTAACGTTCCCCATTATACCTAAAAAATACTAGGCATCATAGTGTCTCATGGTATGTAGGTAAAATTACATATATTTTTTTAGAGTGTAGTAAAAAATACAACATTGCAAAAAACCTTCTTCAGCATAAAATTTTCACAATATTAACTCGACTATAGTTCAATCCATTTGAGAAATCTTTGATAAACTTAACTAACAAAAATGGAACGTCTACAACTATTTAATAATTTATTTACAATCGCGTCTCTGTATTTTTAATAAAGCACCATCTTCAGTAAAAAAAAATCTACTATACACAGCCAAGAATATATCTAGATAAATATACAGTTATGAATTTCCTTCTGTTATTAAACATAGCCGTTCTTTTGTACAACAATGTTTGCTCCAAAAATAATCAAAGAGAACCCCGCCCCCCGCTTTTTCCCGTTTGGAACAAGAAGCAGTTATCACAACGAACAAAGAAGTGCTTTGATAATGGGGGAAAACCTAAAGATATATCAAAGCCCATGCCTTACTTGTTTAAACACTTAATTAAATTAACCTTTTAGCTACAATGTTAGGAAAAGTTTCCTAGCTATACTCACTTCAGCCCGCTACTTCAGTGGCTGAAAAGTTTTCAGCTGAAAGAAATATACACCTAGACCACATCCTTGTTTTGGTTCCTACCTTTTAACTGTTACTAGTTGCAAGGATACTGACTAACGCCAAGGAAATAATGTTTGATCCTTTTGGAATTTGGTAGTTCGAATTACTAAGTAGTTGGTTTAATGGTGTTTCTTTGGACGAATATGCAGATTTTGACTATCCTGAACGGTGCACATTGCATTTCTTGCCCTTCTTCATACACATTTTCAATAATCAAACTAAAATTTAAGCGAAAATAAACAATGCAATTGTCAATTAACTTAATATGACGTAATAGTTTTCATAAATATGTCAGATGAAATACACTTGACGTTCTTGTTGTGTTCGGTATATAGTAATTAACTGCTGTATAATAATGTCAGTAATGTACTAGTAACATAATATAAATTTATATAAAGGATGTATTTTGATATGAATAAATTACACAGAAAATATTTTATTAGTATCATTACACAGAAAATATTTTATTAGTATCATTACACAAAATATGTACTAAGTCTCATTATTTTAAACAACATCGAACAAAATTGTTCATGAATGTCACTTGGTGAAATTAATATAATAATAATATTCTAAAGTTGAGACATTTTCTCAAAAAATGACTGAGTAACTTGTGAAATTTTTGAGAAAATGTCTCAACTTTAGAATATTATTCTCATTATTTTGATAAATTATTACAAATATTAATATGCAAGCTGTAATTTTACATAATTTGAGAAGTTATATCAACAATATGTAATTTTACATTGAGTATGTAATGCAATTTGCAAAAAGTAAGCAGTTTTACATACTTTATGTGATTATTATGAATTATGTAAAAATTACAGGATTTTGAGATAGAAATAAAGAATATTTGTAGTAAAATGAAATTACAGATTTTTTACAGTATATATATATATATATATATATATATATATATATATATATATATATATATATATATATTGTTGAAAAGGAATTTTTTTATGTATGTATATATTTATATATATATATATATATATATATATATATTTCATTTTTGCTCGTTCAATAATATACGATGATAAATAAAACATATTACTGTTGTATAATGCAATCATAAAATAATAAATACGTATACGAATATTGCCTATATTTGATAGGTCAATGACTTTACAGGTTATTTTTTGTACAAATGAAATTGTATAATGTACAAAATAAAATCAGATACATTGCATTTATTAGTGTAATATACATACAAATATAAGTACCAATAATATAAGTGTATTCCAATGTAAAGTAGTTATAGAAATTGTAAAAAAGTACGTTTGCGCTCCATGCCATGTAATACATATTTTTGTCTTTTTCTGTCTTTTTCCTTTGCAATTTCCTCTAATGCGATCTACAATCTTAGGTATTCGTATTGTTTCATTACGCAGGAACAATTTCCCGTTTTTAATTTTCCCGGGTTCCCGGTGCCAACGTCTGGAAAATTCTCATTTTCTATCTTTTCACGCGCTAATGATAATATTCGTCGTTTTTATTTTATATTTTAATATCTAGATTTTTTTTTTAATTTATTTTTCTCATTATCGGTAACTACTATGCCTGTAAATAATGACTGATATATAAAAATATATGTTTGGGGATAAATGTTTGTAACATTGTATAAAATCTTTTAGAATTCATTATATATAAAAAACGGGCTTTATTTTTAAGTTCTGCATTAATATTTATTAATAACCGATGTAAAAAATTGTAAATTTACATATTCTGTAAATGTCTTTTACAGAAAAAAATAGGAGTATAATATTACGTCAATTATCACAGTAAAAATTATAAAATGCTGCTATTTTACTGTTAATAGTTATGTAAAATTACATAAATTATTACATTTTTTACAGTGTACTCAACGAACTCAACGTCCGTCGTCATCAGGAAAACTGATACAAATGACATTTTACAGTAAATACTAGGTACAAATTAGTAACTAGATCATAAAATTTTTATAAATTTTTAATTAATGGAAGACAAATTTTATTTAAAATAGTATAAATCTCTTTTTCTTTATAAATTTTTACTGTAAAGTGGCACTGAGTTAAATAAAATTTGACTTTAATTAATTAAAAATCTATAAATTTTATGATATATGTAGTTACTTATTTTGTAACTTAGTAACTTGATTTTATGTTTTGTTTATTTATAGTAAATGTCATTCGTATCAATTTTTCTGATGAAGATGGACGTTGAGTTTGTCGAAACGTCGATTATAAATAAATATTAATACAAAACTTTAACCTAAAGTTCCATTAATTAAAAATCTATAAATTTTATGATCTAGTTACTTATTTGTTACCTAGTAACTTGTTTCTATGTTCTATTTATTTACTGTAAATGTCATTTGTATTAGTTTTTCTGCTAAAGACGGTCGTTGAGTCTATCGAAACGTCCACTATAAATGAATATTAATGCAGAACTTTAACCTAAAGCAATTTTATTTTAATATCATGAATTCTGAAAGATTTTTACTATGTTATATTTAATTATCATTATCTACGAACACCTCTCGACGTTTTATGTGCGTTTCACATTCTCGCCGGAAACAAGATCCATCTTTTGAAAGTGCGTCGCGTCATTCCTGCAAAACTAGAGCACCAAACACATCCTATTACACGTAGCAGGATAATTTCTGTAAACTAAACCCATAATTACTACTAGGATGTAAACACCAGGGGGGTGATTTACGAGAATATTAAGGGGTTGTATCTTACTAGGGGATGGGGGGGCGGGGGTTGTACGTGTGGTATGGTCCATGATCCTAGTAAGGAGTAAATCTTGTACGAGGACGACGCGCCGTATACAGGACAAAGGACCGAAACTTGTGTTAGAGTATCTTCTGAGTACAGTGTCTTTATTCCTATTACGAATGCATTATAAGTGGTTTTGGTGTATGATGTTGTGATCATAGATGCTAGACGAATAGTTGCTCTTGGTTAAAGGGTTAATTTTCGTTTGATATGGTAGATTACATGTGTTATATTGTGTGGTTATTGTTGGTTGATGGATGAACAAGTAATTGGAATTTTGATATGATTGTATTTGTATTAGTTATTTTTCTTCAAGCTTATCATAATATTAATATTACGTTATCATATTGTCATTATGTTACTACTACAATAATGTACATTATTACACAGCAGTTAGTTACAATGCACACCACTAGTAGAGCAGCACCAAAAATAACTACAACGTATCATCAAGTGTATTTAATCTGACTTCTTCAGTGGCCATATTGTGAAAAATATTAAGTCAAGTTAGTTAATTGACAATTGTTTATTTTCGTGTGATGATATGCACCATCCAAGGTGGTCAGAAATTACATATTTGATCAAAGAAACACGGTCAAGTGTATTTAATTTGACGTCTCCAACGGCTATATTAAAAATTATTTAGTCAAGTCAAATTAATTAATTAATTTTCGAGCGATTAGTCTTCTGAGTGTTCCCGGTAAATTATTTGGTAAAATATTAATTCATAAAGTTAGAGCTCTAACTATTTCAAAAATTAGTGACGTTCAGGGTGGATTTTTGCCAGAGAGAGGATGTGTGGATCAATTGTTTGCTCTTCGTATGATTGTCGAAAAGTCACTTGACAAAAATAAAAAAGTGTTTTGTGGCTTTCTCGATTTAAGGAAAGCTTATGACAGTGTTCTTCGGGAAATCTTGTGGGATGTGCTTCGCGAGTACGGTGTTAATGGTAATCTTTTAGGAGCAATTCAAGCTCTGTATGATGGAAGTGAAGCTGCTGTACGAGTTGATGGTTTTTTAAGTGATTGGTTTCGTATAGATGTAGGCGTGAAACAGGGCTGTGTAATGTCTCCTTGGCTATTTAATTTATATATGGATGTCCTTCTTCGGAAAGCTTTCTGTGGTAATGATGGTTTACAAATAGGTGATTGTCGTGTACCTGCTTTAGCGTATGCTGATGACGTGGTAGTTTTGGCTGAATCTGAAGAACAACTGAGAAGGATGATTGATAGAATTAATGTTGTTGGTAAAGATATGAATCTTGTGTTGAATGTAGATAAATGCAAAGTTTTAGTTTTTGAGAAGGGTGACTTGATGACTAAATGTAATGTATATATTGATGGTGCACGTTTAGAGCAGGTAGATGAATTTGTGTATTTGGGTAGTTTGCTAACTAGAGATGGCCGTTTTGATCGTGAAATTGAAAGGAGAGTAAATGCTGGTTGTAAGGTTTTGGGTGCTTTGGGAACTTTTGCTAGGAATGTAAATGTTTCCAAAGAAGCCCGTTTGAGTGTATATAATGCAGTTTTGGTGCCTACATTGATGTATGGTAGTGAATGTTGGGTTTGGTTGCAAAAGCATAAACGGAAAATGACTGCTGTGGAAATGAGATTTTTACGTGGGGTATGTGGTGTTAATAAGAGAGATCGGGTACGAAATAGATTAGTGTATGATGAGTGTGAAATTGAAAAGAATGTTGTAGCAAAAGTTGGTGTTAGTCAGTTAAGATGGTTCGGACATGTTGAGCGAATGTCTAATGAACGTTTGGTTAAAAAGATTTATTTGAATGATTTTGATGGTATACGTTTGCGTGGACGTCCGATGAGTAGTTGGAATGGTATGATTGAGAGTGTTTTGCGTGAGCGAAAGTTTCCAAGTAGTAGGAATAAAAGAGCATGTATGACAGGAATTATGAATGTGGATGAAGCGAAAGTTGCTTGTTTGGATAGGAATGTTTGGAGGCGACTGATTTCGGGATGTTGAAAAGAGTTTGTGCCACACCCTTTTGGGTACATGGCGTGATTGTGTATGTATGTATGTATGTATGTAAATTAATTAATTGTTGTATTGTTTATTTTCGCTTGAATTTTAATTGGATTATTAAAAATGTGTGAAGAAGTTTAAAAAATTAAATGTGTACTGTTCAGTGTGACTAGAAACTATATATTCGACCATGCAAACACGGTCAAGTGTATTTAATTTGTCATCTTCGATGGTTATATTAACAAATATTAAGTCAAGTTAAGTTAATTGACAATTGCATTGTTTATTTTCACTAGAATTTAAATTGGATTATTGAAAATTTGTGAGAAGTGCAAGAAATGCAAATTATGTCGCCAAATTTGTCAGAAATTGTATATTCGACTAAAGAAAGATTAATTATCATAAATCACGTAACAATTATAAATAATATATACATACTATACTACAAATGCTAGTAACTGGTTAAGGATATTTAGCACGTATTTTTATTTATTTTTAGTTCAGTTTCTTGTTGAAGCTTGAAAGCTTTTTTTGTGTTTCATCCAGATTGTTTGCTCTAGGCCCAACACAACAAAATAATCCTCGCTTTTTACTCCTCGTAATATAATATACTATTTTAATTAATGTGTAAATAATACTAATATATAAAATCTTTTATTTCTTTAAGAGTTACATATATTCAGCTTTACTTTTTTATTTACATACACGAAAACAAAGTTTTGTACACCGTTGTGCAGAATAAGTAAAGCGCGCAAAATACCTGTGACAAAAGTTGAAAGATTCTATGCTAAAACAAAACAATGTATTTTGTATCTTGTGTTTCTTATGCAGGATAACTTTTATCATGTACAACAAGTTTCGCATTACACATTAGCTTCAACTGGTACATGTGTCGCCTTTGGTATATATATATATATATATATATATATATATATATATATATATATATGCATGTGTCTGTGTATGTATGTGTGTTAGTATCAGATTACAATAATAATAATGTACAGTACGATTATAACATAACTCTGTTTATTACGTGACTTTTATGATTATCATATTCGCCTGTGCACAAATGTACGTAAATTTTGCTGCATAAGAATTATGTTGTGTTACCAATGTAAGAAATAGTCATACCATTATGAAGAAATTTAATAAAACAGCGATAATCTAAAAGTTGTTTCAATTATTGTGAATTCTGAAAGATTTTTCAATATTTAACTACGTGTATTAAACTTTTTTAAGATTTCCTCCCGTGTTAGTTTTAGTTTTACGCACAAGCACAAAAATTTGACCAATCCAAATACTTGAATATCGATTCCAGAGTTATTGTATATTTTGTGAGATGAGATGAAATATTTCATCTCATTTCATAAAGTTTTTCACTTTTTTTATTTAATTGTATTCTCGAATACATGTGCAATTAAAGTTGTGATATATTTGTTTTCTGTCAAATCTACATACAAATAAATTGTAAGATACATTAACAGATAAATAAAAATGAAAAATAACTTTTTGATTATATTTTATTAATATAATATAAATATCCTTTAAATAGCAGCTGCAATTTCTAATTCATCAGCTATTTCTAAAATTAAATAACAATATTTATTATAATACTGTATATTTATGTGCATTTTTAAATAAAATTTATATCTTTAAACGTGTAAATTAAATTTTATAATCAAATTATTTAGAAGATATACAAACATTGAACTGTCAAATTTTATTGAATTTTACGACAATCTCACGTACTAAAATATGATGAGATATTTTATGTACGATGAGATGAAATGAAACGTAAATAAAATGAAAAAAATGCTTGAAAATACGATTTCTCTTTTACTCAGTGAGAATATTTTTCCGCTCGAGAATTGACCCCTTGATGATAAAACTAGAAATTTGTCAAGTGTGTTTGGGTTGGTCAAATTTTTGTGTAAATGGCGTAAAACTAACACGGCCGTCTGAATAAGGCTTTACAATTTTAAAAGTAAACTAAAAAGTGCATTAAAATTGCAATTAAACTATTATTTAATCTTGACGAATACAATATCTAGTTGAAGTAATTTCATCTCGATAAATTTTACAAATATTGACAATGTTTGCAAACCGACAACTGTTATTCAAACCAACTTTCCAACTACGCCGTATCTGTAATAATTAAATTAATCTTAAAGATAACTAATACGGGGGCCCAAAATATAAATGTTTCCCTAAAAATAAATATTTTCGCAATCAAATAAATTCAAGGGAAAAAAATCCATTTGTTAAACTAACAAAAACTTTATTTCAATATCGAGATTCTGGTGTTTGGTGCTCACGTACCAAAAACTGGGAAAATTCTTTCCCTTCTTATTGTATGTACCACCAAAACATCTTTCATGAACAAGGTCTAGTAGAAAAGTAATGAAACTGATTACAGTATAGAATGCCATATAGATTAATTTGTACAAGATTCTAAAATTTATAAGAATTCATTTTTTGTACAAGATTTTAAAATCTATAAGAATTCAATTGTTCCTCTTCATTTGTTTGGACGTCGTACACTCTAAAAAAATGTATGTAACTTTGCATTTATTATCATAGTAATTTTACTATATTTTATGTTGTAATTTTTATAAATTATTATAAATTTATCAAAAAATTATTAAAATTACAATAAAATAATATAGCAAAATTACTATGATTATCAATGTAAATTTATATTATTTTTTTTACACTGTGTAGAACTTTGTTCATTTAAGCAATTTTGGAAATTTAATAATAGTAAAATTTTACTATAATAATCACATAAAGGAAGTAAAAATAATCTAATTAGTATATGTAAAATTGCTTATCTTCTGCAAATTGCATCACATACTTAATGTAGAATTACATATTGTTGATATAACTTCTTAAATTATTACAGCTTGCATATTAATATCTGCAATAATTCATTAAAATAATGAGACTGGTACATATATTTAGTGTAATAATTCTAATAAAATATTTTAAGTGTAATTCATTCATTTCCAAATACATCTTTATGTAAATTTAGAATTGTATGTAATTATATCAACAATAATATTATAGAACTAATCAAATTTTATTTATTTATGGAAAATTAACTGAAGTTTTGTAAATTTATTAAAAGAAATGAAGTATATTAAAAAAACTGTAATATTTTACATATGTACTTTTAAATTCCGTTGGTAATTATGTCATATTACATAACATGTTTTGAATATTATGTATTTTTAAACAATTATGAATAAAATTACAGCAGTCGAGTAATTCTACGTAGAAATACTGAGCGTCATAGTGTCTCATGGTTTGTAGGTAAAATTATACTACTATAATTTTTTTTTAGTAAAAAGTTTTATAATTTTTCCGCTGTGTTTTATACATTGGGTGTTTCTTTTTCTCAATGTAGAAAAAGTAGTGATGCGTGCACATAAATACAAGTGCCCTCCCCCCTCCGGCGAATCACACATACGACACACACAAACGAACAAATAACCGAAACAGGAAATCTCTCGAAAAGAGATCAATATATATATATATATATATATATATATATATATATATATATATATATGTATCGTACACTAAATATGCAGCTCATGTCCGCATCGCTTACATCCAGTCCCGCGGTATATAGATATATTGTGCGCCGTACGGGGCGTCTAGAACGACGCCCGTCTTCGTATATGAGAGTTGGGGCCACATCAATTTAAGATGTTCTCATTAGTGTCTTGTGCAGCGTGAAGACACGAGCCCAACCGGGGGTATATGGCACGATGCTGGCGGAGACGTCGAGGCACCGGGACGCTATACCATATATAGCGCGTCTTTGTTCGCCGCGCGACGCTACCTGAATTATTTAGGATAGTATGTTGCCTTTAATTAGTCGGTATCTGTAGCGTAATCAACCGGTACTGTTGCTTTTCTCAGTCATTTCTGGACACACACACACACACACATATGGTGTATTTATTTATAAAGTTATGGCGTGTAAGAAGAAATGAAAAGATTTAAAAAGTTTTTGACTTGATTTTTTAGATAAATGAAAACAAGCTTCTATCGAAATATTATACAGGGTGATTTATGACGTTTGGGAAAAACTACACCGGATGATTTCTATGAGTAATCTAAATAAAAAACTTCAAATAAACATATGTCCGAAAATGCTTTCTAACGGAACTGTAGCTGTTAAAAGTTTATTACATGTAATATCAATCGCCTTCATTTTCAACATTACTTTTTTTAATGAAATCAATAGATAAGTTATATAATGCTTATATGCTTTTATTTGTCCATGTTTGAGTTACATTTTAGACAAGTTTGAGTGCGAAATAATAATTTTTAGTCATATAAAAATGGCGGCAAAGAAAACTCCCTTAAGCAAATTAAAAAAGAAAATCCGTTAGTGTTAAAATAAATTGCTATAATTTTGAACACCTTATTTTTTTAACATTTTGAAACTTTTTAGGGGGTGAGATCAAAAAAATTTAAAATAACGGACACCCTAATATATATATATATATATATATATATATATATATATATATATATATATATATCCTGAGAACATCTTTTTTTTTTCAATATTCAATTATAATTGTTTGTATAACAATATAAAATCCAGAAAGCACACATCGCTGCATTTAAATGCCTTAATCCTATTAAATATGTATTTTAGTTGGAGGGATGTTTTATTGTATGTACAAGTGCATCAACCCTTCGGCTAGACAATTGATGTATATTATAATACCGTATATTGATAGGAATCTTTAGATTTTTAAAATTTATATGATATAATACACAATACTAATAACTTATAGTACATTACAAATTCATAAGATAATGTTAAACAAATTGAAATAAAATAATATTCTCATGAAAATAATATAAATATTTTATTATTATTGTCACTAGATACATTATATTGAAATGAAACAAAATATTCTTTTTAGAAAAATAAACATTAAGGCCACTTTAGACGGCAATAATTTGTTAATAATTTATGATAATTAGAATAGAACGGTCTTGTGTGCTAGTTCTGTACTAATATTTATTAATAAATCGACGTTTCGACAAACTCAACGTGCGTCTTCATCAGGAAAAAAGATGGAACTGCCATTTTATAGTAAATAAATCAGAAAATGGAAATAAGTTAATAGATAACAAAATAAGTAACTAGATTATAAATTTATACATTTTTAATTAAAAGAAGCAAAATTTTATTTAAATTTAAATTTTTCTATATATTTTAATTGCTTTTCTTATCAATCTGATGTTAATATTGATTATTACAGTATCTTCAAATTTTACATAATGACGATTTTCTAACGCATGTTTTGTAATAGCAGATTTATTTGGATGGTTTAGATGTATTGATTTTTTATGTTTTGCCGAAGTTTGAAGTGGAATAATATCTTTTACTCTTTTTTCTGGATAAATTACTGCCTATTTTATTGGTAACAATTTTCACAAAAAGCAAGGAATCTTAAATTATGCAATTATGTGATAATTGTAGACCAATCAATATTAACAATAGACTGATAAGAGAAGCAATAGAAATTTTTAAATAAAAAGGCTAGTGACTAGTAATTGATTTAAATAAAATTTGGCTTTTTTTTAATTAATAATTTATAAATTTCTTGATCTAGATACTTATTTTGTTACCTAGTAACTTGTTTCTATATTCTGTTTATTTTCTATAAATATCATTTCTATTTTTTTTCTGCTGAATACGCGCGTTGAGTTCGTCGAAACGTTGATTTATTAATAAATTATTATAGAACTAGAACCTAAAGCCATTTTATTGTAATATAATAAATTCTGAAGAATTTACGATGTTTATAAATAACTATTTGAAATAAATCATGAATAAATATTTGTGATTGATATATTTTCACTAAATATCTGGAACAGATTTGTGATGATATATGCATTTATGTCAACCAACTGTGAGCAAATAGCCCCCCCCCCCACTCCATTTTTACCCCAGTTGATGATGATGTACGTAGAGTATGTCGAAACATCAATTTTTTATTAAAATTTATACATTTATAAATTCTAAAATCTTTTATTTTAATATAATGAGTTCTGAAGGATTGTTTACTTTGTTAAAAATACATTTATTTACACAAAGTGAAAACATTTAAATTACAAATTCAACAACGATAATATTTATTCTTCAACAAATTTTATATAAAATATCTAATATATTTTGTTCTTTTTTGTTATCTTGTTAAATTTAATATAATATAATGTTTTTGAACTCTTGAACATTCAAACAAAAAAAACTCTGAAATACAAATTACAAATTAATATACAACCAAGGAATACTTCAAAATTGAAAACAAAATTCGGATGTTTTTATTAATAAAATTTTCAATAATTTATTCTCATTAAATTATCGACAGCACAGTTTTCAGTAAATAAGTATTGTTTCTTGAAGCGTATTAAAATATTGATATTACCATATTGTCTATGTATGAAGAGATTATTATGTTATTAGTACAATAATAAATATATAATATATACACATTGACAGTAGTATTGTTTATTTTAGCTTGAATCTGAATTTGATTATTGAAAATGTATGAAGAAGTGTAAGAAATGCAATGTGTATCGTTCAAGGTGGTCAGAAACATTATATTTGACCAAAAAAACACGATCAAGTGTATTTAATTTGACATCTCCGATGGCTATATTAAAAATTATTAAGTCAAGTTAAGTTAATTGAAAATTGCATTGTTTATTTTCGCTTGAATTTTAATTTGATTATTGAAAATGCGTGAAGAAATAATACAATTGCAATGTGAACCGCCCAAAGTGATCAGAAATTATTGTATTTTCGACCAAAGAAAGATTAATTCTCACAAATCACGTAACAAATATAAATAATATATACATATACATATTATTCTACTACTGTTAGTAACTGAAATTTAACGGCTTTAAGTTATAGGTTTGTAATATTCATTAATAAGCCCAGATTGTTTTGTCTCAGCTTTGTTTCGGCCACAAATATCTGGACGTAACACAATAATCATTGCTTTCTACTCTTCGTAACATAATATACTATTAATTCGTTTCTTGTTAATAATATTTCACAGTATGGTAGACGAAAAGGAAATAAGAAAATTGCGAAAAGTAATAAGATTAAAAAAACAAGTTGCTTTACCTGGATGTGCAAACATGAACACCTGTAATCTACTGATGCGATCTTCTTTCAAATGCACCTGCTTAAAAGTGTTGTTCGTTAAAATAACTTACTTTTTGCTAGTAATAGTTTTTTTGTGAAAAATAAAAAATGATTTTCAAATATTTTTTGATAGCAAAACAGGTGGAAATGAATACATATGCCTTTAAAAAGTTTCAGATAAAATTTATTAGTACAAATTATTTTAACATAGTAAAAAATCTTTCAGAACTCTATTATATTAAAATAAAAAGGCTTTAGGATTTTATTATGTATGTATTTAAATTAAAAATCGACATTTCAGAAAAAATTATACAAATGACAATATACAATAAATAAACAGAACATAAAAAGATCTTACTATAACAAAATACAAGTAATTAGGTCATAAAATTCATAAATTATTAATTAAAGGAAACTAAATTTTATTGAAATCACCTAATCATTACACTGATTCACTGATTAATGTTATCTTATTTTTTGATATATAATTATTTTTAACCGACATTTCGACGAACTCAACGTCCGTCTTCATTAGGAAAACTGATATAAATGACATTTATAATAAATAACAGAACATAGAAACAAGTTACTAAGTAACAAATAAGTAACTAGATCACAAGATTTATAGATTTTTAATTAATAGAAGCCAAATTTTATTTAACTCAGTGCCTTCAAAGTGATTGATGTTATATCTTTTTTTTTTATAAATTTCTATTGCTTCGTCTTATATCAATCTGCTGTTAATATTGATTCAAATTTTACATCATGAAGATATTCTAAAGCATTTTGAGCAATAACAGATTTATCTGAATAACTTAGACGTATTGATTTCAATAGATTTAGTTACTTATATTTTGTTACCCAGTAATTTGTTTCTATGTTCTGTTATTTACTTGTTAATGTCATTATTATTAATAAATATTAACCTAAAGCAGTTTTATTTAATATAATGAGTTCTGAAAGATTTTTTACTATGTTAAAACAACTTATGTTTTTGCTAATAATACATACAACTAAAAACAGATTCTTCCGAAATCTTTCGATAGTGTAGCAGGTGAAAATGATTGTGTAAGACTTTAATAAATTAACATATTTCGGTGGCAAAAAAAAATTTAGAAAAAAAACTAATATACATTATTCATGTTCGTATCGATATTCTACCCTTTGAATATACATAAAATATTAACTTCATTGCTTATAAGATTTTTTTTATTGCTTGAACGTCAGTAAGATTTATGGCTCTTTCATTTTTACGTCTTTTTATAAGAGTCTTTTTTGGCGTCGATATATTTTTTCTAATTTGAAATGTGATATGCATATGTATCAATGGATTTCTCAACAAATTTTATTTTTTGGTTTTATAATACAAATATTACATGTACTTATAAATAATATTATTAATATTAATAAAAATACTATAGGATTTAGTTCTGTATTCATTTAATTAACGTTTCGATGTACCGTACGTACATCATCAACAGGAAACATGATACATTAAAGGAGTATATACAAATGAACATTTAAATATGTCAGTGAACGGCAGATTTTAAAAATTGCAATTTAGGCTATTTGTACGTCAAGTAATATAAAAATAAAATAAAATAGATACCGTACTGATCACTATACCACATTTTCCTTGCAGTCGAAGTTGTAAAAATGAAGTATTCATACAAAAATCTGAATTAATTTTCAACTCAAGAATTCTCTTAAAACAAAACAGCAAATATTAATAGAATTAAACAAGCTTAAAAGAGAATATCTTCATTTATTTGAAATTGCATTGCTTGGCCGCGACCTTGAAACAAAAACCCCGAATTCTATTCGCAATTTTCATCCCCTCTTCCTATCAAATAGAATAAAATATTGACCATGGTAAAAGCCCCACCCTTAGATCGGTTGCATTGCTTGGAGGGTGAAGTTGCAAGCCACAGAGAATTTTCTATAGTTCTCAATACCCCTTATGTAAGGGCTCGTATTCCCTATGGTCGAAGGGTGCGTGTACTTGTCGGCATACCATATAGGCCATGATTTAGCCTTATCGGAGTTCTTCGCGTCGCCAATGTGACAAATATAGGATAGGGCACAGGGTTGAACTGGCCCATTGGGGCCCCGGGCTTTCCCCGGTGGGCCATCATCATTATGGGCCGTCATCAGTTTACAAAAATTTAAGAACAGATTATTCCAAAAACATCGATATGTATCTAATGACGGTATATATTATATATAATGATTAGATCGTAACAACTTTCCCGAAATCAATAGTGGTAATATTTTCGATTAATGACAAATTTAATTAATGGAAAATTAAACATAAATATAAAAAAGATCAATTTAAAATTTGAGTTATTAGATTTTTTCAAGAAAATGAGAGACATTTATCCGATGACGAACAAACTGAAACCGGAGAAGATGGAATAAATATAATAAACTGTAGTAATACTTGTAGTAATTGCATTGTTTTTTTGTTTCAGTTTTATAAAAATTTAAACTCCACACATTGACATACGCTAATTTATTCATTGCTTATAAATTAGTGCTAACGAATATTTTCAAAATTAAAGAGCATTTTAAACAGATTGCGAAATTGTTTAAGTCAGGATAATTTCGAGGTTTTCATGCTCATGTATGCAAGAAATATATTTTGGAAAAATTAAGTAAAAAAACTTCCGAAAATAGTCATTTATTAAATCGTCTTTTAACTTAGATTTAAATAAAGAATTATATTTAATTTTATTTGTATCATTTTTTACAATTTATCTTAATTTTTCTATAATGTCATTTCCATGTTTATTAGAATAAAAAAATATATGAACAATTTTGAGATATAAGGTGGACCTATCCTGCAACTTTCCCCGGGCCTAATTTTTATCCAGTCCAATCCTGGATAGGGCCCCCGCAAATAAAGCAATGCCCGCCAATATGGTTTTGCGATGTCTAGGTTCTACTATCGTGTAACTACAGAAGCAATGTCGGTTGTCGTTGTGTAATTTGAAGATATTTTTCAAATGCGTTTCTTTGCGCGAAAGGGGGAACGAATTTGGGCCCCAAATCGGAGATTGCTGGTGACGTAAATAGCCGTTCCGAATATCTTTAGTGAGGAGTTAAATGTGTTTGTGCTCGGCTCCTGAATTGCATGTTTAGTTTAGTAGTTTTTGATTGGTGATCATTTTATTCTGATGATGGAAACAGATTCGTATGATAAATGTGAGGTTATAAATCTTACGGTAAAGTATTTTCTTTGCGGCGTTTGTTTTTTTATATATGTATTATGCACTGTTCAAAATAATAAGGTAAAAGAGTAAAAATTTTCGAGGGTAATTAAATTTGTAGCCTTATTAGTGCAAAAAATTGCCCTGCTCTTGTGTATTTTAAAATATTTGACTTTTTACCTTAATGGAAGGGCAAAAAATACGAAAAATAAGGGTAAATAACTGCCTTTTTACTCTTTTCTGGGATAATAAAGTACTCTTTCAAATTTACCTATTTAGGGTAATCATATTTACCCTTTTTAGGGAACGGACTTATATAGGCACTAATAAGGGTATTTTTTTCGAACAGTGTGCTTTGGAGAAGTTATTGCTTATCTAAATAGTTTCAAATATAAATTTTTATTGATTATTCTGATAATGCAATTAAGCTATCTTCAAATTTATTTTATTTTTTTA